>JAQMCX010000058.1:5990579-6077806 GCA_029814765.1 Acanthurus leucopareius | reverse complement strand
CAGTTTTAAAATAGGCCATTCATTGAAGGTGCGCCTTATAATCCGATGCGCCTTATAGTGCGGAAAATACGGTAAATCTACTTCACAGCCTGATTTTTATGTCTGGTACTGATTTTAATTAGTTTAGATCTTATCTTAGCAACAGAGAATATTTCATAGGTTTTAATTAATGTTCATCTATGAGCTATAAATTGAATTGTGGTGTCCCCCAAGGCTCAAATTTAGGTCCCATTCTTTGCCACTCTGTGACGTTGGAAACATGGCATAAATTTCCATATTTGTGCGATGTGAACTGTGAGCTTTTTAATGTTGGTATCACTTTTTTGTTGTTTTTTTTTTTTTATGAGGTTGTCAAAATTTACTCTATTCATTTATTTATTTATTCCTTTTATTTAATTGATTTTATGCAGTCTCTGGTGTTCCCTCACTACAAATTGCTGAGAGTGAGATAGTGCCTTTGTTTTCAGTTACTTCTTGTGTATGTGTGTGTGTGTGTGTGCATGTGTTATATGCAGGGTGGGGGGGTGCTTTGCCTCAATCTTACTTTTATTATGTATAACAATTTTTGCTACATATTATTGTATGACAAGTGCTATACATAATAAAAGCAAGATTGATTGATTCATTGATTGATACATGAGCCCATGGTGTTTGTGGTGGAGGAATCCTATACATGTTGCTAATGTAGTGACTCCTGATTGGTGAGGGCACTTGTGGTGGAATCTTTGTTGTGCTGCGAATCTCTTAATTTACATTGTGGGGTCCTGATGAGGGTTTTTTGCTGCCAACTGAAAATAAGTGGCTCGTGACTCCATCAATATCTTCTATAGTTCTTATCAAGCTATTGTTGATAGCTTATGTGCTTCTGCATGTATTACAAAGTACCAGAGGGAAAGGAAAGAGGGCGTGCTCCCTCACAAGTATTTCCAAGGTGTGTAGGAGTCTGAAACGGCTTCAATCTAATGTTATATCTGAAATGAAGTGGAGATTGTACTCAGGGAAAAAATTGAGCCTCTTATTTGAAACCTTATGTCAAGAACCAAGGGGGTGTTTGTTTAGAGTCTACCTCAGATAATTAAACCAGTGCTTCTCTCAGCTCTGATACAGAAATCCACCTATGCATCTATTTCCTCTGGCCTACATTACAGCAACTCCCCTTACTCCAGAGTTTGACACCAGACAGATCCCTTGTGACAGCGCTCTGGATATTTGGAGTTGTGACAGAGTTCATATTAGTCCAATTTTAGCCTCAGTGAGCTTCAGTGGGTTCTGTTGTTCCTAATTTCTGTTGCCAGTTGCTCTGCCCCAGTAATCAAAAAGAAGGAAAAATATAGGTATTCTAATTACGCAGTCAAGTGTTAAAGTTATTTTGACATTTGCTCCTCCTGTTTAGGAGCCATCTTAGCAACATGTTCACTTGTTGTAACTTGTGTGCACATTTGCGCAGACATTAGAAAGCTAATAGTGACTTATTTTTTGGAACAGTATGGAGAGTAGAGTATATACTGATGGGCATATGCAGTCATAAATGACAAAACTGGTGGAAATGTGTATTTTAATGTGCAAGATGATGTAATGTGACAGCTGATTTTGAAAGCTGAGTGTGAACTCTACTCACTGATGTTTGACTCATATCCTTCTGTTTGGCTGGCAGGGTTATGAAACTGATTCCACCACAAATATTAAAAACATAACATTTTGTTACTCAGTGATAGAAGAGCAGATGTCTCAGTCTCACTGACTCAACTTTACCCACAGCATGTCCTCCTTCTTTTCACCCCTGCTTATATCTACAGTATGTAAGACAGTTTTTAAACCAACAAATTTGTTCTGTTTAAAAGAATGAGGTTGCCACTGATTAGACCGGGAATGCAAGGTTGGTCTTTACCCCCATAGTGTGAGAATGTCCCAGCTGTTTGCTTGATATGGTTATAAACAGAAGCCAAACACTGAGCAAAGACTGAGCACTGTTTCATATCATGTCTCTGGATGGAGTGTGTAAGCACTGGACCTGGTATAGCATAACCTTTTCTTCAAGAGAAAATTCTGTGACACAAGGTTCATTTTAGTGCAGGAATGCAGGCACATCCCCAAATAACTATAAATAATGATTTCAAATCTCTTTGTGCCTCACTTGCTTTCTGATCTTCAAAATATTTCCAGGAAACTGTAACTTGATCCAGAGCAGTCAGTCATTGATCTTAGTCTACCATCAAGTGTTATTCTACACCTGACATGGTATCATTTTGATATACACTGGGGACACGTCTGCTATTTGCACCCTGCTAGATGTTCCTTAGTTAAATGGGCTTTACTCAGTGAGAGACTGAGCAAAATATGCCCAGTCAAACACTGATGTATGTAAGTGCAACTGTTTTTAGATAAGTTTACCTATGTATAGGGAGCTGCCAAGTTGATCTCATTATAATATGATTTTTTACACAGCACTTCCTCTGTGACGATTACTAGTTCAGATGTATTGCTTTTAATGCAGTCTGAGAAATAGTTACCAAGCCAATTTTGTGGGGTGTCAAGAAGTGATGCATCTTTCTTTTTCTATACATTGACTGTAAAGACACACAGAAGCTGGAAATGTTTCAACATGATATCATCCTGTCATCCATCCAGTCAAAGAGACTGTTCCCATGAAGGCACAGCAGATTGTAAGATGTTAAGGGGTAAGGGGATGATTTAATGTTTGTTGGGATGAGTGGTGGGGGATGGTGGTAATAAAGCCTCTCCATGTGTCCCCTGGGAAGGTCACTGCACAGCACAAGTCCTGCTCAATCAGCCTGATGTCAGGCAGCTCTGTCCACTTTGTTTGCTCCAGTCTCGCTTCCTTTAGTGCTGTCTTAAAGTGACCTCTCCTCCCTGCATAGGAGGCTGCTCTCGTTTGCACTGTAGCCTGCCCCTTTTTCTTCTTTTAGATGTAATACGGTAATGCACTCTGCAGTCACTTACCAGAGCCAGTGAAGCGGCTTTTTCAGTCCTGCCTCAGATGTAGTCAGAGCAGTCTGGGAGGTGGTGCGTCCACCTGGACCACTGTTTGTCCTGGAGCACTGGGTCTCCATAGCTGGGGGGGGGACTCCGGCACCCAGGCCCCAGGCTAAGGCTGGATCATGGGCTGTTCTGGCAGCAAAGCGTGCCTTAGTGCTCCCTGCGCAGCAGAGAGGGTAACTGGCTTCTACATTGTTATACTCTGCAGTGAGGAATAGATACACATCTGGGCTACAGGCAGACAAGAGAGACTGTATTTGCTTTTGGAAACTGATCAGTGAAGGGATGTTTGGCTTGTCTTAACTGGTTATTTTGTCTTCATAATTACATTATTTAGGCCATGTCCTGTACTGTTTGTGTCAGGTTGTGTATGTGAATCAGCATAGTTAGAGGAAGGTGGTAAATGCAAGAAACAGTTTTTGGATCATCTCTGCGTCAGTGGAGCACTGCAGCTACAACGCAGCCTCCTCTTTACTGCAAAACAATCAGAAAGGGAGAATTAAAGGAGTTAAGCTGACCTAGGGAATGTACCAAGACTAACAACATGCGTTGAAAGTCAAGTTTTCTCTAACCCCTCTGCCCCTATCTCTAATAATATCTTGTTTTTTTTAAATTAGCTGTGATGCTGTGAATGTGTTTGTCAGTAAAACATGATATGCTGGAAGGACAAACATTTAATTATGTGTCAGGGTGTTGTCCACAGTGAAGAATCTTTTAAGTTCATATTGCTGGCATTGCTCATTTGTGATGATGTGATATGAGCTGGTTGCTGTGTCAAATAAAATATGTAAAAAAATACACTGACCTCGTCATGAGCGTGTGCATAGCATATTTTGCAATTACATTACATCCTCCATTTTTTCTTTTTTGTTTGTTTTTCTCCCCCTCTGCAGCGTGATGACGCCTCAAAACAGTGTAGGGATCTGTCCCAGGAGCTGGTCAACCTTCGAGGAGAGCTGGGTAAGTTATGTCACTTCGGTCTCACACTTTATGTAAACTTCTATACACCATAGTATTCACTCCTGACTCAGAGTCTGCTCTTAGTGCCCTATACTGATGTGTTTTTGACCTGTTCATAATTGACAAAACATGAGACTTTGTGAATCACTCCGGTATAAATAATGAGTAAATAAATAATGTTTTTCTGTGAAAGATGATTTTTTTGCTTATTTTGTTTCCGTGATCTAATGACTCAGTTGACTTGAAGAGGTTTTTACTGTGATGGGTTAATTTTTCTTATTAGATGAGACTAATGTGTCTCATTTGTGTCATGAAATAAATCTCCATCTCTCTGTATGCAGGGAAATTCATACTCGTTTGCTTTTACCCACCACATAGATACCCCCTGCAGTTCTTCCACCACTTGTTTATTGCTTTGTCCCCTGCTGTAAATCAGATGCCTATATGTCAAGATGTGTGTTTACTTATGCTGTGTAGATTGGTGTCAGCCCATTCTTCAGGGAGTGGCAGGCTGACCTCTGACCCCACACAGGAGGGGCTCCCAGTGGTGGAATACCACACCACCTGAGGTCTTGTGAAGGTTCAGGACAATGACCCATGTTCTATGCCCAGTCAAAGTTGAAACGTGCTTACACCAGCTTTCATCTCTCTTACTAAAGGCAGCCGTAGTGTTGTGGCTCCGCCCCTCTCTCACAGCCTCGGGACTCAACACATGACTGCTCTTATAGTCTAAGCACTGTTATATCTGCACTTAGACACATTCTTTGCATCAGACAGTCTGTGAGCCACACACTGACCTCATATGGACCTTTTTGTATTAAGTGTTATTAAGGATGTTTGGTCGTCAAGAGGAATTGTTTTAAATTTATTTCCCTCCCAGACTGTGTCCCTGCCCTCTTCTACAATGATCTCACTCCTCATACAGCAGTTAACAGCATAAACTGTGATCTAACCAACACCCCCTTTTTTGTCTTTGCTCACTCATAAAATTACATCGTGGGCCAAAACTTAGCTAACATCAGATTAATTGGGCCCTTGTCCCTTGTATGAGCCAGGAGGTGTTCTTGTGGGCTCGACTAGGACTTGAGAGGCTCATATGACCTGGTCTCTGTTACACTTGGTTGTGGAGTGCTGAGCTTCTTTTGTTGAGATGTGCATGCCAAAGCCTGATAGATAGTCCCTATGTTAGCTTGGCCTCTGTTCTTGGATCTGCTGCCATTATTCCACTCTTGGTAAGATGAATCGTCATGCTCATGCACTGCAGTGTTCCTTCAGTCTGTAGCTCAGTAGTTAGCTTTGTAACTTTATTTAAAACTAAACATCAACCAGAATACACATTGTAGTTTACAGGGCTAGAAATTATTTGTGTGCTGTACTCACTAGTTTGAAGCTTTGTACATGACACTGACATTCAAATTTCAAATCAACATTTGATTGCATGTCACACAGCTCCTGGAGTCATGTGAGTTGAATGGGCTGTGTAGAGGGTTGGACACCAGCAGGCAGCTGATGATGATGATTGTACCTGGTGTGGGACCTGAGCTTCTGGAGGAATAAACACCTGGAGTCACACCAAATTATACTCTGATCCTAATCTGTTCACCTGCAGGAGGAGAGCGCATCTTTTAAATTTAGGGATCAAAATGAAGATTTTTTTTTTGTTAAGCTTTACTGCAGCAGCAATAAAACAATATGATGACAGATATTTAAAGCTTAAAAAAAAGACATTGGGTACATCTAACTTTGTTGTCAAACAGGACTTTAATTAAAACCCTTGTAAATGTGACCCAGTAAAGATATCAAATACAACATGTGGCCCTCAAAGGTTAGAGGCTGTTTGTTTGTTTGTTTATGTGTGCCTTTGATTAATCCTTTTTGGTAATCAGATAGCATTTTACTTTGGGCACCAAATCTGCATTTTAGAATGGAACATATAATTTTAGATCTTTTTTATTAGAGAATAGTACATATGCCTCTTTAATGCTTTGATGGTTTTGTGAAAGCAGTGAATGTGTTCATTATTTTATGTCCACTACTTAAGTTAAACAAAGTTTCAAGTACTGAATAGTTGTGGACAGTTTTCATATCATGTCTTTGAGACTGACCCTGTTGAAGAAAATCGCCTCCTTACCATGATGACAGATGTTCCCGTTCTGCACAGCTGTGTTTCTTACTGTGCTCCATCAGAGTGACCATAACTAGTGAGGTGAAGTTCACATGGGCTCATAACACCAGCTGTTGGCTGTCAATAGTATTAAGTGCACAGGCACTTAAACAGGAGACAGGTTATGGAGTTGGTCACTGTCACCCACTCCAGAGCAGATATAAATATCATGGAAACAGTTGGGACACCAAGAGGCTAGTTTACAGAACAAAAACAAAAGCCACCAATTGCACAAACTTAAAAATGGCAAATTACCAACTGTGAGAAGAAGCAGAGACACGCCTGATGTTAGAAATATGTGATTTCTGTTACCAGTTTTAAGACACTGTGAAATAATTTGGAGACTTGTGTTACCATATCTGGCTATAAATGACTGCAGTGTAGTTGGCATAAGCAGTCAAGTGCAGCATGAGCCTCTCCTTGAAAGTCAGTTTTTCCATTCCTTTTTGGAGCACAATTACTTGCACTCATTTACAGAAAAGGAGAACTTTACTAAACATGTGAACACAGCAGACACAAACCATATTTATGACACAAGCAGTTACTACTATAATTTTTCCTCTGCCCTATTTTAATGAATATGTGAACATATAAAAATCAAACTTAAAATATAAAACACATTCTGCAGAGCTGCATTAACCTTCTGAACATTTTGCAAAAGTCCTGATAAATAAGTCCTAATTAATGTTTTACAATTTAAATTAGAAGCGGTTTGTTTGTATCTCCAGTTTGCTCCGTCCACTCATCTGAACGTCTGGAGAAGGAGAAGGAGGAGTTGCGTGTTGCTCTGGAGGATGCACTGCAGACACTGAAGGAGCAGCACCATAAGGACCTGAATGAGCTGGAACAGAGACTGCATGCCTTCTACCAGGCTGAGTGGGACAAGGTCCACCTCACCTACAGGGAGGAGGCTGACAAGTGCAAGTCTCTGATGCAGCAGCAGGTCTGTGGACACCTTGTCAGTGTTAATGTAATTATTTATGTGTATTTTAGTTTATAGACTCTTATACTATCAAACCAATTTAATGGAAAGCTGTTCTCTGCAAAGGATCAGACACAAATGGAGGGCGGACTGTTTTTGTCAGTATTGTGTCATTCTTATGCTTCATCCAGTACATCCATAAAATGTCATTGTTTATTTGTTTCAACTTTTTGAGCATTAAGAGAAAACTGTAAAACATCTCAACAGTATTGGTGATGCTCTCAGATCAGTAATGCGATGGTTTAAAATGACGTCTATCCTGTGTTTTCAAAGATGGAAGAACTTAAGGCCAATCATGAAGCCATGAAGCTGAAACTAGAAAGGAGCAACACAGAACAGCTGCAGTGTGTTAAACAGCAGTATGAAATGTCACTGGAGGGTGAGTCAACAGCACTGGACCAAATTAGTGAAACTACACCCATTCTCTGAAGCTGAATCTTATGAGTTTATTTGAAACTCAGTCAAGTTATGAAACTGTTTTGTATATTGTAACATATATTCTACCAGTCATCAATGCATGTATGATTTTTTTTTTCACAACGACATGGATCTTTGCTGTACAGTGGACTTTTCTGCACATTTCTGATGCTGTTATTCCTGTAAATTCTTTAGAGCTCAGCAAAGTCCACAATCAGGAGCTGCAGTCTTTGGACAAAACTTTGAAAGATGCAGAAGCTGCTCTATCTGTAAGCTTGACTTTTTTTTTCCTTTCATATCAAAGAAATTGACAGAAAGGATGTCATGGGATAAATATGTTATGAATTGATGAAGCAGTGTGTAAAAACTTTACTCAATGAATTTGTTGTTCTGTGTGCATCCTCAGGGACAGATCAAGGTACTGACTGCAGAGAACAGTGCCCTGATTGAGAAGCTAACTGCAGAGGAGAACAGGAGGAAGGAGCTGGCCGAGAGTCAGGTACTTTTATCTGTTTGCTTTCATTAGAAAAACATCTCATGACTCCAGTGTTGTTTGCCTTCGAGCAAAAAGGGTACGAAAACCGTGACGTTAATGATTCCCAGAAAGAAAGATTAACAACGGAAACAAAAATCAATACGCCTTCTCAAAAGAACAGAAGAGTGGTCTGCCAGGTCAATTAACCTTTAACTATCCTTTACCATGTAAACCAGCAGGAGTGGAGTTAAACTCTGCTCTATGTGTGTGTTCGCTACAACTTTCCCCTTTGCTCTGCACAGTGGGGACTTTTTAATTTTCCTGTAGAGCTTTTGTGCAGCGAAGCTGTGACTCGTCATCAGTGTAAAGTGGCTGCCACACAGACTCAGCATTTTGCCCTGGCACACCAGAGTAATTAAAGGAACTACCTCACATTACCCCGCCACTCCACATCTGCTATCAAAAGATAACTTATAGGAGCAGCATTAGCAAGTGCTCAATATTACAAATTGATGAAGTGTATTCAAAAAGAGACTAATAGCAATTTAAACACTGCCTTCACGCATATTTTTTGTCATTTTTATGTCTCTGAATATGAAACTTAAAAAGAAGTTCATTGTCCCTGTGAGCATAGACCAGTGAATGCTGTGTGATGCATGGCGCCCTCTGTTGTGTGGATGTATGGACACATGACATGCACATAGCTAGCTGTACTCATTTCTGAAGTTTTTTAACAGTCTTTGAACATCCTGGCTGTGTTTTTTGTCCCCACAGAAGGACTCCCACACCCTGTATCTGGAACAGGAGCTAGAGAGTCTCAAAGTGGTGATGGATATCAAAAACACACAGCTCCACCAGCAGGAAAAGAAACTGATGGAAATTGACCAACTGGTGAGACCTGAGGCGCATGAAAATGATTGCTGGGCATCAAGACAAGCATGAAAAAACATATGAATTGTTTAACCATTCTGGTTCTTTTCTTTCCAGAAAGAGAAAAATGTGAAGTTGGATGAATGTCTGAAGAAGGCCCAGCAGGAGAATGAGGACCTCAAAGCCCGAATGGATAGACATGCTGCACTGTCAAGGTAAAAGTCCACCACATGAATTCATATGTAGTGATGAACACCACCTGTCTCAGTTCAGACTCGTTATGAGTCACTGAAATTTGAAATGTGCCAAAACCCCCAGTGATTTTCCAAAAGAATCACACCCTGCCATGACTATTGACTTGTATTTAATTTTGACTCAGTCACACATACACCACCTGCAGCTGCAATTGCAACAAATACTGACACTAACACTAATTTTTAGTCCAGTTTGAGGAATATTTGGTATAAATTACAGTTTCCAATTGTTGATTACTGAGCTATTTTTTGAAAAAATGAAACCATTTAAACTGTGAACTGTTTCACATACGACAGTATCAATCAGTGGGTTTGGGGCTGAGAGCAACAGTCTGGGGGAGTTAGAGGGAATAGAAAAACACCTGAATATATTTTTGATTGGAATGTTGTGTTGATACATTACAGACAGCTATCAACAGAGCAAGCAGTGCTGCAGGAGTCCCTTCAGAAGGAGTCCAAGATGAACAAGCGTTTGTCGATGGAGAACGAGGAGCTGCTGTGGAAGCTCCATAATGGAGAGCTGAGCAGCCCCCGCAAGGTGTCCCCCACCTCCACCTCCCCCTCCAACTCCTTCAGCCTCCAATCACCTCGCAGCTCGGGCCTGTTTTCCAGCCCTGCTGTATCACCCAGATAACAAAAGGCTCCTGCTTCCAGGAAGCAGCCCCTCTCTCTGGAGTTATCCCATTGGAATTAAGAGCCATGTTTCTTTTCTTTGCGCTCAGCAACGCAACAGCCGGATGAACTCTGACACTGTCTGTACAGAGATGCTGTAGACTGTAGAAAAATAATAAGTTGCACGAAAGCACTTAATAAGCAAGGTCACCTTGTTCTTTGCCTTTCACGTCTGACGGGGAGAAAGGAAATCTCAGGACTTCTATGTAATGAAACACTATTTTTGTTACTTGTTCTTGTTGGCAGAAGCTTATCTTTCCTGAAGCGCAACACATACTCATATACAGTACATGCAGTAGAAAATACACTCAAGCATGAGTATGTCAACACATATGCAGATACAGCCCCTCAGAGGGTTTCTGAGTCTCTGGAGACCACAGCCATGCAGAGTCTGAATTCATTATAGCCATACATGCAGAAGACACTGCTCCTCAGAGTGCATTTTATTTGAAATATGTATCAAACATGGAGTTGCCTCAGTACCATTTCTCACAGTTAACTGCACAAATATTACTTATGTGACAGCAAACTGTCACATAACTAATATTTGTTGTCTTGTCAGTACACAAGGGCTGTACAAGTATCCATCTATGGTCAGACTTTCTTGAGGTTATGTTTTTTTAACAGTTTGAATTGTTTTTTTACATCTGTGTCTGCAGTTTAAGGATCATTTGCGGCCTCAGACATGTTTTGTTCTTCACGTTTGTTTGACCATGGGACCAATCTAAGTCAGTTTGTGCAACTGTTGGAGTCTTGTTAATCATCCCTTCCCAAACCCTCCAAATGCAGCTTTAAAGTCAAGTTCTTTGCAAAGAGTTAATGAGAAGAAGCTTTAATATGTCAGAGGCACCGCCTCCTGGAAATGTCTCAAAAAGATTTTTTTGTGTGGAATCATTATTATTGGTGTGTTTAAAATATGCAATTAATAAAGTCTTGTATTAAATGTGCTGTAATGAAAGTCAAGCTTTATAACTTTTTAATCTGCATATTTTGACTTGATGACAGCAGATGAAACTCTGCTTATGGTTACTTTTAAACACTATATTTTACAGGGGAGTTTGTCCTTAGAGTGGAAAATCAGAGCCTAACATTGATCTGTCCAGCCTCGTGACTGTTGTGTTTGAGTCAAATATCGTTGAACGTTTCTTAACCTCAAACATCCCAAATACAAAATCATAACAACCAGCAACGATTCAGCAGAGTGGAGACGGCAGCAAGTGTTGCATTGGACCAAAGTAAGTTGTGGGCCTGCAGATCACATTCCACATACGGAGTGCATTAGTCCGTCAGCCTGGCACACAGCTGAGCTTTAAACTCCACTTTGCAATATGCTACAAAGTCAGAGCAAGTCTCTGAGGGCTGATGCTTTTTCCACCATCATTACTGGTGTTATTTAAGTGTAGCATTTAAAGACCACAATTAATCAGTGGTGTTTGATCAGGTTTTAAACAGCACAGTGCCAGGTTCAGCAGCCCTCAGGTGTATCCCTGTTTATGGAGAAGCATTTAAATCGTAATGTTTGATAAATGTAGCCTTTGCCATTATAACAGTCTTCTCTTTTATATCCATCCTACAACTTCAAAAACTGGTAGAGCATCTCAAGAAGCACATTATGAAATGGTTTTTCTGTTATTAGATGTTCCCAGATGTTCAGAAGATTTTAGGCCTGGTGAGTGGAGGAAAACCCCTGCAGGTCAGCACTCCTTGGTTGTCTTTGAACTTCAGGCGGTTTGGATTCATATTTGGGTACGCTGTCCAAAAAAAAAGTATCCTCTGCACAAATACAACTCTTTTTGCTTCTGTGTTTGGCTGGTGTTTTCATGAATTGTAGTGTTAACCTCTTAGATACTATTGTAGGCTGCAGATAAAAGGTTCCCGTCTTTAAAATTAACTCAACAAAAGATGTAGCAAATCTTTATTATGTAACTGCAATCTGCAGTCTAAAAATACACTCATTTTCATGTATATACATGTCGATTTGATTTGGTTTTGGTTACAGTTGTATCCCAAAAACACAGTGACATCCAACATAACCATAGCTTAGGCTCCTCTGGGGTCTATTTGGAGATGATGTTGATGGTCACAATCGTCTCACCATGCTGGTTCTTGGCTTTACATACATAGGTTCCAAAGTCGATGGTCTCCATGTCTTCTACAGTCACGACGCTCTGGGAGAGCCGCGTGGTGTGGCCCATGCCTCTGTTAACCAGCCTCCAGGAAGTTTGGATGTGAACTGGACGTTGGTCCTACACAACAAAACAAACCCAGTTTACTCTCATTATTACAAACATGATATACTCTTATTTTTGTGACAGTCAGGGAAGGAACGGGAGTGGTGCTTCATTCACCTCTCGGCATGGTTTAACAACAAAAGGACCTCAAAGTCCCCCCAAAATTAAAAGTGTGTTTTTCTATTTATTATTTCACTTAAATGTTTGAGTTTCACTCTGCACGTAATGTGTGTGTAGAGTTTGTATTCTTATTCTTGCTCGGACGGGGGAAAGTTTCTCTAACCTGACGCACCAGATGGTTTGTTATGAGAACCATCTGGGAAGTCATCTTTGGAAACTGTTCAAAAAACAGCAGGCTCTTAAAAAGAATACTGGGCAGGTGATTGGATAAAACATCTGTCTATAAAAGTCTACCACTGGCTAACTCCAACCAATCACAGTAAGTGGTACCTGCAGAGCAAGATGAAAAAAATTGAACTGCCAAAGTCAGTAAGGAGAGAAGTGAAAACATCTTTTCACTAGCTGCCACACATAAGCCACGCCCACAGCTGCCAGTAGTTTCTCAAAGAATGCTGATCGGTTCAAACTACTGTGGTTTGGAAAATGAATAATAATAAAATGACTGATTAATAATAAAAGGGATTTGTTTCATGTACCTACTATATTATCTCACATTATGTCTCCTCTGAATAATAAAACAACAACAAATCAGTACATGGAATATTAACCAGTTACATTTAAATGATGTTGAAAGATTGTTTTGCATTTTTTTTAAATAATTTGTTGCTTTATTTAAAGACGAAATAGTAAAATTAAGACAATTATTAATGCAACATTTATGAATTATTTTACATTATATTAATTTGATATCCTACTTGTTTAAAATTTATATTTAACAGTATAATAGTTGTAAACTCATTCATCATTGTGTTGTTTTGATTGCATTATTAAATTATTTTTAGCTGATAACAATGTGCTTCTGTTTATTTACTCCAGTCTATAAATTCATTTCTCTGTCAAAATAATTAAGTTTATATTTAACTAAACTGTTGTGTGAAGACAGGCAGCTGATGGAACCAGGTTTAACCTTTGGCCTTAAGCTCAGTCTCTCTCTCACCTGACCAGGATAAGACCAGGTGAAGCTCACGTCCACCTCTGGCTCCCCGAGCACCGTGCAGGTCACATTCATGTTGTCGCCTCCTCTCACAGACTCCGGAGAGGCTTCGAGGCTCACAAACGGCGCTCCACTTGGAACTGCCAACAACAGTGAGCAATATGAATGGCCAAATATCCAAGAATGTAAAACTTCCATCACAAGTCCAAATTCCTTTTCTCTCCATCTGCCGGTTAAACATAATATGAAACCTCAATTTGATCTAAACCTCACATATTTTCCACCAATCAAACCAAGCTTTGCCTGCATTTTAGATGGAAAGTTTATACATGATGCTTACTCAGCAGTGATGAGTGACAAGGCTTTTTGAACCTTCTCTAGTTGATGAAGCCAGGAACTAAGACTTGACTCATGACTTTAAGGATTTGTCTCCCATGCTGACTCTTTGCAGTTTTAGGCTGATGGCCACATTATGTTTCACAGTAAAAGGAACAAGAAAAATGTTCACTGATGCTGCACTTGGATTCTGCACTGCAAGCAATGATCACTAAATGTCATTATATTCATCACCACGCTGAAGAGTTGTGTGATGGCTGCATCCTTACCCTCCACATAGAGCAGTTGGTACTTTGTAGAGATCTGAGGGGTTCCCCTGGTCACAGCCTTGCAATAGAAGACCCCCTGATGCTCTGGGCTGGGGTACTTCAGCACAAACCCTTTAGTGGGGTCATAGGTCACCAGCGTCCCGTTGGCCGTGATCTCCTCTGGAGGGACCTCTCTGTGCAGGGACACCTTGGCCTGTGGGTCGGTCACACGACAGGGCACCACAGCGGGTTTGTCTGGGCGCAGGTACACAATCTCAAAGTGGATGGCAGAGGGCACGAAGAGGTTCTCTTTGTCTGTTCAGAGGGACAGATGTGTGGTGTCAGACAGTAAAAAGATGCAGATTTCCTGGCGTTAGATTACACTTAAATAAAGACGGGTCACCCCCTCATAAAGAGGATAAATGTTTTTGATTGACGTCTGTGTATTTATGAGGAAGACATGAAATTCCCATCAGCTTATTTTATAATAAACCATAATCTTTTAATTTAGTTTTACTTTTTATTTTTCTACTGATCATCCACACCTCCTCACCACAGAGCAACATTTTTATTCATCTGGCCTAATGTACTGTAAGTTCAAAATCACCCTTCTTTTAGCTCTGTTTTGGTCTCAACCAACTCCTGCAGGAAATATGTGACTTTTTTGGTGCTAAATGCTCCACTGTGTTCACATCTAGTTGCTGACTGTGTCTGTTTGCATCTTGGTGCTGAGCAGGAAGCATGCAGTAAATTTATCAGTTTTTTTTTTAGCCCACAGCAGTTGTCTGCTCTACAGACCCTTGAGAGTGAACCAGAGCAGTAAAGCTGTAGGGCAGAAAGCTGAAACAATGAACTGAAAAAAAACAAAAACTGTCCACAGAGCAAAGAGGACACATAACAGTTTGATCCATTGTTGATATAGCAATATTGATTAGTGCATCTCTAAATCTAATACAAATTAAGCAAAACTAATGGAGAAGAAACACAAATTAAAGAGACATGTGACTTAATTGTGGGCTCTCAATCATCTCATCATAATGTTTTGTTGCTAACAATAAATACTTGATGTATGAATATATCATGATAAGTTATGAACCATGTCTTTAAGTGACGATATGTATCTGTGAATTTCAGAAAAACTGTAAATGGAATGTGCATTTAATATATACAATCACCTGTGAAGTAGATGTATGAGACATAAGAGCGTTCATGGTCCTTATCACACTCTGTGCCGTCACACACTACCACCCAGCAGCTGTAGGACCCTGTGTCTGCAGCAGAGGGCGATGTCAGGATCAGTTGACTGTACTTATCACTGTGCTTGATGCTGGAGGCGGGAAACAAGAATTAAAGACTTTTTCACATTCACATCAACTGGCAATGTGTCAAACAGCTGATGTGTGCTTCCAGCACCTGAGACGTGAGTCATTGAAGGTGTCCAGGTAGGTCGGGTAAGACCACCCGATGGAGTTGCCCTTGCAGCGCAGCTCCATGGTCCTCCCAGGGGACAGAGTCGTGCTCTGGCCCAGGCGCACAAAGCGTCCCTTATCCAAAACCTGGGTCAACAGGGACTGACCTTTCCCTCCTGCATCTTTCAGTCTGGGTTGTCTTGTCTTCACCCGTTTCCCTCCGGGTCGAATACGGTTCTCTCCTACATCTTTTCTCCGCTTGACTTGTTGGCTGGCTCCTGAATACGCAGTGGATAGAGAAATGAGGGTGAGTTTGAGGCCAGAGAGAGAAGGGAGGGGAGCAAAAACAATAAAGATAACAAAGACAAGTCATCAAATCATCCGTTACTGTACTGTGGCCTAATTCTGTGCAGAAACAGCAGAGTCCTGACTGCAGTGCTACTCTTTGTGTTTCCCCCAGCTGTGACAACAGTTGAACAGGAAGTCTGAAATCCTTATTATTGGTACACAATGTCCAAACGCAGCCTGTATTTTAGCTGTATTTCTCAGTGAGCACATAGCACACAAACCATTAAAGACAAGAGCAAAATGATCAGTCTGCAGACTTTTTTCCTTTGTTGTTTGTTGAGCATTAGTTCCATGGAAAGGTCAGCAGTAAAGGCCAGTTAATCAGAAACGCCTGTTGCATGCCTTGGATTCAGCTGGTTTGAGTTCATCTGCAGAAATACTCAGCAAAATTCACACAACTTCATGCAACTCTTATGTAAACTTGAACCAGTTAACATGTATTATATAAAAGCCACAGACAGCAGATTGTTTGCATTGTGTGTGTGAGGAGAGACTAAATGACACTGACGAATGAGTTAAGTGTTTGCCTTTGCCATACATGAATAAGATTTATTTCTTTGTGAATCCACCTCTCACAGAGACTGCAGCCTGCAGCCAATATTTACTCAACCTTAGATTATCTAATCCTCCCACTATCCCCAGGTTCCAGTCCCATGATGAAAATAACAGTCATTCTGCTTCTCTCATAAATCTACGAGACGTACGTGGAGAGGTAGACTGTACTCACCATTTTGGAGCTCCAACAAGAGCAGTGCTAGGCAAAGCACAACCCAGAGCCTCATGGTGATCAAACCGGGTGGTCAGAGGGGTGACTGCTGTGCAGGGCTGGAGATATCAGGGAGGTTCTTCAGAGATTTGGCTCAGTTGGAAAGGAGGTCAGGCTCGGAGCTTCACTGGAACTGTGCAGGCTCCAGCCACCCTGTTTAGATTTCCAGCTCCATCCTCCTCATAGACTGGAAGGAAAAGGGAAAATAACTCCGGAGCCTGTGTGTTTACTCCCTCTCCTTACACTCAAAGGGCTGAGACACGTACTCTGGAGCCCTCTGCTGGAGAAGAGTGTGAATCATCATAGTAAAACACTTTCCATTATTCCACATGAAGGTTGTGACAGTTTTATGTTCATGTAATTGTTGTCTTGACCAATAACTCCTTCATTATTGTCTACATATGAGCATGTGAATGTTGTTTAATGATAAATGCAAAAAAACATGAACTTATCCGTTAAAATATTATCATTGAAAACTCACTGCTAAGCTGCTCTGAGGGGGTTTATCATGTTGCCTTACAGGTTCAGAGCACCCTGATTCATTATGTAACAGCAGGGGTTTTAACTACAGTGACATCACGAAATGAGGTTTGGTCAGTGTATGATTTTAGTTCAGAAAAGCAGTAATTGTTTTCTATTTTTTATTTACCCCTAATTTGGTTTCATGTTCTGAATAATGTTGTTGACATAAAATGACAGCATTTCCCCTCATAATAACAACAAACTCCAAAGGAGAGGGTTTTTTATTGGGGGCGGGGGGGGGTCAAATTGTTTGGACCCTTTTCAAAAAATAAATAAATAAAAATTTGAGTATCTCTCTCTTACCTTCCTGCCCCTTTTTCACCCTGTCTAATTGACCGGCTGAGGTCGATTAACTTTTTCTTTGCAGGTTCTGAAGGGGGTTGGAGTTGGAGAGGAGGCAGTACGGCAGCACATTGGTGAAGGTCGCTCCTCGGTCCTGTTCTAAAGTGGACGGACGCGATATGGTGCAGATCATTGGTTTTGTTATTTCAGTTTGGGCTGGAGACTTCTGGTTGTCATGTTTTCGGTTTTGGTTAAGTTTTAGTTGAATCTCCAGGTTAGGTAGAGAGGGGGAGGACACCGGGTCCTACGGCCCATTGCTGGGTTGGCTCGGTTGTCTTCCGGTCTTTTGTTTCTTTTGGCCGGGGTCTCCAGTCTCTTTTGGTTTTTATATTCCTCAGTTTGGAAAGCAGGAGTGAAAATATTAAAGCCTTTCCAAAGTGCCACATGGTGGCATCATCTACATTAAAATGATCCAGCTCTACTCAGACAAACGCTCCATTTTTCACCACAAATTGGTTCCTTACATCTGTAACCATCCTGCTAACTAACACACAGTAATGATAAAATAAAATGAATAAAAAATCAAACACTGGCTTACAGAAAAATACCTTTATTGATTTCATTTGTGCAGCTGGTAACAACTGATACTTCATCATGACATCGTGGTTACCTCAGTGTTCTCCATACTGTAACCTCACTGGAAGACTCTACACTGTTGATGTAGAGGTTCAGTAGAGTAGAATGTCTACCTTCCTCCTGCAGAGTATCGCTTCTGCATTTGTTCCACATTCATTTAAACCTCGGCACTGAAAGCTTCAATGAACCAGATCAACACATCACCAGCATCCTACAACCTGGAAATCTGACCTCTTGGAAAAGGGGAAGATTTCTCTGCATCATGTGGTCTAAAACACTGGCAGTAAGGGTGAAAGATAAGATGGAAATCAAGCTTCTGTCATAAACATGAGCTTGCTGAGCTTTGTAATTCATAACACAAGAGAAACAGGTTAGCTCCTAAAAGCCCAGAGGAAAGATTGTAAGCACTGAATCTTCATGAAGTTCAACACATAAAATCTGTTCAAACTGGTTTTGAAGAATCACAGACTCCAGGTGTTACAGTAAGACACTGAACACGAGAGAAAAAAAAACAACAACATTCAGATCATTTAAATTTTGTGGCATCACAGACTTTTTTTAAATATAGAACTTTAATTTTTAATTTTCAATCTGTCTTGTTAGGTGGCAAAGTAGTCTGGTTAAGAGAGAGAATAATTTCATGAGGATTACACTGACAAAATGTCTACCAAAATAAAAACAACTATCAAACAAACAGGAAAATACAGTGTGTAACAAACCGAAAACTACAACTTTATAAGTAGAGTTCTGTATCAAATAAAAATAATTTGAGATTGTAACAGCTCATAGATACAAGACTCCAAAAAAGTGAACCTGTGCTAAGTAAAACCACCATGACAGCTGCAGATGACTCAATAACCAGAGCAAAGACTGAATGAACTGTTACATAACGTACAGAAGCCTGAAATTTTCCTCCGGCACGTGCCCTACTTCCACCTATCTGACATACAAAACTAAATCAAAGCTATTTGACACTGTACATTGATGATCTAAATATGGCAGTGTCTTACTGATCATTTTATACAGATATATGCATGTGGAACAATTACGGTCCTTTTTTAGCACCATTCAACCCTGATTCCAAAAAAGTTTGGATGCTGTGTAAAACCTTTTAAAAATGTGATATTTTGTTAAACTGTCCTGACATAAATTTAGTTGAAAACAGGACAGAGACAATGTATTCAATGTTTTACCTCATCAAGTTAACCGATTTTTGTACATGTGTACTTATTCAGAATTGGATGACAGCAACAAGTTTAAAACAAGTTGAACAGGGGCAAAAAAGACTTGGGCAATCAAAAACACCAGTTTGGTAGCCCTGGAATACCAGAACATATCACATTTTGCCCAATGCCTAAAAAAAAAAAAAAAAGATAATAGGAGCTAAAAAATTAAATAACAGCTTTGCAGGCTGGTCTGATCACCAGGTGAACAGGTTCCTTGGTATGTATGTATACTGTATAAAGGTTGTTACTACATGGGCTCAGAAACACTTTGTAAAACTGTTGACAGTTTTGCAGAGGGTTTTTTTTGCAAATTATTGTATCTTGTTTTTACTTACGATTTACACACATTCAATTTTTTTTTGGAATCATTGTTATGAGCTTTTTACAAAAAAAAAAAAAATGAGTGCTTAAATCACAAACTAACATTACTTTAATTGCTAATACAAAATCTAATATACATTCATTCGATGGATTACACAGATTTCTAAGACCAAGACCTCACATTTAACAATAACCTGTACAAACCAAAAGTGTAAAAATGAAAAGAAAAGATTAAATGCGTGTTATGCACTAAAAATTCTTTAAGAAACAAAAAAGCTTTGTGGCAGTCTTTGCAGTGACTGCCTCAGTTTGACGGAAATGAACATCACTCTCCAGTGTGTTACCTGTCCTTTGAACACTGTCTCCATGCTGTCCATAAAGCACAAAGTGACTTACAGGTTGTGGTGCCATCACAGTGAAAAAGCAGCTTACTACTGATACAGAATAGTGACGCTGCCATCGTAGACTGAATGAGCTTGTGACTCAGGCACACAGGGTAAAGCTGTATAAATAGGTGCATCAACGCAGAACTGCTGTTGCATCAGAGAGTCTGTGATTACCGGGTTAACTTTAAAACTGGCTGGTTTTATCTTGGCAGATGAATTGGTCCTGCTCTTTTCCTGCTGCATCCATGCCAGTGTGCTTTTTGTTGTGCTCCTGGATGCCGCTGCTGTTTGAAGGGACCTGACTTCGGCGCTGCCGCTCCACACTATGCCACATGCCGTAGCCAAAGTAGATCAGGAAGCCTGAGAAAGTGTTGGAGGTGATTGAAATACCGATTAAACCAAACTGCCATGGCATCACAAAATAGATGGCAAGGCTTGAAGTTGTGGGAATTATTTACTTTCTTGCTGAGATTAAAGTGAGAAGATCAAAACACCTGTCTTATCTTTCTGCTTAATACTCCATACAGAGTTAAACTTCAGCACAGAGTAAGTTAGCTGAGCTTAGCATAAAGACTGGTAAAGTTTGGCTCAGTCTGAACAACAAAAATCCACCTACCAAAGAACATATTTTTTAAAATCTGTACAAAAACCAGAGTGGAAAAAAAAACATTTTGCAATGTTGAAAAGCAGTATATGCTAAAAAATTTGTTGGCCATGAGCAGCAACTTCTTAAAGTCTCCAGTACTTGTGTGTCAACTGCAATGAGATTACAACACTGCTCCTGACCCTGACAAACCATCTTTGCCCAGCAGTTCCCTCCTGTTTTCAGTGTTCATGCTCAGCTACGCAAACTGTCTCTGCTCCAGCTTCATATTGATCACATTATATTGATCTTCTCATTCACATATATTGAATATTAACAATATGTCACAGCTGTTTGTAACTGTGTGGATCAGCAGTTTAAAGACACTCACCAACAGCCATCCACACGGAGAAGCGTATCCATGTATCTCCACTCAGCTGAACCATGAGGTAAATGTTGACAAATATGCTCAGAATGGGCAGAAAAGGCAGAAGAGGAACCTGTGATTGCAACAAGCACAAAATCTGTCATCAAATCATCTGTGCTGGATTGGTATCAACTCCATAAAGCAGGACTTGATATGAAAAAGTTGGATTTATGGAGCTGCCACGCACCATGAAGGAGACCTTCTTGCTGGTCTGAGGCTGCCTGCAAACCATGAAGATGCAGAGGCCGAAGATGAGGAGACACACAAACAGCAATGCCAGCATCCACACTTCCATGCCAATGATGGAGCCGATGTGGTACGTGCTGAGATAGCTGAGCACACAGACTACCAGCACTGTGGTTTGAAAGCACACACTTAATCATCCCATCTTTAGTTCTGTCTTAAAAATCGATCGTATCTTGGCTTGCTTACCGAGGACACAGATGGATATGTTGACCACGCTGGAGGATTGATCAGAGGGTGAGACCGGAGGGTGCAGGACAGTCTGCAGAATGGAGCTGCCACCCTTGAGCATGTTAAGGTGGGACTCTGACTCTGTCAAGTCAGACTCACCCCCCTCAGAGGACAGGAGGTCCCTGTCTCCTGGGCCTGCTCGCCGCTCCAGGGCCCCATCTGGCTGGTACCTAAATGACAGGTACGTCAAGGTTAAGCCTTAAATCTACATTTTATGACCGTTCAAAGCCAAACTCATGCAGTCTTTAAAGATTTAGTTGTCAGTGTCCTAAAGTACTACCTGTTTTCATACAGTGTGTCCTTTATGCAAAACACTTTGATTGTGAAATAGCTTAACGTGTTTGGGTTTTACTTTACAAAACAAGTGAGGCCAGCAAATCCAATTTAAACCAGGGAATGAACAGCATGTTTGTTTACTGCGGCTGTGGTGATGAGTCACTTTGGTGCACCCAGCAGAGGTGTACAGCAGGTCCAGAGTTAAGCAATTACAGAAAACTTAAGTAAACATCCTTATTCATTCAATCAGCCACTTCACATTTGTACAAAGGAAGCATTCACAGTTCTTACATCATCAGTGTGATGCAATAACATGAGGCGTGTGTTACTCCAACGGGATAATCATGTCTGTGGGTTTTGGAAAAGCTATATGGAAGGCTGTTTTACACTTTTTGCCCAAACAGGTTGCTTTTAAAGTGATATTTTTTTATTTATTTATAAATCTACCCACCTGAGAATCAGTACACACACAGCAACCAGTGAGTAGGCCAGCAGAGTTCCAATTGACATCATGTCAACCAGAGCTTTGAGGTCAAACAGGAAAGCCATTATGGCTAAAATGACGGAACAAAAAAGAAAGACACAATTAACAAATGGTTTTTGTTTCCACAAGAACACAGAAATAGGATCATTAGTGACAATTACAGTAATAATTTTATCAAAATATTTGAAAACATTCATTTAAACCTACAAACAGCAGTGCAACAACATTCTTGCAATTATAAATGTACCATCAAAAAAATACACATTATCACAAATACCCATGAGAATTTCATGCAGACATGTTTGCACAAAAAAGACACAAAAAGGCCAGATGTTTGCCAGAGTTGACAGCTGTAATGATCTCCATGACAAGTGCAGCACAAAACGTTGTACAAAACTCAGTGAACATCTGCTGCTCTTCATAAAATTACTAGAATTTTACTTTGAAACAAGAAGATGTTCTACCAGTTTCTTAGAATATAGCCTGAGAGGTTTTATGTTCTGGGTCCCTCTGCTGTCACTTCAACACATCATTCAACACTTCATTCAACTTACATGTTTCAGCCCCAACACCTGCATGCATTATGCAGCCACATACCATACCTCAGGCGTCATGACAGAAACTGTCCTACTTTCATCAAAGTTTCAAAGGTAGGAAAAATCCTCTCTTCCTATAACAAAAGAAACTCCTAACTTCGTGGAAATGTTCTTTCATATCTCGGACCTTGTATCTTATCTATTGAAATCCTGAATGTAACTGTAAACTTGATTCTTCAATCAACACTCATCCTGTTATGCTTGTAATTGTGTTTAGAAAGTATATGAGACTGCCTGTTTTCACGACAACAGCTGACTCACTTTACGTGTCACTGGCAGGCTAATAGTAATAGCTATTAATTAATTGTGTCAGTGAAAGAGAGAATATACGGTACACCCATTAACACATGCTCCAAGATAATTGAAGGTAACTGACTAATATAAAACCAAACCTTTTTCTTTTCTTTTTTTTTTAACTAGACTGTAAGCATGTTTTGTTTCTGCTGTGAAGCTAAGTAAATGAAATGGGGCCGACATCAAGTGGTCATACGAGGAACTGCATTTTGGCATTTTTGAGTTGTCTTAATGATCAGTTGTGGAGGTTTTTTCCCCATTATCATTGACATTAACATTGTTGCTGCTATTTTTGGCTGTTATCATCTACTAAGGACGGGATCTACGCCAACCTTAATTAGGATTTCTGATTTAGGAAAATCTTCGGTAAGGACAGTTAGGTAATTGCTAAATTCCAATCTTAAGATAATTTTTTTGCCCTTTGATACAGTAAGGAGTTTCTTTCATTTCAAAAACCCTAAAGGTCATTTGAAAATGAGATAAGATTGGATTTCAGTCTTGAGGCCCCTGGATGCTACTTAGCAGGAAAGGTTTAGAGGCAGATTTTTTTTATCATTGCATGAGCCCAACAAAAGTCCCCACAGGCAAACTGATTAGTTTTCTTCTTTTTCATTAATAGCAGCAGATACACATGAACAAAGCAGGCTAGCTGTATCCCCGTGTGTCCAGTCTATGCATGTAACTGAGCCAACCATCTCCGTGCTGTGGCTTCTTGCTTGTGTAATCTGGCATGTAAACAACACATTATGGTTTTACTTGCAGATCAAACAACACATGAAAAAGCAACAGGACTTGTTGTTACTATCTAGTAGCTAACTCTCTATTATTTAGAGATTAGAAATGAGACCACAATAAAAAAGATGGACTGAGGGCGGATCACAGATAGGATGAAAAAAAACATGTCCATGAACTTATCATTTATAATGATGTGTGCAGTGTTTTTTCTCGCATGCTTTTTGAATCACCATCACCATTTTTACATGCAGTCACCATCACCACCATGTGCATTGATAAAAACACAAAACAAGTCCTCGATACAACCCCATGATAGGCGAATCTTCGTCTTTGGGAGCTTACCCGCAGTGGTACCTGCTGCCATGGTGGCAGCAACGGGCGACTGGCGCTTACTCACTTTGGACATAAATTTGAACAGAATACCATCTCGTGCCATGGCAAAGAGAATGCGTGGCAAAGGGAACATGGAGCCCAACAGGCTAGGGAAAAGAGGGTTCATGGTTAAGTTGAGGGCATTCTGGGAAAGAAAACATGACACCTGCACAACTGTAAAAGGACAACATGTGTATATGGAGGGAAAACCTTTTAGAAGTGAAAAATTTCAATTGAAGTGTAAAGGGGTGGGTCAATTTAAGTAGGAAAATGATCATTCCCATCTGTGTCCTTTACAGTTGATTGGTGGAGTAGGATTAGCAGAAGTGATCTCACAGGACTCTGCCCAGCTCTCACCTGCTACTACACCGGAGGTCATAGTGGCAATAAGTGGGGTCTTCGTCTTAGGATTGATTCGGGCTAAGGCTTTGAAAAGCACCCCATCCTCAGCCATAGCATAGATTACACGAGGCATGGGAAAAATGGAGCCCAGCAGACTGCATGAAACAGCAGAGACATGCAAGATCAACACATTAGTCAGGAGCCCCAAACACAGACACACACACACATTTACACCAACAATCATATCTTTGAAGCTTCAGAACATAAAGTCAATAAGTGTCTTTCTTTCCTGTTTCTTTTCCTGTCCTGCATTTAAAGGAAAATTACTCATCACTATGTCTTTAGATAGCAAAATATTATGTTTGTAACATGATTTTGGTTGTTTTTCTCGGATTTGAGAGCCTCTTTAGAGTTGAATCATAGAGGTCATTGTCATTGACCCTAGAGGTAATACAATTTCCAGTAAACATTAGACAGTGTAAACCCTTAGTCATCTCATCCCAAATTTAATTGGTTTAAGTCTGATTTGATAATATGCACATGAATGCAGATCATGGGAAAAGTTGATGACTGGCATCCACCAGAGTTTGTTGATGTAAAACTGAATGGGAACTGATACAGCAAACCATCAGGAAAGAAAGACGGAATTATGCCACACCAATGTATTGTTTTGAGACAAAATTTCCCACCTATTGTGTGCTTACATAACTTAAAACTAATACTTTAATTATAGAGGGGGTGTTACAAAAAGAAGCAGATATTAAAAACAGAGAGAACTAGGCATCGTGCCCCAGATGTCCCATTAAGACCCAGGAATCAATCCAATTAAAGACACAGAGACATATGGTCAGAGCTTTTGACCAGATCTCATTCACCATTATCAACCATCAAGAACATGCAAATCAATCAAAAAACTTCAGTCATATAATAAACTGAGGTGACTTAATTACAGAGAGTCTGGCACATTAATGTTTTTGTCTAACTTCAATATGGATATTTTGTCTTGGATTTATTTTTGAAAAGTATATGTAGTGGTTACCTTGTGGAGAGGGCACACAGAGACCCCGCAGCAACCACATATTTAGCGGGGCCCCAGCCCACATATTCAAAGGCCATGGGCAGAGGGCTCTTCTCATCCAGCAGGTAGTAGGGCATCATCAGCGTGAGTGCAGCTGACACACCAAAGTACGCCAGGAAACACACCGTCAGTGATACCACGATGCCAATGGGAATAGCTCTCTGGGGGTTCCTTACCTCCTCACCTTTTACACAAAAATATATTTAAACTTACCTTTAAATTAAATAAAATTATGCTAAATCACAACCAATGACTCACCAGTGGTTGCAATGCAATCAAACCCAACAAATGCGTAAAAGCAGGTGGCGGCTCCAGCTAAGGTCCCGTTGAAGCCGTAGGGCATAAATCCTCCAACTCCATATGCACTGCTCACGTTGGCTGTCACTGACAAGTTCCTGGAACATAGAAACAGTCATTTTTAAACCAAACAAAAGGTGACACAGGGAAGACTAAGCCCAAGGCTGACGTGTTTGTTAGATAGGGAGCACTGCTTAAACACAAACAAACAAGACCAACAGTAATACTTATGTTCTGTGACTAAAGTATTGTGTTGAGTAACTGGCTGTGCAAAAATGAGCATTGCAGACATTTAACTGTATAGCTGTTAAAAAATAAACAAACTACCTTGTAACTATGGTGACATTTATGAGAGATTCCTCAGTTATCTTCCAGTTTTGTGTGTCTCCTTTGACAAAGCCGGAGATGATGACAAACAAAAGAACGAGCACGTTGATTGAAGTAAAGACTTTATTGACCCAGGCTGACTCTTTCACCCCAAACGACAGGAGTCCTGGTTTGAGGAAAAAGGCAAAACAGCTTAGCGCAGTATAATGATGATTTGCTGTAGTTTAACTAAATTCCAGTACTGCTCTAGCAAGCATTGTATCTGCCCAGTGGTTACAACATGTCACTGCACACATCAACATTATTTTTCATTATTAATTATTAGTCATCAGTTGTGTCACCTAAAGGAAAGATATGTAATAACTGTCACAAAGTGTCTCTCTATCAAAACAAAAAAAACAAAAGATGTAGTTTGATGATGCAGAAACTGATTGCGTTTTTTGAAAAATGTAACACACGGCTCATGAAAATCTGCTACTTGATTCATTTTAACAGCTTACACATGAATCATGCAGCTATAAGACCAAGCAATTCTTTGAGCTAAGTGTTAACATTAGTATCCTCAAGTGCTGAAAATGAAAATACCAAGACGCTGATAGTTACTGTCTTAATTTAGCAAATTAACTTGCTAACATTTGCTGTGTGTGTGTTTTTATGTTTATACATAGACCAAAGCACTGGTTAATTTAAATTTTGACCTGATGATGGCGCAACATAAAAAAAGTCCCTTATTACTGTTATTTTTTTTATTATTGCTACATAAACTAAGGGGTGCATGAAAGTCTGTAACACAATTCACTTCACAAAGTTAGTTTGAGTTTTTTTAATGTGAAGTGTGGAAAAATCTACAAACAAATTTGTAATGAGCCTGCCAACAACAAGAGAACAGAACTGGCAGAGGGCAGGAAAAAGAAATGCAGAGAACTCCACTGAACTAGTCCATTTTCTAGATGATAACATGTTGTCACTGGCAATGAGAGATGTGGCGGACAATGGACGAAAAAGCATTTAAGTGAACTATTGGCAACTAAAGTGCAGTATGAGTGTGACTGAGTATTTTAGATGCACAGACAGCTACCACAGTATTTGTTCATGTTAAGATGAAGTGACAATGTCTTTTGCTGAAATGGAAACTAAATTACAGAGCTATGACAAAACAGAAAAGACTCACAGCACAGTATGAGACAACAACTTCACAAAGGCAGAAAATGCTGCCAGAGTGTGAGGACAACTTCAGCAAGTACAAATCATCAAAAAAAAAAAAAGGACAGTGGATAGTTTACATAAGATGTGGCCTCAGAGGAACCAAAGCAAGAACATGTGTTAGCATGCAGAGGTGTAATTGGTGTAAAAGCACCATGTGTAAAAACAGTAGCGAAACAACTTGAGAAAAGTGTCTGAGAAAGCCGGCAGCAAACAGGTCACAAAGTTCAAACAATTCAACAGTTTCCAGGCTAAGATGTACTGTGTTTTGTGGGCCGGTGGGACAAAATGCAACAATTGACAGGAAAAAAAAAACACTGAACAACTATGTGAGTGACTAAAATTTAAAAAAAAAAAACAAAACTTGGTAGCAATTTTTACTAGAGTAGTAACTATGTGAAAACGTCAGTAGGGAGATGTGTGGAGAAAATACTACTATGGTTTGACATGCAAGATTGTTACCCTAGAGCAAAGCCTAGCAAACACAAGACAGACAAGTAGCAGTCTTATCTAACAGACTACATGTACAAGAGCTGACTGATGACCTGACTCTTGTAATAATTTAATTGTCACAATGCTTTTGAGTCAACAGAAGAACAATAGGCAACATGAGGTATCTGAAAGTACAATGGACTAAAAGTTGTGTTACAAGAACTGTCACATTAATGTGACAAACTTGGGTTTTCAAGCGTACACTAACGCATGTTGCAGCAGAAGTAACTGACAGATGTAGTGGAACCGGTTACTGTAAAAGCCTAAATGAGACAAGACCTTTGATTTCAAAATAAAAGAATAAAACCAAAACTTAATAAACAAAAATGTTTCCATGGTTATTCAATTTACCTGAAAGGCAACGTTTTCTAATTGTTTCACCTTAAGTTAACAGCTTCGAAATCATTGTGATGGTACATCTTTTGGGATAAAAAAAAAAAGAGTTAATGTATTTATTGGAACCCATACTTTTTCTCATTAGCTACATCGAAAGAGTAGTCATTAGCACACCCCTTCCATCACTGTGTGGGAGGAGAAAACAAAGACTAAAGAGAGCAGAATGGGAGTTTCATGTAAAGATTGGTCACCATGGCCAGGTGTCAAATAACTTTTTTATTTTATTTCATTTTATTTTAATGCTGCTATAACTCGGACCAATAGCAGCAGATACTTTGAAAGCCTAAACGAGACCAGTCCTTTGATTTAATGGAAAACCCAAAAGGTGTAATCTTGTTGATATAAGGTATCACTTGTGGAAAGACAAGTTTGGCCAACAGACCAGATGGTAGCACATGTGATGATGGAACCTGCAGGAAAATTTGAGTAAATAAAGTTTTCAAAATTCATGTTTGGAGATTAATCATGTATGTGAAAATGTAGGTGCTCTTGAAGTTTAAAAAAAATAACCATGGGAGAACAAATGGATGTCTTGACATACAAAAAAGCTTCCCTAAACTGTGTGTTTGTATCGTATCACAGGCAAACTTGTGGTGTTTATGCAGGCATCGGGTGAAGTGTGATAAAAATAACACATGATGTGTGCGTCTGTTTCTGTTTGTGACGTTTGTGTGTGTAAGGGTTTGATGATCATAAAGAAGAAATTTAATCAAACATTTGTAATTTAAATCATTGGACTGTCAAGATTGTAATCACAGGAGATAAATATGAAGTTCTGTACAACTCATCAACAGTTACTGATGATACTAAACCCTAAGCTGCTGTTAGACCTTCTTAAAGGCCGTAGAGAAACTGTAACCGTACTGGCCAGTTTTCAGCTGTGATTGTGTGTGACTGTGGGAAAGAGATGCAAAGTGCTAAAGATAAGATAAGATATGTCTTTATTAGTCCCACAATGGGGAAATTTGCAAAAAAAAACCCAGCAGGATGATTGTGGAGATACTAAGAGAAAGAGTCAAATGTGGCTCCCACTGGACCCACACTCTCATGCCCTATTAAATTCTTATCACACAATGTCCTGCATCTCTTTATTGGATTATGCCAGCTGCGGCTCATTAAAGTTGGTGGTATTACACTAAATGCAGCTATCCTAATTTCCGTTTACAAACATATCAAACTTCTTTTTTTTTTTTAAATGATTTTCAGCCTTGATTCGCTGCCTTACCAGCAAGCAGTAGTATCAGGCAGACGGCAAAGAAGTCAGGGTACTGGGCCAAGCCAGGAGAGTTCATGCTGAAGTAGGTTTTACAGAACACCTCAATGTGTCCTCCAATCATTTCATCAAATGTACCGCTCCAAGCCCTAGCAACTGAGGAGGTACCTGTGAAAAAGAAATAAATACACAACATTAATATTAGTATCTTCTTGAAAGAACATATGCATTAAAGACTGTCACTAACTCACCTATCACATAGGAGAGAATGAGGTTCCAACCAGTGATGAAGGCCCAGATCTCTCCAACAGTCACGTAGCTGTAAAGGTAAGCAGAACCGGTCTTGGGGACACGTGCCCCAAACTCAGCGTAACACAGGCCGGCCATGACGGAGGCTAAGGCAGCAATCAGGAAGGAGATGACAATGCTGGGACCTGAGTCGCCTTTGGCCACCTCACCGGCCAGGACGTAAACGCCGGCGCCAAGAGTGCTGCCTACTCCCAAGGCAATGAGGTCAATGGTTCCCAGGCAGCGGCAGAGTTTTGAGTCCTCCAAGCTGCTCAGATCGACCACTTTCCTGCGTACCAGGGAGCGACCAAATGACAGAATCTGCTCCAACATGGCGACACCTGCTGACAGAGGAAAGACTGTAATTACCTGTGCTGTGCAGAGCTGCCCGTTTTGTTATCCCCCTTTGACATCAGGCTTTCTACTTCCAACAAGGCGATGAATTTAGAAAGCAAAGAATAACTCTCTGGGGTGTGAGAGCGTAATATGTAGGTCGAAAAGTACAGAATGTGTGCTCACAGCATGAGGGCCTTTCAAAAAAAATGTTCTTTGAAAAATCTCAACAAGCCAGTGCAAGAGAGGGAAAAAATCAGCCTGTAGATCTTACCAAAGCCTTCCTACTACTATAATATTTATTCTTTATCAGAATACAGGGTAGCTGTTTCTTCCAGGTTGTGAGACCTTTTAACTTATTCTTTGCACTAAAATCTAAAATGTTTTTTTAAGAACTTACTGATTAGTTATGAGCTAATTATATTACTGGCACCTTATTACCAATTACCTGAAGGTGTATGAGCCTTTAAGTCAGGTGAGAGCACAGCTTAAACTAACTTCATCTGCTGTCCTGCTTTACATTTTACTAGCCCTCCCACTTTTAGTCTTTACAAAAATCCTGAAAAGTCAGTCTCATTACATCACTGAAGGTCATGTAAATGCGACTGAGAGGATCACCCTATAAACTATGACGTATTTGCAGAATGCTGCCAAGTGCTATAGTTGGGTAAAGTTCATACAGTGGGGTCCCATTAATATCTATTGTGCAGGAACACAGTGCAGATCTAAGTATTCAAAGGGCTGCATTCGTAAGAGCACAATGAATGCACCATCATAACACAATATAAACATTCCAGTACCTCTCTTCACTAATTACTTTAAAAAGAATATAAAAAGCAAACAGTAGAGTCTTCTTTGTTTTCTTTGTCTCTAAAAATGTCTCTTCTCATTAGGAAGATTGCTGGGGTCCCTGCCTAAAATATCTGCATGAATGCATTAAAATAAAAGAGAAATCATATATGCCTGCTTTTCACTGAATAGTTTCTAGCTTACTTTTGAAGTTAAAGCTTCTCCTTTGAACCAGCACTTTGGTTCCCTTGACGCTAAATCAGCATTAACGACCGTCTAAATATGCAATTATCTCCATTTAAGAGTGATTTTTTATTGCAAGAGAAACAAGTTTTGAATGTGACAGCTTATTAACATTACAATGTAGGCTTTTTTGTACAGCCTTTCAAAGAACACAGAGAATAAAAAAGAGAAGATTGTAAGGGACCAAAATCAGATTATGACCCATTAAATGTAGTTTTGGAAACTGACAAGAAATTGTAGTAATCTGTACACAAAAATTCAACATGCTCAGTGTAAGATGTGACCTAGATGTTGCTGTCATTGTAGTGTAGAATATCACCTTTTTTTATTCCTGGTGCACAGTAAGAAAAGGGTTTTAAGTGTCAAATCATATATGTATATAATCAACATATATGAAATCATGAAGCAATTTATCCTGATTCTGTTCATGTCATGTATTTTACATTGTGCAGTGACAGCGATATCTCGGTCATATCACATACTGAACATGTCTACAAAGACTGGTGGCTTACAAACAACATGCAACAACTACAAAACTTCATACACAACCATTGAAACAAATGTTCCATTTTGTCTGTTTCATTAGAGACATGCACCTACCTGGTAGGATGGCAGTGTTTGAATACGACAGGTCTGAGTTCAGACACCAAATAGGAACAGGCTGTTAAAACTGTCTGTGCTTTTCTTCCAGCTTGCTTCTGCAGGGAGCCACAGCTGATCAGCTGCACACGAAGCCCAGGTAAATGTCAAATAACATCCAGTGATTCCATGAACTGCTGCCTCGTAACCCTCCTTCAGCACTGTGCTCAGCGCTAATTCATATGCTGGTATGTACACTGTGCACCTCCCCTCTGTCCCCAGTGTTTCTTCATAGGACCTGCCCTCGCCTTGCCCCTAGATTTAGCAGTCCCACTGCAGCCAGGGGAGTGAAGTCCCTTGTGCAAGGAGGCAAGAGGGGAGGAGGGAACCCCAGGGAATTAGGTTGGAGGGGTGAGGTGAGGGATTTCACCTCCATGCTTGATCTGGGAGATAAAACTCTGTGGAGACAACATTGCACCATAAGCTCTTAAACTGAGATCACACAGCGTTACAGAGAGGAGAAAGAACAGAATCTCATTGGTAGAATTAGTGATTTCTAATGCACACACAGGCAAAATAGATCCCAGCTGCCCAGATGCTTACTGACTACTGATAAATGGTTAAGCAACTGGCGTTGACAAACATTGAAGCAGTCACTTGTGTTTACCCAGTGCAGCCCACAGGAGTGCTGCTAAAAGCATGGGTGCTGATTGGTCAATGAAGGGTGGACGAGCTACAGTACCTTGGAATTAAGTCCTCCTAATGGAAGACAGGAATTGCTCAATGTTCCCTGAGCTATTGCACCGTTGAACATAAAATCAAGAGCACAGGTCACTCCGGTAAACCACCAAAGAACTGGCATCTCCACAGCAACTTCAAGTTTGAGCTCTTGGAGGAGGAGGGAAAAAAAGTCCCATTTTTCCATCAAAAACTGCTTGCGAATTACAACTAAGGTTGAGTTTGCAGTTGAGTGGATTTGTGCCAGGACCAGCTCAAACCAGCTTGAGACCTCAGTGGGAAGGTGGCAGCTGGCTGCTAGAAACAAGGTCCGACCCACAGACCAGAGACTCCATTTCTTGACAACAGCCAGCTTTCTCTGTTTGTCCATCCAGCCGAGCAGCCAAATATCATGGCCCATCGCCCACCAAACCTTGGCTGCAGGGGCAGATTATCTGTTCTGCATGCTGATGAGAAAAGCCAGTGGTGGGCAGACTGGAGACACTACTGTTAACGCTAGCCATTTGTCTTAAACACACACATATTTATTCACAAAATGGTGCAGAATAAGTTATCCTTGAACACGAATACAGCCTTAAGTTCCTCAAGTAAGACTGAGAGGCATAATACTGAAAGCAAACTCGGGAATTTTCCAAAATTTCTTGTGCCTATCAGCATACTGTGCTAGTTGTGGTTTAAAAAAAGTGTTGTAGTGCACTGAGCAGCAAAATACCATAGTTCATTAAAGCTAGCGAATCAAATAATCAGATTATTGCATTATCTGCAACTAATTAACAATTAGCAATCATATTGAAGAATTTGCTCCTTAATATTTGTTGTCATGTCAACAAAACTACATCTATAAGAACCTTTCTTTATTAGGCTATACATTTTTGTAGCAATTTAAAAAGTAAAAATTTTTGAGAAAATTCTGTAATATGCATTTGTTGGAAAAAAATCAAGATAACCTAGCAAAAATACTTGCTTTTAGACTGAGCAGCAAGTTTTTTCACATGCACATATAGTTACTGTAACCATGGAAAGGATGGAAAGGAGTCACTCTCTTACTGTTGACGTGCTAATTCTGTGAGGCCAATTGAATGCATTTGCCCTCCAATGGCTGCGTGGCCTGGCTTCAAAAACGTGGATATGGTCAACAGATTGAGTGGTGTTTGCCTTGCAGACACCAGGACTGCTCGCTCCAGTTAACACTGGTGTCACCAGGAAATGTTAGAGTGAACAATTACTGATAAGGCAGACAACAGCTCTGAGTAGATTCAAGACTGCAAGAGTGGCCTCCAAATTAAAAACAGAAGTCTCTGGGCCACAAAGACACACAGATATATACATAGATAACATAACTGCTTTATGTGGATGTATCAAAGTTAAACAGAAAAACAGGACCACAAAAAAAAATTGGTTTTAATGGACAACAAAGATATAAATCCCCTTTTTTTAATTAAAATAAGGAATGTAAAAGATTGGTTATCTGGTACAGAATCAACTGTAGTAACTTTATCTTAAACAGTGTAGCTTATTGTAAAAATGCAAATACAAAGTATAAAAACAGGTCAGAATTTATGTAGGAGGCCAGTATTAGCCATGGTTTAGCTGTTGAATTTAATGTATTGGCACAAAGCCTCTTCATATTAGATGTTAAGAACAGTCTGGGCACTGAAGCCTAAAGACATTACCTGTTCTTAGTTTAACTTAATACTCTTTTTATTATGAAGAAGGGTGGAGAATTATCTCATATATGGATGCATTCATCCCTAATTAAAGAGTACCTCTCCTTGCTCTGCTGGAAGTGATCTCCTGCCTTATCTAGGTCAGTGCACAAATCGCCTACAGTTTAATAAAAAATGAACATTGTTGTGTTTTGGGTTTAACTAAAAACTAAATTTTCTATAAAACTATATTTTCACACAGCCTAATGTGATGCAATGATCTCTCTTGGTTTAGAAAAACTATGCTGGCCAACAACCAAAGTATGCTGTAAAAGAATTCCATCAATTTTTTGTCTCAACACATTTGGCAACAGCTGATTCTGTTAAACATAATCTGTGATGTCAAACAATCTTTTTGGCCTACTGTGGCTCAATTGTGACCTCAAGCTGACTTTACCTCAAGTCCCTCGGGATATACTGACTTCCAAAACTGAATTCCACATTGAGGAGACCCAAACTTGGTTTACTATATAAACTGGCTGTAATGCAAAGGGGATTTTACAGCTTTACAACCCTAAATAAATATTTGGTTTCAAATCTTTCCTCTGCACTGCTATGATCATTTCATATCTTCTTTTTTTTGTTCTTTTTATATGAGGTGGTTACTCCTAGACTCCAATTACTAGTCATGCACCAGAGATAACGCAATGTTAAACATAAACAGATATCAGTTTAGTCATCAAGACTGGACTTTCCTAATTAATACATGAACATTAAAAAATGCACATCTTAACAGAGGCGAGTTATCTAAAGTATGTGATGTTAGCACAACCTTATCTGGTTTTAATAATCATTTGACAATCAAGTCAGTTTGTGTTCCTTATATGCGAATGTAGCACTGTGGTGCTTCAAGGTGTCAGTAAGTTGATCACCTCTGCTTAGTTTAAATATCTACCTTTATCATTCTTCTGTCTTGATTCTGCAACTGATGGCTCCTCTGCAGCTGGAAATACAGCTGAATATAATCCATTAATTTGTCAGTGCTACTGTACAAAGTGTTAAACAATCCTGAATACCTTAGCTGGATTTATAAAGGAAAGTTGATTGGCTAAATGCTATCTCAAGGCTCAGGGCTATTTCTGTCCTGCTGACAACTCCAAAAAATGCTGAGGATATTGAGGACATGTTCATCATCTAAGTGATGATTTTTAGAAGTATGGTGTAATTTTGACAGGACAAGAACTGATGACCAGCTATAATTTTTGTCTTGGTCAGTCATGCTTTCTGATGAGAAAAGACTCTACTCATTAAACTTTTTTGCCCCATGTCCCTCATCCCTCTGTTAACTTTGTTATCTTTTCATGTAAGACTTCCACCTTTAGTCTTTTTATTTGAACATTTTGGGAACCTGATGTAAATCCTGGCAAAATCTGACCCAAGATGTAAACTTCAGCAAGTTTCATTAGCCAGGTTAAATGGAAACACCTGTGACTGGGTCTTTCATATGGTCTTGTGTGTATGGTCTTTGTGTCGTCTCCCTGCAGTATCTACAGGTTTTGACTGGCTCTTGGCTGTTAAAAGCCCATAGAAAGTTTAAATATCTTTAATCGTATAAATTAATAAGATAAATAACAAAGAATTAGCTCATGGTCACCCTATAGCTAACTCTATTCAGCCATTGGAGGGCAAATATCTTTTACTGTAAGTGACTAACTCTTCCTTATCCGTGAAAATATTTTCTAAAGAAATCATTATTAGCTTGGCTCAATTTTTAGGCTAACGTTAGCTTGTTTGTCAGCGAACCACTTTCTAACCTGATGTAACTAATCATTAGTTTATCTGAAGTTATACAGCACGACGCATTTCCCCCTTAAATTACTTAAGGGCAGTAACTGTATGCAAAATTACTTACTTTCGGTGGCGAAAACTTAAACAAAAGTTCAGTAATAAATGTTAACTTTCGTTAGCCGCTGGCTAAAATGCATTTAAACTATTATCACAGGTTCCAGCGGTTCCATCCAGCTTGCATTCGGCGGGCTTTAGGACCCAGCGGTGCAGCTCTCATAAATACAGCAGAAGCGGTGTTGTGGTCGGGTTTACCTGCGCGTGAAGAACTGAACCTGTTAAGCTAACCTTCAGCAAACTGTCACACATTTGTACACATGTTGTACTGTCGGTAGTTGCTTTGTGACAGGTTTAATAATCGCAGGAAGCTGCTGCTCATCTGTCAGCGGTTGATGGAGCACATCCGACTACCAAAGGTAACCGTGGATCCGATCGCAGTGATTAGCCACAATTTCCGCACTGTAACGTTACCCCCCGTGTCACTTCCACACAAGATTTCATGTGCAATCGCAAGGACTGCGGAGTTTTAAATCAAATCATTAAACAAACATACAGTCTCGATGATTAAAGGGCGTGTGCCATGTCGGCCACGTACGCAGCCAGAGTCCCCTTGCTGCTGTCAGCCAGATTTGACGGCAGGGTGTGTTTGTGTATCAGTGCAGTTAACACATTAAAGAAGTAACAGCTGCACCTACAGCTGTATAACGAGCCGATCATGTGCGGACGATGAGGCCTTTTGATACTGTTCTTCCTCTCTCTCTTATCCAGGTGGAGAATGTCAGGCTGCTTGACAGAGTCTCACCCAGAAGAAGTAGGGTGGGCACCCTCTACCTGACAGCCACACACACCATATTTGTAGAGAACGAGACTGGGGTGCGCAATGAAACATGGGTAGGTATCATGTTACTGCACTGGAGAACCACAAATCAGACAGTGAATACAAACAAATAGAAACAAATTACACGAGTTTTTGTTTGTGTGATGTTGTCAGAAGGGTTTCAACATGATAACAGACAATTCACAAATTCTATTTGTAGTTTCTGTAGTCAACATGTATATCTATGCATTATGCTGTACATTGTGTTTTCAATAGAAAACATCAAAAGTCCTGTATTTTTCTTTCATTTATCTTACAGGTGCTTCACACTCTGGTGTGCAGTGTGGAGAAACAAACCTCCTCCGCCTCAGGATGTCCTCTGATTGTTCATTGCAAGAACTTCCAGGTTCTTTATTTTGTCATTCCTCGTGAGCAGGAATGCCATGATGTTTATCTGTCCCTACAGCGTCTCTCTCAGCCAGGTAGACTGTATTATCATGTCAACAAGGGACCAATTTATTGTTCAAATATTTCTCTAGTTAGACTAGTAAAAAAGAGGTTTAATATTATTGTCTAGTATTATTGTCTAGTATTGGCTTTTTACAGCATCTGGATTTCTGTGTTGGAAATAAAAATGTTCTGCCTCCAGTGTAAATCTTTGTTGTGAATCTGACAGTCTGGTCTTTCTAACTCATATAAATTTCGGGTTTAGCACATCAGCCTTTATTTGTCAGCCAGTTTTGTGCCTTGCAGAGAGTTACGAGGAGCTGTACTGCTTCTCATACAAGCCTAACATTGATGAGGAGGAGAGACGGCAGGAATGGGACTTCTTGGACCTCAAGGCTGATTACAGCAGAATGGGACTCCCAAACTCCCTGTGGAAACTCTCCCCTGTTAACCAACACTACAAGGTCAGTGCACTGACATCAATGACCAGTTGTACTATTTATCCAAATATGGAACTGGGAGTAGCTTAGACTTTTGTTACGTTATTTTCAAAGGTGAGTGACACTTACCCTGCTGACCTGTTTGTACCTGAGTCTGCCACACCCCCGGTCATAGTGGGGAGCTCCAAGTTCAGAAGCAGAGGCAGATTTCCAACTCTGTCGTACTACTCCAAGGAAAATCACGTATGTTGACTGCAAGTATTTTCCTTTTTATTTTCCATGCATTCCTGTGACAAGTCATGGGAATTAAAGGGGCATGAAGGGTGTCATAACTCAAACTCAAACAGGAATGGTATGATGCTTGAAATAAAGATACATAGCCAACATTACGTAAAAAAAGAGACCATTTCATAAGTTTTAAATTTTTACAGTGACATTACTTCTTTTTTGCTTGATTTGTTTGGCCAAATTTTGTTTCAAAATGACTTTGTAGCATTAGTCAGTCAACCTCAGTACTGCCCTCCATCTTCAAGCCAAAAGGTTTTGTTTTACAAAAAAATGCAAGCCGGAAAGAGGACTTTGAAGGTCACAAATCCCCAAAGTAAACACTGAGTCATCACAAGATTCTTTATTTGGTATAATTTGTTCTGATTGTGTTCAGCCAAGATTGACCTATTGCTCACATTAAGTTAAGGACTTTTTTTTTCTAAAAATGTACTTCTATTACAACACAGCCAAGCTACAGGGCAGCAGGGGATTTTTGATCGTGAAGATATAAACAAAAAAGATGTTGAGTTTGTCCTTTTTACCAATAGCTAAGGACGTGACTACAAGGACATCCTCATGGATGACAGGAATAGACATTAGTAAAACATATTGAATAGAGCATAAATGAATAAATTTAGAAACACATTAAAAATTACAAGCAGTGGTGGGTAGAGTTCTGAAAATCTGTACTCAAGTATTACTCCCAGTGAAAAAAATCTACTCAAATAAAAAGTAATACAGTATTTATGAATTACCAACTCAAAGTAGAAATTACTTTTCATTTAAGGTTAAGACTAACTTAGAATTATGTAGTATTTCCTTCTCTTTTTTAAATTTGTATCCTGACAGACCAGTATAGCTACAAGTTTCGTCATTATCACCTAAATACTTAATGTTACTCATTACAATTAAAATAATTCACTTTAGCTGGCTTACTACATTTTCACCTACATTATGTGTAATATACTTCAGTGTGATTGCAGAAGGGTTTTTAAAAAAGAAAATCTCAGTGTTTTACAGGAGGCACAGCAAGCTCACCATCATGTAAGTGCTGGGATTTGTTAGATTTTGTGGTCAGATGCAGACAGAGAGCTGCTTCCTTTATTTCTGGTTTTACTCCATCATCATGGCATCATAGTCAAAAGACAAATGATGCTTCTTTTTCTTTTAGACAGGGGCAGTATAGGTGTTCCTCAAGCTCTCACACCTCTACACTTAATACTTGCAGTAAATTAGTTTTAATGGAGGTATATGACAAATGTAGTAAGGTAAAAAGTAGATTACTGTCTCACAAATATACTTTAGTAAGGGCAGAGGTAAAGTTTTGAAAAGGATTAAAAAATAGAGGACTTCTTTTTTACTCATGCGTTCCTTTAATGTGTTGCAATACACCCCTGAATGCAAGATCCCATCAACCATAAAGCTGAATGAAAGGAAAACAATGCCATAAGCACAAGATTAGACATTAAATCTAAAATGACACATTGTCAAATTCAGTAACAGTCCAGTGAGGACATGTCCATTCTGTCACTGAATCGAAGAATGAATTGCTACCATTCTTCTATATCTGTATCAGGAGTAAGCCTGAACATTAGAAATCCCTACTATTAATCCTCGACTGGACAGTTGGGAGTGCTTTATGTGTGCGGGGTCAGCTTCCCAGGGTTGAGGGTCCAGTGTGTGGAACTCAGGTCGAACAAAGGGGCTCCGATCTGGTTCATGAGCCAGAGGGGAGGGTCACACAACGGTCTCTGGCCTTTCCCTTGTGACTATTAAATGGATTTATGAGAAATTGTGTGGTTGATTAATTTGAATTGAACATGTAAGAAAAAGAAAAAAAGAAGTACTGTGAATTTGTATTTATCCTGTTTCTCACATATTGATTTTTTTTTAAATTTTATTTTGGTAGTTCTAGTTTTTTGGTTGGAAATGACATCCAAAATAATAATTCACGTACAAGCTACTTTTTAGACAAGTGAACATTCCTGTGTGAAACCTGAATGCGTCTTGCTTCCCTCCAGGCCGCCATCTGCCGCAGCAGCCAGCCACTGTCAGGTTTCAGCGCTCGCTGCCTGGAGGATGAACAGATGCTTGAGGCCATCTTGAGGTCCAATCCCCACAGCGACTTCATGTATGTGGTGGACACCAGGCCCAAGGTGAGCCCTCTGTGCCTAAAGAACGCCTGCAAAAATACAAGCTCTACAGTACTGTGCTGTATGTTCAGGTGGCCTTTATTTTCCATACTGCGTTTTGCCAGCTGGATGAGCTCAAAGCAAAAGCCTTGAAAATATTATGTAACAGATATTTGTGGAAATACTTTTTTTTTTCAATTCATTTTTTCTGTGGAAAAACTATATTGACTACAGGCTAATGTCTTTCTAGTTAAATGCAATCGCAAACCGAGCTGCAGGAAAAGGCTATGAAAATGAAGACAACTACTCCAACATTAAATTCCAGTTCCTCGGCATCGAAAACATCCATGTTATGAGAAACAGCCAACAAAAAATGCTAGAAGGTAATTATTATATCTGTCTGAATAATTTCTCACATTTTATGTGTAGTTTTGTTTTGTTTTTTTCAGAAACAGCAGTGCATTCATGACTGTCAGAAATGTTTCACCACACTAATGTTTGTGGAACGAAATGTATATTTCCTGGCATTGTCTGTTTTAAGTGTGCTGCTTCTTCACATTACTTAAGCAGAGCAGGACCCCCATGCTACCCCCGTGGCTTTCATATGCACTCATGCAGACTGGACTGTGCTGCAATCAGGCCTCAAATGAGCCCACAGGAGAATTTCTGGGTATTGTGCAGGGGTGCTCCTAGGAAGACTTTGAATCCATCTGGATTTTATTTCTGGGCTATTTTGGTTTCCCAGAGTGGACAATCCGGGACCTTATCCCCCAAAGAGAGACCGAGGGCGTGAGAATGATGTGATTTCAAGTCTGAAAAGTTATAGCTGTTCTTAGTTGTGATAACTCTTTGCCCCCTGGCAGCACAGGGGAAGTCTTTAAATTCTGGAGACATCGCCTGCCCCTCAGAGCCTGCCTGACTCACTCGCCCCGACTGCACGCTTGAATAAGATTTTGAAGACCCCCCGCTTGGCAGCATTAGCTCCAACATTTCTTCTAAGTGGAAGTCTGCTCTACAAAGTGTTACAAAAGGTTGAATGAACCCATTCACCTGCTCACTCTCCTGTAAGGCCACAGAGCGCTCTCACAGCTCACACTGGTGGAGCGTCAGCAGGAACTGTTCTTTCACCTTGAACGAGTGAAGAGTGAGCAGATGTTGTCATAGGCTTATCTAAAAATGTCTAAATTATGAGAATTGACGATTGATGATTAATCACAGAGCTGAGGAGAGATGGTCATTCGCTCTCTCCTGTGAACTTGCAAAGATTGAAGTTGAACCCTGAAGATGGAAAAACAAATTTAATATTCAGTTTTACAAGAAAAACAAACAATGCAGGAAGCCATATGAAACATAAATGAATCTAAGTTTAATTGTCTGCCTTGCCTGTGCTATTGTGTTTGCACATGACTTTGTTTTATATTTATATTTTAAAATATACAATAACAAGACTAACAGTGGACAGCTGTGCTAGCTGCTCTGTGTGGCTGTGTTTGCTTACGCAGGTTTGATTTGCTAAATGCTACCATCAGCATGTTAAAATATTCACATTGACAAAGCTAACATGCAAGTGTAATGTAATAATTTAACATGTTTTCAATTCTAATTTAGTGTGTTAGCATGCAGGAATTAAATACAAATGTTATGTTGCTGTAATAGCTTAGACTGAGACTAATCCTGACCCAGTGCCTTGCCCTACGTGTTGCATTCGAGGTGAAAATGTGGCCTAATTATCTAAGGGGTGTTTGTGTGAGTGTGTGAGTGTGTGTTGGGATAACTCGCCAGCTTATACAGGTCACTGCCTCTCTTCCATGATCACCTGTCTCTGCATGTTAGCTCTGTGAGCTCTCCTCAGGTGTGCGTCTGTCTGGTCAGCAAACCTGCGCTTTGATGTTTTTGCTCAGTTTAAAAAGGTGAATGTTTGGTGGATGAAAAAAGAAACTCATGTCTCCCAAGAGTCTTTTCAGTGTGGCATTCTGAAGTTTTTGTTTTTTGTTTTTAAATCAAATCTATAAGTTATTCCTACCTCTTCTTGTCTCAGGTACTTGCTGCTTAAATGAGTTAAAGCCACAATGTAACAACGCCCTCTAGTGTAATGTTGGTAGGACCCTGTTCTTTTCTAAACAATCAGTCACAGCAGCTGAGGCTGATGGGAAAGTTGTAAGTTTTGTAGATATTTGGTCAGAGTGTTGGACAAAATAAAAATTGGGACATAATGGAGTTACTAGATGGAAAATGAAAGTATCACAACAGTGATTAAGTTTCCTCATGAGGGTAATGAAAGTCTGCACCAAAGATCATGGTAGTTTATTAAGGAGATGCGAAGCAATTTCACTCAGAACCACTAGTGAATGTTATTGTGGTGCCAGAAGAAAAGTTTGGCATCTCCAGAATTAGTTGGATTCATCATCTGGGAACCATGAATGCTCGTTCAAATGTTCACAGAAATCCATGCAGTAGTGTAGCAGCTGTTTAAGTCCGAATCAAAGGGCTTGACAGACCAATTAACAAGTTAAACAATTGGTTTGAATTAAACCATCACATGAGAAGTTGAAAGAAATCAGCGAAGAAAAACAGAATTCACTAGTTTGATCCACATCTTCTCTTGCCATGCACATATTCCTTGTAAATTCACTGTCATGAAAGTTAATGTGAGGTTTAATAAAGTCCAGGGATCAGGTATGTTCCAAACTTCCTGCCAGTGAGACAGCTGTGTTGTGGTTACAGTGTGTGAGCTGCGGTCCCCCTCCATGTCCGACTTCCTGGAAGGTCTGGAGAGCTCAGGCTGGCTGAAACACATCAAAGCTGTTTTGGATGCAGGCATCTTCATCGCCAAGGTCAGTCTGGAGGTTAATCCCCGCTGTCTGCCTCAACACTGCACTCAATATTAGCTTAGGTGCATGTGGGTGTTTGTGTGTGTTGTGCCTTGTACGTCTGATACAGATATTGTCTGTCTGTGTACAAACAGTTGCCAGTTGTAACATACACTCTGCAAAAACTAAAGCATGCTGATGCATCAGTCTCACAATAAGTGCTACCACCAAAGATACAGATGGGGTGGACAAAATAATTTAAAAAAATAGAATACAATTTAACTGCAGCTCAAACTACAGCCTCTGATATGAGTTATTCAGATCACTCCCCTCTGGCTGCTCAGCGTATGGTATACTATCAGAGAACCCTTATCTCCTACAGTGTATTTAACAATGTTCCAGTTAAATACTTCACATTGCAAATGGTTGAGCTTAGGTGTGTGGTAAGCTGTGGTAAAGGTCAAATATTTCAGCTGACAAAAGCAGAATTTAAATACAAATAAGGTCCAGATTAGGGAACAATTTGAACCTGATATGATAAAGGACAGTTTTCCTTCTCAAAACTGCTGTTTACCAGAGAGCGCTAATTAACCGACTGAATACCACAACCAACTCTCAGACTTCCTTAAAGCAGATTAAAAGCAGGAATTAAAAAGAAATCATGCAAAAAAAATAATAAAATTTAATTGCAATAAAAGCATAACATTTGTGTATTTCATCATCATTTCAACCAGGTTCAAGGAGATGGACTCTGATGTGCTCTCAATTAAGCTATTTTCATTGTTGTTTTGAATTCTACAACTTATTGTATGACCAAACTGGTACAGACAGGTTAAGTCACAACACATTTCTCTATTAATCCCCTTTACCTGTCTTTATTTTATAGCATAGTTGTGTGTGGGCCCAGGCTGTATGTCAGAGTTGTTAATCTTTTTGTGCCCAAAGAAAGGTGGCATATCTGAGTGTCCTGAAGAGATTTATTGTACATAAATATCTTTTTTCACTAAGTGTTTCTCATCCAGAAACATTATGTGAATACTTAACTTTAAATAACATCTTGAATCCATTTTCTTCCTCTTCATTACTGTAATGGATGACTGCCAGAGAAAAAAAAGGAGAAAATTCCTATCCTATTTTCTTATCCTACTTTTTTTGTTTTTATTTCCATGTTTACCAAAAGTTGCTAGCTTTAGAAATGTATTTTGTGTCCATTTTTGCCAAGGAAATGCACATCTGGAGTTTTCTAGTTAGAATTCTGGCAAAGATTAATGCTGATCTTTGTCCTTTGGCTACATAAGATGTCTCTAAACGTATAATTTCGCCCTGCAGAGACAGTTAATGTGTGTGTGTGTTTGTGTGTATGCATGCAGGCTGTTGGAGAGGAGGGTGTCAGTGTGCTGGTTCATTGTTCAGATGGTTGGGATCGCACTGCCCAGGTGTGCTCTGTGGCCTGTGTGCTGCTGGATCCTTACTACAGAACCTTGAAAGGACTCATGGTAGATATCTCACACACTCTAAACCTTTTTGTAAGAAATGTGATCAAAAATTTAATGAACTGTGTCTGTTGCACATGAACAGAGCGCTGCATAGTCATGTGCATGTAGCTGGTTCAAGCTATAACTTTCATCAGTAAGTACAGTAAGATTCATTAATATTTGAAACAGTGACATTGTTTTGTAATGTAGACTCTTGACACCATCATAAAAGACTTTGCATAAAGCCATGAAGATATGATTCAAGTGTAGACTTTCAGCTTAAAATGAAGAGGTTTAACAAAAATATTGCATCAGCAGAAACGGAACAATGGCCATTTTTATACATCGCTTTCAGTGGCTTAAAAGTGATTGGACAACCAACTGAAAGGCAGTTTTATGACCGTGTTTAGAATGTTTCATTAAAAATTACGCAGGAAAAATTTATGAAGGTGATTCCAAATGTTGAATATGCACTTGCCAGCAGGTCCTTGGTACTGTCAGCATGCATCCTACAGAGTGTCAGTGTTAGTTAAGGAGGCCATTAGCAGGCTGAACAAACAAAACTATGAGACAGTTAACACAAATTTAAGGAATGGCCAAATCAACAATCTGATACCTTGTTAAAACAAAAAAATGCATGGTAAGCTCACTGACACCAAAAAGCTTGGAAGACCACAGAACAAATCTGTAGTAGGTTATCGCAGATTTATTTCCTTGTTGAAGAAAAACCTCTTGATGATCAACAAAGGTCAAGAATATCCTGGAGGAGGTAGGCGTGTCATTATCAAGGTCTATGATCAAAGATGCCTTCATAAATCAAAATACAGAGGGTTTATGATAAGGTGCACATTAATGGAAACTGGAAGGTGAAGGCCAGATTAGACTTTGCAAGCAAACATCTGAAAAAGTATGCACAGTTCTGAAACAATTTTTTCTGGATAAATAAAGGAAAGGAATGGCCCATGATCTGAAGCAAACACCATCATCTGGCAAACGTGGGGTCAGTGTCACGTCATGGGCATGAATGGCTGCAAAAACAGGGCTAAACTATCTGCTGCGGATTCTGGCAAATGCAACAAAACTGATAGGACAAGGGTTACTGCTCAGAAGTCAGGAAATTGCAAATACATACAAAAATATGTAGCAAGTTATAGCTTGTACCTGCCTTATTATTGATTGTAGAATTGCACCTGGTAGGCAGCACTGTGAATGTTTCTTTCCTCAACTGAAAAACTTTGTATTACATTAATATATCCAGTTACATTCTGACTGATAGAAGTCCGTATTGCAGTCATGAAGCATCTTTCTTTGATCAAAAGGATTTATGCAGGCTGGCTTGGAATCCACAGAAGACACAGTGGAGAAAAAAATGTAATAGAGAAGCCTGCTGTAAGGAATTGCCCCTAAAGTCAGAGGAAAGTGACCCCACACAGAGGGTGAAGAGGTTCAGTCATTCTGCAGGGTTTAACTGTACACTATGTCTAAACCTTTAATCAAAACTGCAATTGAACATGAACAGAAACTCTGGTCCTCTCTGTGTTATAGATCATCCTTATTTTTTGTTTTGTTTTGTTTGGCACTTAGGTTCTCATTGAGAAAGACTGGGTCTCATTTGGACACAAGTTCTCTCACAGGTTTGACTCTTAAGTATTACCATCATTAGCATCTATGATTTAGATGTTGTGTTTGGATCAAACTGTCTTCACCTCCTCTCCAGATGTAACCATTTGGTGGGTGACCCCAAAGAGGTATCTCCCATCATTGATCAGTTGCTGGAGTGCGTGTGGCAGCTCATGGAGCAGTTCCCCTGTGCCTTTGAGTTCAACGAGAGGTTCCTCATCACCATTCACAGCCACATCTATTCCTGTCAGTATGGCAACTTCATTGGCAACAACCAGCGGGAGAGGCTGGAGCTGGGGTGAGATTTACACCTTCCAACAACGGCAGTATCTTTTCCTTTTCACAGCACAAACATTTGCTCTGAGAGAAGACTCAATACAGCCAGCAGTATTTCACCTGGCACAGCAAATAGAGACGACCTTATGCTAGAAACAAAATTTCTGTCATTTAACAGAAGTCTATTTGTTGGGTTTTGATCTTGTTTCACCACGTCTTTGTCTCTTGGCTATCACTTGATATTCTTACAGACTGCGTGAGAGGACTCACTCTTTGTGGAGTTATCTTTGGACGAACAAGGCAGACTACATCAACCCTCTGTACCGGCCCGACCACAGCCAGACACAGGGGCTCCTCCGGCCATCTACTGCCCCATACTACTTCAAGTAGGCACAGACAGTAACAGCACTTAAAACTGAATTGAAAATTCTAGGTATTCACATGTATTTCTTTTTACGTGTCTGTTAAGTTGTGAGAGGGTTCTGTAATAAATGCATGTAAATGGTAAATGAAGCAAAGGGCACAGTTTAAGTTAGTAATATGTTTCCCTCAGAGTTAGAAATCTCTTGCTCTATACAGATTTTGGAGAGGGCTGTACAACCGTTTTGACCGAGGTATGCACCCTCGACAGTCTGTAGAGGATTATCTGAGCGCCATCCAAGAGGAGACACAGCAGTTGGAGGAGCAACTGGCTTCACACAAGCAGGTAGGACAAAACTACTGCCTGTCACTGACTTTTCTCATGAGGAAGCACATTCACTGCTTAGTTTTTTTTTCTGATTATAAAAGGTGACTGTTGCCTTATGTTATCAATAGAAAATTGCTCAACTGGAGCAGGAGCAGGGGTGGAGGAGTGTTCCTCAGAAAGCAGCCACCTTCGATAAGAGCCCCACAGCTTGGTCTCGTGGTAATGACCTGGTGCTGGCCAACACCCCTCAGGACTACAACAGGGACTTTATCACCAGCAGCCCCTGCCAGCCCAGAGCACCAGACAGCAGCCTGATTCTCCTGCCCAAAGACCTGAACCAGTCATCTGAAAACAGCCTCTCCAACGGCAGCGACCAGGAGTCAGGGATCGCAGACCTGAGCTGCCGTTCACCCCTCAGTGAGGACAGCACCAGGGATCCAGACTCTGATGAGGCTGCCTACTCAGCTGCCTAAAGCAAATGTAGCACTTTGTGGAGATCCACAGGAGCCACCAAACAAACATTCACATCTAAGTAACCAGGCTATGGGCTAACTAAAGTCAAAAAGTCTTATTCGGGTTACATAATTGACTTGCACTAACGTTTGTGTGTGGCATGGTGGACTCTCCCTGTAGCCACATACATACTAGTTAGTATTTGTTTAGCCAACTGGATTGTTCCTTTAATGCCAGTGAACAAAATTAGGATTCTTTAAGTAATAACAAAGCTGAATATTTATGTCATGACTGTCTGTTATTGATGGCAGAATTAATTACTAAGTATATACAAGGAGTTCAAAATTGGAACATCTTGCAGGATCACAGTAACCAGTTTAATGCTGGAGTCTTTTTGAAAAATTTTCTACTGAAACCAAACAATAGCAAAAAATAATTAAAGAAAAATTGTAAACAGTTAAATGCACATGTAAACAGAGTGTGTGGATCCATCATATTAACGTTAAGTATGCTTGCTTTTTACTGTGCTCTTCATCAAGCATTTGGCTTTGCAATGTACACACCTTTTGAAAGAGGACTTGAAATATCCAGCAGCACTTTGATGTTATGATCTTACAGGATATGGGCTATTGACTCCTGCTGCATTCAGAATGGCTCATCTTTCAGTGTTTGTAAAGACAAAGTTCTGTATGTCCTTTTTCCATAAAGTGATTTTGTTATTTTACGTAACACCTGATTTAAACGTCACAGCTGTTGGTCACAGCGGGTCACAGGCAGTCTGCATTCAAGATTTAATTCTGGTCTGAAGGTGTTAGATTAGGTACAATGGCAATGTAGCAGTGCTTCAACCATAAAGAACATGTTAGGAAAACACTAACTCACTCAGCACACCACAGTGACCTCAGCTGGGCTTTGGAGTCATTACACTACAATAAGAAGGTGTTATTGAGGTTGATTGGCACTCTATGCTCCACACATGGCAATTTCTCTTTATTACACAATATAATGTTGTACACCATATGATGTGGAAAAAAGGGCCTTCACAAGAAAAGTATCTCAATTCTGTCCACAATATTTCAACACATTTCATCAACTAGATTTTTTGTGCTCAAACTGAAATTCTTACCAAAGGGAATTGTCTGTCTGGTATGAATAGTGCACAGAGTAAATGATATGACTACTGAATACTGAATACTGAATACTCAGTCAGCAGATTGGAGCATGTGAACACTAATGATATTTGCTGCTCTGGGCAGCAGATTACAGAATGCATTTTTTAAGTATCTGTGCCATCCAGGCTTTAAAACAAGCATTAAAACTGCTGACCTTAACACATTAGATGCACTCCAGAACTACAAATGAACAATGTTAAGATTATTGACCAAAGCATGTTTAAATATTTTTGTACTATGTTTTTTTTGTACGACTGTAATCTTGCTTTAATGCATGTTTTTATTTGTTTCAGAGGGTTTAAGCTGTCAAAATGATTTAAATGCAAGGTTGTGTTCATTTTTTCTTTTGAAATAAATACATACATTATTGTCCATCAAATTGTTCCTATTTTTGTTCCTATTTTCAGGTCAATTTCCCCAAAATAATAAAAAAACAAAAACAAAACAAAACAAAATATTATTGTATGTGGTATGGTTATGTAAAAATTTTACTTGTATTCACCCAACATTTAAAGCTACTTTGTAATCTACAAAAACAGCTGTAAATACTTTTTATAAAGAGAAATTTGTCAAAGGAAAGTAGTTCCATTAAAAGCCTTGACAGCGCGGTCTGCAGATTCTTTATTTTTGTCCACTGCTGAGCAAATCCAGGCTTTTGTGGATTTATTTCAACAGTCTAAACAGCCAATGAGCTATTCAGCCTGACATTGTCAAGATTTACACATACATGAATTCACCCAGCACAGTATGAGTGAAGCCAATCGGTGTCCCATATTTTTTTACCCTTTAACTTTCCATGCATTTACATAATCTACATCATCTGCAAACAATAACTGTTTCATGTGAAGAGGTATTAATAGGCCTATTTTAATAGGTCAGATTTTATGGCATAATCAGTTGGATTCAGTCAATGGTAGTATAGACTGTTGCTCATTGTGGCTTTAACATCAGTTCCTGTTGTTAGTGAACATCTGTCCAACTGTACTTGCCATGACACAGACCCCTTAGGCTCCAGCATTCCTGCTCTGTGGCTCATCCAGATGTCTGCTTTTATTTGTTTGCAAGAAAGGAAAAACTAATTTGAAGGTTAACAATGCGGATTGCAATTGTATATAGCTTTTTTTTTTTTTTTTTTTTTTTTTACAATAAACCACTGCGTCTACATGATAAATAGAACTATAGGAACAAGGTAATTCAAATGAACAAAATAAGCAAAAGTAAAACTGAAGTGAAACTAAGCTAGTCCAATTTACAATTATAGTCTATTTTAAAATGCATTATTTCCTCTTGGTCAGTTTAACATAATTTGCTTTCTTTTCAATGGAAGCAGGAGCAATGAGCAAATAGGACGTAAGGGTCACACGGCACAATACATACAGACACACGCACATGACGTTTCAGTTGTACGTGATGACGTCGTGATGTAGGCTCAGCTATGATGGCAGCCGTAGGTTGACATCGATACATTACTGAATATAAACTATTTAAAAGTTAGCGGAAAACCCAGGACACTGTAACGTGGAACAAATTCACAGTTTTCAGATAGTACACAGTTTAAACACACACCGCCCGGTTTGGGGAACGGTAAGTTCATGAAGCAACAGTGAGCTTTGCAATATCAAAGTAGCGCCGTGTGTGTGTATATATGTGTGTTTGAGTGCGTGTGTGTGTGCGCGCGGTGCTAGTTACTCCTCTCTTTCATGTTTTGCTCACTCTTTTTCACCTGCCGAGCTGACATTAGCTGTCTACCTTCAGAAGTGTGCTTAAACTGCGCACAACCTCCCACCTGAGAGCCTCCTCTGTCCTGCTCCCTTAGCTGTCTGTAGCCTGCTAACTGCTACAGGTAACCTAGCTAGCCCAAAGTGCTGCTGAAAACTGCCTGCGACGAGCTAATGTTCACGTCCATAGCAGCCAGCCCGGCACGTCCTGCATGTCCTGAGTAGACAGCTGCTGTTTCTACGCCTGTTTGTAACTCCTTATTTTAGTAAACGTGAAGTATCTCAGCTGAAAGGAGAACAACACGCTCTGAGACTGAATTAGCGTCCTCAGTATAAAGACGGAGGATGAGACATAACGTTATGCCTTGAGGCTGTTTGTCCTGCAAGTAGTAGTAAAATGCTGTATGTTGTTAGCCAAATGGATAGTCAAGTTCTCTTGGGTATCTGTGAATCATGTGTTTCATTCATTTACCTTTCACCTCCTAAGATTTAGTCTGAAAGGTCAGGATAAACTGTCATAAAGCTTCTGTCTATTTTAATTGTCTTCTCTCTCTTTGCATGGTGAAGTGGCACTATGCCCGCAGCTACTGTGGATCACAGCCAAAGAATATGTGAGGTTTGGGCCAACAACCTGGAGGAAGAGCTGAAAAGGATCCGACATGTCATCCGAAAATACAACTACATTGCTATGGTGAGTGGTACACAAGGAGGGCAGTAACTACCAGACACAATTCAGATTCACTTTGCACATAATGAGTCATCTGTTGTTTTACAGGACACTGAATTTCCAGGTGTGGTGGCCAGACCGATTGGAGAGTTCAGAAGTAATGCCGATTATCAGTACCAGTTACTGCGCTGCAATGTGGATTTGCTCAAGATAATCCAGCTGGGCCTCACGTTTATGAATGAACAAGGGGAATATCCTCCAGGAACATCAACATGGCAGTTCAATTTCAAGTTTAACCTCACGTAAGATGACTTTTGTGTTTCCCTCACTCTTTTCACTTCTTATGTGGTCTTCAAATGAATCTTTGACATGCATTTGATTTTAGTCCAGTGTGTCTTGAAAAACATTAGAATTTACAGTAAACAGAAAATTTAAGCAACATAGATTAAGAACAACAGTTAGATCGTGTCACATTAGAAGTGGTAGGGTTTGTTCACTTTTATGGTCACACCAAACACTGATGGAACTTTGGTTTAATTTACAGATTTAACTAGAATATAACAGTGTTCTTTGTGCATACTGCCCCATTAAAATACATGTCTTGGAGTGCTGCATAGCTTGAGTGGTAGAGTGGGTATCTCATGTCCAGAGGCAATATTGTCCCTGCAGTGACCCTGGGTTCAATACCCATTAGGCAGCCCTATGCTGCATGTCATCCCCCCTCTCTCTCTTCCCCATATCCTGTCTCTCTCTAGCTATGCTAACTAAATAAAGGAGTAAACAGCGCCGCCCCCCTGGAAAAAAAAGACTTTTTTTAAAAAAAAACACATGTTGTGAGTTTAGATGTTGTTTTAAAACAAATTTTAGAACTCTTTTAATTTTTAAAACTGACAGGTAACAACATTAAGGACACAGCTTAAAAAAATTCAGACTGTTTATGATTATCAATTATCAGTTGATGCTCTCATAGATACTTGCCTTTGGTGGCTGAAATACTAACAATATGACTTGTGTTTGTCATCAGAGAAGATATGTATGCACAGGACTCTATTGAGCTCCTGACCACTTCAGGGATTCAGTTCAAGAAGCACGAGGACGAAGGCATTGAGACGCTGTACTTTGCAGAGCTCCTGATGACCTCAGGAGTGGTGCTCTGTGATGGGGTTAAGTGGCTCTCATTCCACAGGTATTCTACTTGTGTAGCTATATTTATATGCAGTCAAATTTGGAATGTGGCAGCTTTACTGTAGACATTTGCAGAGCAACCGGAATCACATCTGTAAGCCCTAAGTATATGATTAAAAAAAAAAGAAGAAGAACTGAATCATTATTTTTATTCTGGTTTTGCCATTTTTGCTCATCATAATAAGCATAATAGGCAGTATCTTAAAAGTTTTTCTCAATGCATGGTGTCTGCAAGTCTGCATCCAGACGTGGTCTTGTTTTTGAAGTGTTTGCTAATGTGATGTGATGAACACTATCCATTTAAAATAACCAAGACTGTTTTTACGCAAACGTTTTGCAAAAAAATTAAACAACCTAAAACTACTCCATGGTGGCTGAAAGAAATACTTAGTAGATTTAAGTGGAATATAAAATGGTTAATTTCAAACAGACCAAAACAAAATGTGAACATTTATTGGAAGAGACAAACAGAATCAAATGTAGGGTGCACAGCCTCTAAACACAAAATTTAGTATGGAGGAGAGAGCAAAAAATAATTTGGAAATCCATCAACTAATAATTATTCATCTCCCAGCAACTAACTAGTAACTATATCCCTAGATAACCTGTAGAGGCTTTTTTGGAATCACTGTGCTCATATTCTGTGTTGCCTGCTAATAGTGTTTGCCGAGGTCCATCCATCCATCCATCCATCCATCCATCCATCATCATCCATCCATCCATCCATCCATCCATCCATCCATCCATCCATCCATCATCCATCCACCCATCCATCCATCCATCCATCCATCCATCAATCGATCTATATATATATATATATATATATATGTAATGTTTGTTGTATTTTATGAGCAGGTAGCTTGTTATGCAGAACTGTGATATTTTTTTTACGAATCTGTCAAAACAAAACAATATCCTGCTAAAATTTGTTTTTGAAACAGTACTGCATACTTAGTTTCCTACTCCATCACCATGGCATATTGATTCTAGAGGTAACCAGACTTTGAAAAAAAGGAAAGCATAGGTTTGAAACGTTGCCTGTTGTATTATAGTTGATTCTGTTTTATCCTCATAATTATTTAATTCATTATGTTTACAGGGTTTTCTCGTAGTTAAGCTCACCTTTTACGTATATTTTTGCTATATACTCCTGAAAGTTTCTGTCAGCCCATGATTAGTAGGATACTAGTAAAGTAAAAGTTTTTTTTGGGAGAACAGCTTGGGGCATTGTTTTGTCCTGTCATGTGTAGTTGTCTTGTACACTTAACATGAGGGCAAGCAGGTACAGGCATTAGAAAAAGAAAGTCAGTCACCCTGCGTCTGATATGTTTGTGTCCCTGCAGACTGGGTCAGAATATCTTGAAACCTCCTTGTGTGTGTTTTAAAAAGTGTGCACATGTTTTTTTGTGTGTGTTTTGCAGTGGCTATGACTTCGGATACTTAATTAAGATTCTGTCCAATGCCAACCTGCCAGAGGAAGAGGTGGACTTCTTTGAGATTCTTCGCTTGTACTTTCCTGTCATTTATGATGTGAAGTATCTCATGAAGAGTTGTAAGAACTTGAAGGTATTAAAACAAACATTCCAGTGAGTAGCAAACAGTATCTCCTACTTTATAAATTTAAAGCATCACACATTTATTCTTTGTGGACCTCAGGTTTGACCAGAAGGATGTAGAGTGACTGACGGTGTGGTGTTCTTTCAGGGCGGGCTACAGGAAGTAGCTGAGCAGCTGGAGCTGGAGAGGATTGGACCACAGCATCAGGCCGGCTCTGACTCTTTACTCACAGGCATGGCTTTTTTCAAAATGAGAGAGGTAGGCTCCACAAATCAGTGAGAAGAGATCTGTAGAATAGCAGTTCACAAAGACAGTCCAAAATATTACTGTAGCCCTTTTTAGATGTGCACCCAACATAAAGGCTGAAGCAGCACAAGTTACAACTTGCAGAGAGAGAGAGAGAGAAAATGAGCACTTTATTGTTGCAATCACCATCGCCTGTTGTGCACAAAATCAATTATTTCAATATGAAACCTTGTAAAAAAAAAAAAGCCACACATTGGAGCAGTTTTTGAAAATGTATTTAACCTGAAAATAAGTCCCCCCCCTTGTAGATTAAATCATAAATTCTATTATCTCTGTCACCGATCATTAATTTTGATATTATTCTTTTCTGTTGTCATCTTTAAATAATAGTTGACGTCTTGTTATTTTTAAAAACAGTCTAAAACCAGAAACCCAGGAAATCATTACAGGATGTTTACATGTTTGGTTGATTTTTATTTTAATAAGCATTCTATGTTGAACAGAAAAAGAATGAGATCTGAGTTTGAGATCGGAGCTGCCTCTGTCTCGATACCAGAGAGAGAGACAGACACTCAGGGGACTTTTGCAAGCAAATGAGCAGCAGGATCTGAGTACAGAGACAATGGAGGGAAGTTTTTAACATTGTTCATTTGTAGATTCTACCCACATTGTAATAGTACAAAGCTGTTTAAAATCTGCCAAGCTATCCCTTTAAAAGATGATCAAAATTATTGATGATCATTTTTGTCATTATTCCAAAGCCCTTTCTGCATCCAATTTTAATGGGCCTAATCAAGTATTCACTTCTCTCTCTAATAGGGTTTTTAAATTTTGTAAAAACTCTGTGGCTCCCTAGAAACTATCCTCTAAATGTGCATATCTCTCATGATGTTAGTCTCCACAAGGCTGGGAAATATGAAAAAGAAAAAAAAGCAGTGTTGACAGGTGTAATCACTGTGCAAATTACTTGACAGCTTTGCTTACCACCACAGAATTTGGAATACATTCATCAATGCTAATATTTAACACTATGATGCTAGCATGCATGTGTTCCAGAAGATACAATGGCATTAAATGAACATGCAAGAGCCTGTGCTCAGTATCCTGTGTTGTTTTTTCCCCTCAGATGTTCTTTGAGGACCATATCGATGATGCAAAATACTGTGGTCATTTGTACGGACTGGGTTCCGGCTCGGCCTACGTCCAGAACGGAACAGGAAATGCTTATGAAGAGGAGGCAAACAAGCAGCAGTCGTGACATCACTCTGAAACTCTCCCATCCTGCGGTCCAACGTGCACTATCAGTGCGACACTGAAGCCAAGCTTCGCCAACAGGATGATAATAATGGAAGAAAGCGAAACATACACATGTCATTTAGCAAGCTGCTTCTCATAGATTCTCTACCTTAGACAACTGAATATGATGGTCCGAAAAACCCCACAGCTGTTCTCACACATGCCCCTGCTGGCTGTGTGTGTGAGTGTGTGTGCGCATGTGTGTGCGCATGTGTGTGTGTGCGTGTGAGTTTAGTCTTTTATTCCAATGAAGCGGTGTAGGCGGCCTGGTTGGATCAGTTCAATTTAACATGCTTGAAAAGATGGGATTTTAGTTTTCCTAAAATGTTCTGTAGAAAATGTTTTGCACTTTAAAGCTCTAACCTGATTTTATATGGAAAGCTGAAAATGTTTCTGGTGTCTCTCTCCTCTTTGTTGCCTTCTCTACGTTCCTGTTTTACATTGTGAACATGTGACTCTTTACTATCACAACAACCGCTCTCACCACGCTCAGCCTTAAATATTAGCTGCATTCTTATCTTTTAAACTTTAATTTATTGCGCTGGGTCTCTGACATTGAACAGATTCAACATTCTGACACCAGGTGTCGGTAAGCTCGCCCTCTGTCAGTGGATCTATGATCATGAGAAAAGGGAGCTCTCAGTGAGTCTGTTTACTTGCACATGAACATATCATTGCAGTTTTTCTCCTTTGTTCATATAAAAATAATGTTTAAAATGATCTGAATAAGCTCTAACCCCACTGTGAGAAGCCTTTAACTAACAAGCCGGTGAATTCTGCTCACACATGGGACGGGATACTAAAACAAGTGAATGCCAGTTCTTCTTTACTATTTTCTTCTCGTGTTTATGACAATGCTCCAAGTTGTGGCTTACATGAAAATATGCAGTATGTACTAGATGCATACTTTTCATTGGAGGAATGTGGATTATTTGTGCATGTAAACACCCTCAATGAAACAAGCACACATGAACACAGATGCATCACCCGTCTACATGGTCTTGCATTGATTTCAAATTCACCAGACCTTAAAAAACAAAAAAAACAAGAAGTGTATCAACAAACAAAAAAAAAAGACCTGCTGTTTGACATGTTGAGGTTATTCTAAACTGCTCTGTTGAGAGTAAATTTTCATTTTAATTGAGATTAAGGTTTTGTAGCGTTTTAGTGTTGTAATAAAAGAAGAAAAAAGTTTTACTCGTTGGAAAAAAAGTAACATTGCCTTTTAACATCTTTTTGTTCCAGTGGAGTGGATTTCACTTGTAGCTCTGGCCTTTTGAATGACTTTTTTTTTGTATTGCTTTCGAATTCATTCATGCCGCGTAGAAGAGCCGCATGTACAGAAAAGTTTGAATAAATGCTGTGTTGTTGAATAGTATCCTGAACTTCCATAGGTGTGTGTTGAAGTGTAGGTTCACCTCTTACTAACCTCCCTCGGCGTTAAAAAACTGACAGCTGAAACTTTTCTGTCTTTCTGCAGCACATCTTTCACACTGTAAAGGAGTGGAAAAAGAATATGCAATATACAGGAGGATTGTTTTGAGATTATTTTGTAAATAAAGGCTTGAGACTTTTCTACCATAAAATGTTTTTGGCCATTACATCTCGTTTATGACTCCAAATTCTTCTAAATATGCAGCAGGAGCTGAATAAAGAGGCTGAAGATGAGTTCATTTTATTCTTATAAGGCATCACAACTGTACAGTACATCTTTCACACATCCATATTGTCTCATGAATCATAAAGACAGAATAGAAAAATATAGATCGACAGTCACCATGGAGCTTTTTCTTTTTTCTTTTTGAAACAAGCATACATTCTTCCAAATAATTTTCAGTTATGTTTTAATAATTTCCAGCCAGAGTCCTCAGAAAGTGAAAATATGCTGTACAAAGCGGCTGGAGCCTTTTTTTTTTTAAACTTTTTTTTGCTCTGCATTTCATTCACAACATTGTGTGAAAACAGTATCTGATTCTTGATGGTGAACAGATCTGCAGCATTACACAGAGGCTTCTCTGGTGACCAGTGTTACACTAAACTCCGTGACCCAAATACTTAAGCCCATGTCTCCTAAGGTAGGAGCACCCTAACCTCTGAAAATCCTATTCAGGTTTCTGAATCTTATGGTTCACAGAATTTGGTGTATCACCAGAGACAGTCTGGAAGCTTTTGGCCAGCAGTTTGATGCACTGAAGACCAGACAGCAGTTAAGATACTTGGCAGAGGTGGGAAACATGCTGTTGCAGCACAGAGCAGCACCATCTCCACAGGTGTTTCAGTGTGACAGCAGCACCCTCACTCATGCTGTGACGTGTTAGAAGAGCCCTTGTTCAGATTACTAATTCATACATTTTTTTTGTCTTCAAGCAAAGGGGGGAGAACATCTTTGTGGTACAGTTCATCACTACAACAAGGTGTGTTTGTGTTGACATCCTGAGACGAGAGCATGCATTGTTTGAACTGCCACAACACTCAGCATGGTGGGTGAACACCTGCAACCCTCCCCCAGAAAAACGACCAAAAAAAAGGGGGATAAAGAAATATCCGTTACATCACATTAACACCACCACTAATCTATACTAAATGTGCAAACATTTGGCAAACTTATAACAGTATTTACTTTAGCTATGGAAATGACATAAACGAAATCAACTTGCAGATAATTCTGCGGTAGCATACAAAAGCAGCTCAGATTAATTCATGTATACAAAGTGCAAAAACGTCTCTTTCATCGCTGCTGTGCTTTTTTTTTCATATACAAACAAAGGACATGTGATAGTTGGAATGCAGTAATAAATTCAGTTCAGTTGTTCTGAAGCCCAAATACTTTCAGATAGCAGCAGACATTGTTGCTTACATCAAGAACAAATGATGATAAGAGTCATTCATTTTTCTCTGGTTTGTATGTGATATCGGTCTTGTAAACCTCTCAGAATCACGGTGTGGTATGGGAAGCAACATATACTGATGATGTCACCACCACGTCACATTCTGATAGGCACAGACACCAAGGAGGGGGGCAGCATAGACCTGTTAGGGGAAACACAAAGTAATGAATACTTTATACCTCTATATGTTCATAAATTCTTTATGACTGTAAACTTACTTTTCTGGGTTGAAGTTTTCACCTCCATCCTTAACTCTGATTACGCCTCATTTTCTATGGTCATTCCTGGGTTGCTGGCACCTAAACAAAAAAGCAGAATAAACTCTTTCAATTTAATCAATAATTGCTTTTGATTTTGCATCTAAAGTTTTTTTAATGTAAAAACAAAACAAAACATCATAATGAGTGTAAAATTCTCTCACCCTTTTTGTCTTTGTCTGTAGCACTGTCACTGTCTGTCCAGGAGGGGGTGCTGGCGAGCAGTCGACTCTGAGACTCCCTCAGTGGCTTGGAGGGGAAGTGGCGGCCCTCTGCTGCACTGGAAACATACAAACACACATGAGCTGAAATGAAGCCGGGAATCACGGGTCCACTGATGAGGATTTCTGGGCTCACATGCTTCTCTTAATAAATAAGTCTTAAATCCTGTAATCCTGGGATCTGACTGATGAATTTAAACTGCAGGGTGATTTTCCTGCAACATTAAACCTACAGGTTTAATAAACCAGCACAGGCTGACTTATATCGGTGCAGACTCTCATGTTTCTGGGCTGTGCCTGGCTTTACTTCCCTATTAACAGATCCGTGTGTGTGTTTTCTTTTACTCACCCCTTGTTGGCAGTGTTGGAGCCAGTGGGCGACGAGGGCTGCTCAGGGTCCAGATTCACCAAACAGGTTGGGAAAGAGCAACCATCCCCTAAACTAGAAAACCATCAGAAAACAAAGGAGAGAAACACAGTTTTAGTTTGAATAAGTCACTGGTAATAAATCAGTTTAATTGTTGAGATATTGTACACATCAATAGAATTAAAGGTATGTATTTTATTTTAAGTATGATGGTAAGTTGGCAAATATAGGCTGGTTCATTCTTAAAGCATCTTGATGAAATTTTTCATAAATAGTGGCCACTGTGGCTACCGGTGCAAAAAAACAAGAACGCAGGAAAAGAAACCTCCATGTTTGAGTATATTCAGTTGTAACCAGTTGTTGCAAACTATGGAACTAAACAGGCTTTTGTATCCAGTTACATCTCAGTCTGAATTTTTTGGCTTCACAATTACAGTACACAAAATGTAAATTTTGTTAGCTTTTGTTTTCATAAATTGACTAATAATCATATATAATTAATAATAATATATACTAACAATTTGGAGCATCTGCATGAATTCACAGTGGTGGAGATGATGTTTACTAAAGCTGATCATCTCTGGTCTCCTTTGGGATTTTTTCCCTCTTTGAACCATTTTGTTCCAACATCCTGAGTGACAGGATTTTAAGTAAAGTAGAGTTTTCTGGGGAAAATGTGTGTTACTGATGCAAATTGATGCTGATTTTACAGTTTATGTAAAAACTCATTGACCTCATTTAGTCATACAGTCGTACATATGCAATGAGAGTAAATAGGGGCTTTAAACACTTCAACATTACAGCAGGTTTCAATGCAATATAGTTTATACCCCTAAAAACACTTTATCATACTGAACGTATGTACAATTATAGATGAATGGAATTTGTTTTGTATGCTGTCTAATTAATACAATTATAACACACCACATGCATACATTATAAAATAGGCTAACTCGTAAGCTGTACTTATTTACATAATTTGATTATGTACATACAAACTTCCTTGATAGAATAGTTTATACATATATATTTGACCCATTAATGTCAGGTCAAGTCAAGAAAAAGTTATTTATATGGCACATTTCATACGCCAGGCGAGTCAAAGTCAGAGTGACTTTGTGGTGACAGCCCTGCCATCCAAACACACCTCACAAAACCAATTTGAGCTTTTTCATAGGTTTTAAGTTGGGTTTCATTTTGCCCAGTTGTGAAGCCTTAAGTCTTTGCCCTGATTGTCCTTCAGTCTAGACTCAAAATTGCAGGTCTTCAGGGCTTCAAAACTTTCAAACAACCTGCCAGCACACAACATAAATCATTTAACACAGAGACTTGCTATATTGGATCTGTTTCTTTCGTTTGAACTCCCTCTGTCTGAAAATGTTTCTCTTTTGTGTCGTCTGATTTGATAGGTACTTTTTGATGAGTTTCTTCTGAGTTGCCTTTGACATAAGCCTGGAAGATCTTACCTGGAGAAAACAGGAATGGGCCAGTATTTTACTTCATCACCAAAGACCTGGCGAAAGTTCTTGCTGAAGCCCAGACTGAAACCATTCTTATCTGTGCCATGGCGAAACACCGGAGAGCGCACAGCCTCTGAGAATACAGACGTGGAAACGCAGAGTCAGTGACATAAGGATGAATGAATACAGCACCGCAGTCGGTCTTTATGTAAACAGTTTTTTATTTTTTTTACATCATTAACAGAAGCTCATTGAGACAACACATGAAAGATTCCTGCTGAATGGCTGCATCAATGGAGCAACTCTGAATGAAAGTGTCTTTGTTGTGGAGGAAAAGCAGATCTCAGACTGTCCCACTGTGTGTGACTTCTCTTCCTAACAGTGTCTGTTACTAAGCTGCTTACTGCTCTGAGCCTTGTGTCTTTGCATTACACTGTAACATATTCCTCTGGATAATCCACTCTCCTCAACACAGAGACAAAGTGTGCCACTGTGCACACATAATGAGAAAGCGCTCCGTCTGATAACAGCCCAGAGGGGCTCATCAAATCACTGCACTGATGAGGACGGCCACTGACGGAGGGGGGAAAAAAAAGCAATGAAACATCCTTTATCATTAGTGCAAAGAGGAGACTGTGCAAACCGTATGCAGACTGAGAGCAGTCACTCACCTCGCACAAACATGAGCGAGCAGCCGTCAAGCCGAGGCCATGTAATTACTGCAACCACAAACAGAGAAAACACACACATATACGCAGGCAGGAAGTGCGCCACCTACCCAGAGTGGATCTGTTCTTGCAGACGAGCCAGCAGTGATAGGTGAAAAGAGAAGCCAGGCTGACTGAAAACATGGAGGCCGAGAAGAAGAGGAACAGGATGTGGAACTTCGCCTGAGTGTCTGGGAGTCCGTTCTGAGGGGGAAAAAACCCAACAACAAACAATCAACACAACTGCATGAAAACAGAAGGAACACTTGAGAAAAAAGTCTGGGAGATGGAACACTTGAGAAAAAAGTCTGGGAGATTTCTATTCCAGGGGAACTAATTAAACAGTTTCTACTTGGGTGCCACTAGCTAACTTTTGGCTCATACCAGATATTCTCTCAGACGGAAATGTGCTCTACCTCCAGCCTTGTGAAAAGATCAAATGCCACATATTTAACACAAAATGCATGTTTGGAGATGTCAAATCAGATGTAATTGGATATATTTTGTATTCCAACAATTTCTACAGACAATGAAACACAATGTAATGAATGATTCAACCAATACTCACCGTCCAAAACTTTATGAAGTATTGAAGATCTGTAGCAGTTATAAAAAGGCAGTAGAGTAGCGAATACGCCAAGAACAGCATGAAAAACTTGTAGTTAGAGAATCCCACACAGTTATTAACCCTGCATCAAGAATGAAAGGATGCAGGTCAGTGTGGAAAAAATGCATCAGTATTACATCTTTTCTAAATGCAAAGATACACGACTTATTTTTCTTTTATTGATCACAGTTGAGCAGAGGAGCAGTAAATATTGACAAGTTGCAAGGTGAGTTTTAACAAAAAAAGCTACTAAATAAGTAAGTGGTATGCTGTAATTTTTCTATTGTACTCATGTGAGTTTTTAGTTGATTTGTTGTTGTTGCTGTTGTTTTTTATAATTTAATTTTATCTTTTATTTTTTTATCTACCTATTCCTATAAATATAAATATATAAATATAACCTATTCCACTGATTTTTTGTGGACGTGAACATAAATATTATTAGATTTTCTGGCCCGTTTACCAGAGGCAAGTACATCACATGACAACTGCTTGACAGAACTTTTCAGGAATTTAATGTTAGTTAGAGGACCTGGTATTTTTAGTAAGTATTGTGTATAACGTTTTGTATTGTGTTTTGTATTATGACTGCTAAGGATGTGCTCACACCAGGGATGTTTGGAGAGCATCACAGAAATACACCTCTGTTTTCTTTTGCTTTATGTTCCAATGGCAAATTGTATATTTGAAATAAAAGATGCATAAATACATTTATGACTTATTTAGACTTTTTGTCATGAACTTCTCCTTGATCTTAATACCAGATGCAGTATGTAATTGGAAAGAGAACAGACAAAGCAATCATGTTTAACTAAAAATTAGAGAGTGGAATCAGGTTTGTTTTGTCTCCCTCTGCTGTCGTCTGGCAGGATGAGAGGTTACACCGCCGTACCGTCCTGTAAACAAGCTCTTTGTGCTTGCATGTGATGTGTGTTTACAGGCTTGTTTACTTGAAAGTAATTGGACAGTGTTGTGCTTTAGGAAAAAAAACAAGCCTCTTTTATAAAACCTGAACACTGTGGGGGTCACAAGGATATATAACAAAACCATGTGAGTACATGTGGGTGTCAGCACATACCACGGGCAGTGGTGATCCATCTTCAGGATGCATCTGTAAAACAGCAGGGTCACACGTCAGTGTAACTGAATCTAATGCTGTCCACCAGAACTCAGTACATATCTATGGTCTTTTCTCTATAGGTGCACAAGCAGAGAGCCATACTTATCACAGACTGAACAATGGTGACATCGATCAGGCTTCAGCAGCTGGCAGCGGTCACAGAAACGGATTGCTGAGGAGACACAGGCAGTTCAATCACGCAGCCGTCAGCAGCAGCCTGTCCTAACACTTGACCACAGACTAACAAGGTGAGGGGGGGTGAAATGAGCTCTGAGAGCTGCATGTCAGTCTAGACTGCTCCTATTGTTCTGCATCAGCGGCTCTGTGTACTGTACCTCCAGAGTTGGTGCGGGTGTAGATGGGCAGATCCTTGGCTATCCTCCTCAGGATCTCCTGCTGAGACTCTCCCCGATCTTCACGCTCCAGCAGCTCTTTGTCAGAGTAGGACAGGTGAAACTATGTAGAGCAGAACACAGAGGGAAAGACAAAAAGTGCCTCTGATTTATCAATAACTCTACATATCAGTGAGCGGTGCTGTTTATTTCTAATGAATCATACCTTTGCAGATCTGAATTATCTGTCAGACAAACTACAGGCTGTGTCAGTTTCACTTCTGCAGTAGTGTCTGTTAGTGGGACGCTGCAGCTCAGTAGGCAGTAAAGGGTATATCTGTATCTTCCATTTGTTTTGGTTCTTTCTGCCCCACTGGGCAAATGGGAGCAAAGCAGCACAGAGATGTGATATTACTTTCAGCCACTCAGGCGATTTATGATTGAACACTGGAAACAAATAACTTAGATGATAATAAACAACGCAGCACACATGAAGTCTGAGTTTTATTACAATCTCAAAACCTCAACTGATCCAGCGATCACATCTCATAAAGGAGAACTTTCAAACGAATGATTATGGCACGCATGTGTGCTTCGCCTCCGTTTAAATTGAAATGCAAAGGTGGCTTTTCTCTGAGTGTCCTCTAAGATGTATGCATGTGTGTGTTGAGCCTGCAGAACTGAAGTGCTGTGGTCAGGATCAGAGCCATTACAGCGCAGCTCCAGGCACTTCCACTGGAAAGTATTATTAGTCTTAATGCAGCTTTCAATCACGCCGGAAGACTGTAACCTACATCTGCACTTCCCACCATGCCTCATCATCCTAGCCAGACAATAACACTGCGTCGTAGTCAGACACACTCACCTCCTTCAGGGGGTTCATGGGCTTAGTGAAGATGGTTTGCCAGTAAGCCCACACAAACATGATGAAAATGACATGGTACACCAGCAAGTACACAACTGAAAATAGAAAAACATAAATAAGTCATCATCACTGATGCTAAATCGTCTGTGGTCTGCATTTTACCATTGACTCACAGTCCTCATAGCTTCAATGCATATTTTTAATAGTTGTATTTCTGTTATTTTTAATCGGCAAATAAAAATATTTGAATGTTTTTTCATTGTCATTCACTGCAGTTATGCACACTTGATCTCTCTGAAAAAATAAAAATAGGATGCAAGGCATGAATCAGCTGCAATCACTGAGAATTGAACATGACTCAGAATCTAATAATGTCTTAAATTGTGTGGTTGGACAAAGTGCAGTTTGTGTATGTTGTAAATACATTTAAAGAGCATCTTAGACTCTAAACTAAGACTTTGAGTTGCTTTAGTGTTATTTTTGATGCTGTGTGACTGCACATAAATCTGATCAAGATAATGAAGTTTTCATGTTACATTTTGTTCATGATACACGCTAAAGGAGCAACAGTGAGTGATATATATATCCCTAAATGCTAACATCAGCATGCAAACTCGATCACAATGACAGTGCTAACGTGCTAACGTGTTAATGTTTACCATGTTCATCATCATAAGTGTAGCATCTTAGCATGCTAACGCTTGCTCATTAGCACTCAACACAGCTCAGGCTGATGAGAATTACACAAGTTTTAAAGGTATGATTTTTTTTAAAATCTAATGGTGATGCCAGATGAGAAGTAAGAAGCATTGCTAAAATCATTAAAATTCATCCTGAAGATAGTGTGAATGTGTGTGGAAGTCAATAATGAGCTCCCAGAGATATAAAATGAAGGCTTTCCCTAAATAAAGGCAAGAGGGAAAGTCCTGGTGTCTCTTTTTTTAGTACGCATGCCAGATTAGCACAATGTACGTTTTAGCAATATAAACATGCAATTTTTAGCACAGTGCTTTTCTGTATTACTAACCTCAAATGCTGCATTTCAGTCCCAGACAACTATATTTGTAGTGTTAAGAGGAGGCTTCATTCTAAACATTACATTTATAAACTTATCAAACAGAGGCAATTCAAAACTAAAAGCCTGCCTCCAATTTTACCCAAACTCATATAAAGGCCTGTGCATAAACGTCTGCATTCAGATATCTACTAAGCAAAGTCTTCCAGCTGGTACAGGCTGATTATAGTGTTTTGATGTGGGCTGCCTCTGCACAGACTGAAGGCTGCTGAACTCAACTCCACATCTAACAGAACAGCTGAGCACACTCATAGATTCCTCTTGATGTTTAACAGCAATACTTACCCTTTTCCCCTGTGTCTTCGATAGACTCTGAAAAGTGAAAAATACAAAGACACTGTCAGGTTTGTGTTGAATAAAAGAAGGTGAAACACACTGTGGAGCATTTTAAGTTATTTCCAACTTTACAGATCAAGAGGGGAAGTTTTTATTTTCTTTTGACTCCTTCACACAAAGACCTTCTCCACATAGTGTGTTTCCAATGATACCTGTTTGACTGACAGTCAATGCCTGACTTCAAATTAGCAAAACTAAAAAAGGCTGAACTGTAAAGTCAAAATCTCAGTGTCCAATACCACACCCGTCGGAAAATCAGTACACAGCAACACCCAGTCAAATAGTTCGACTGGTTGTTTCTCTGATGTAGATAAGCATTACTTTGCATTGAAAAAAGGCATTGAAAATGACAGGAACATGCTGCACAGTTTGTGTGTTTTCTGTGTGTGTATTTGTGTGTGAATGCTGACAGTTGCAATAACACCCACAGCGAGACCCAGGCGAAGCTGCTGATTGAAGACTGACATCAGCACCCACACACTTGATGAGCACCCAAAAAGCTTCACAAACACTCACCTTAACCTAAACTTGAAAACAGTCCAGTGGACACACCTGTTGGAAGGTTCACTGACATTGCTTTAAATCTTTCTCAACACATAAGCAATGATTAGCTGCCCATAAAAGAATTATCAGTTTTGCAATTAGCCTGTAGGCAACACACAACACACAAATATGCGTGTGTGTGTGTGATTATATATATATATATATAATCACACACACACACACACACACACACACACATATATATATATATATATATGTACACACACGCATATGCACACAGCAGAAACTAAGGTAAGGTAAGCCAAGGAGATGAAATGAGGCGTACAGCCAAAAGTCGTGTGCATGCTGCCTTGCCAGCATAAAAGCCCCAGAGTCTGACAGTGAAGCATAAGTGTCTGAGTGTGTGTGTGTGTGTGTGTGTGTGATTAAGGGCATGTGCAAGGGTGTATATTAATGCATCTGTGAAAAACATTATGGTCATCGCTGTATTCCCTGTTTCTTTTCCTCCGCATTCTTGCTGCGACAGGGTTTATTTCCAACAGGACATGAGACTGCCTAGTTTCAAATTTTCACATTTTTTAAAGGCCCAACTGTTTCAAAGGCTGATGTTGGGTGCTTTAAACGAAAGTGGGTCAACCGCAGATGCTTGGGGTGAATTATGTAAGCCAGACAATGAGATTAACTGAGCTGCCGAACAAGAGGTATCAGCTGACGATACATCCACACAACCGCCTGTGTGTCTGTCTGCAGAGCACATGCTGGCCCTGAGCAACCGCTGTCCGGCCAGGCTGCCGCTGTTTTCCTCTGTCCGTCCCATATGACTTGAATGCATCACAAATTCACTTTTGTTTGCTCTTGCAAAACAAGATGGCTTTAAAAAAGCCAGACCAGACAGTGTTTTTGCTTCTTTGTCACCCTGCAGTGATCAGGGATGATATCTCATGAAGCAGGAAGCAGAAACATGGCATCCTGTAACTCAAGAAGAGATTCACATGGGACAGACGCTGGCAGGCCACTTCGGTGAACAGAGGGTTTACATTAATATTTAAGATTGTTTATTCAGTGGGATAAATACAAAAATGAACAGCTTTACATATTCTGATGTTGGAGCAACATTATAGCACTATTTAGCCTAAAAATTACAGGATCTGCAGGAGCTTCAGGATCATTTCAGTGTTCAGCAGTTTGTAAAGGGTGAATGTTACGTATTGAGAAAGATGGAAATACAGAGAAAGACATTGATGGAGGAAGCATGGAAGAGAAAAAGAAAGTGATTGAGTGAGGAAAGTAAATGTCATACTGGCTTTCAGTTTCACAAAATAAAAGGCTGCAAGACAGAACCAAGGGGGACTTCTTGCTGTTGGACTAGTATTTATTATTAGCTGGCTTGCCGAGTTGTGTCCTGCATTGTTACTCCTACTTGATGTTTGGCTGTGTGTTGACATGCTTGTTTTCAGGTTAGCCCAATCTGCCCATTTTGTATGGACTTTTTTTTCATTCCTGAGTCTGCTCAGAGTCAGAGTTTTTGCCTGTGAATATTTGGTAATGCAAATATTTGCAAACTTTGACTGTAACTTGAAGACACAAGTTTTAAGGACATCAAATTATCATGATGATACTAAGTTGTATATGTAGTCAGTATGTATGTTAAAACTAACAATATTGACAACAGAGGTCTTGCACAATGGGGGCAACAAATTAGAAAAGATAACAAATTCTACATTATTGTGTTTTAAAATATATTTATACACATTTGCTGAATTGGGTGAATTTTGACAAAAAGAGTGTCATACAGGCAAAAGGGCCTCCAACACTCCTACAACCAAACAAGAAACAAAATGTTTTTCTAATCTCATCTATCGTTCTATTTTTTGCTATCTGGTGTCCATTTGTGGTCATTGTTTGTTTTTGTTTGTTCATTTTAAAAATTTGAGAAGTTTTTCTTTTCTTGTCTTTTTTTTGGTCATTTTGAATCCAGTAGTTTCCAGTAGTATTGCATCTTATCATTGTTGTGCATCCATTTGATGTGGTCTTTTGTCTCTTACAGGTGGGGTTGTATTTTATCTTGTTGTGGTCTTTATTACCTGTTGTGGTTTTCATCTCTTTGTGGTTGTTTTTCATCACTGCGTTATTGTTTTTTGTGCCTTTTGGATTATTTTGCTTCTCTTTGTGGTCATAATTTGTGTCCTTATGGTTGTTTTGTATCTCATTTCAGTCATTCTGCATATCTACAGCTGTTTTTTTATCTCTATGTGGTCTCTTTCATCTCTTTGTGGCTGTTATTCATCTCTTTGCGGTTGTTTGGCTTCTCTTTGAGGTCACTTTTTATCTCTATGTGTTTGTTTTTCATCTCTTTGTTGTTATTTTTGTTTCTCTTCGTCTTTCTTTTCAAATATTTATCTGCAGTACTAAAAAGCCAACCGTTACCATGTGACTGGTAGGGGAGAGATGCCTTCCTGGTCACCCCTCTGGCCTCACCTGAGGTGGTGAACCCAGTGACATGGTGCTGTGACTTTTGCAGCAAAATTTAGTCACACTGATCAGATGTAGAGACAAGGTTGAACGGGTACACTTTCAGGTAAGGCTGGATAGCATCTCTTGCTAAATTTGGAGAAGATCCGATATGGGAGCAAACCGCTGGAGTACCAAACGCTGCCTTCCAGTGTTTCTCTCTGTTTGGTCTCATGAAACCGTCTCCATTTCATGCCCCTTTTTGACAGAGGATATCTGCTCTCTTAGTGGTCTGACATGCTGCCAAACAGAGCACATGAGTAGGCTGCTGCGACTCCTCTGAGACATCCTAGAAACCATTACTCAATATCCAGGTCAACCCTGTGTACACCGTTCACCAAGGAGATTCGCTGTCTGTAACCGCACCATCCAACATTCAGCAGCAGGGGAGCTCATGAAGGAAGGGGGCAAGTCTGACTCAAAAACCATTACACACTTCCTGACCAGTTATGCTGTTGGTGTTGTGGTGGAGGATATAAATTCAGATAAAGAAGCTTGACGTCTACACGAGCCTGAAGCTATTACAGTAAGTCTCTCTGATAGAGTCAGATAATGAATCTCATAGGATGGCCTAATCCTATTCTGTACATCCTGTGATAATGTCATGAATGCTCCTTCACAATAAGAGAAGGTTGACAAATACTTCTTATTCTGGCTGATAATTTGAAAATATTGAACCTGTATATTTTTCATGCAAGAGATGTGAGATATTGCCACTTTCTTGCAACAATATGCTGACAATTCTTGTCTGAACTGTTATTGTCATGTGACAGACACTGTACACACACTGCATAAACAAGACAGTTTTTCTGCATCCAGTCCGGACAACAAACTGCTGAAACAGAAATGTCTCCACACCCCATCACCAAAAAAACACACCAGTCAGAGGCATTTCCCTGACACTCTCTCTCTCTCTCTCACACACACACACACACACACACAGACATAGACTGCACACACACCTCATCCTCATACAACCCAGACAGCTGGTTTCTTACCTATGCAAAGCTGCAAAACGTAGGCGTAGTATGACCAAGCCACTATGAGGGCGATGAAGAGGACCGGGATCCAGTACAAAACTCTCTGACAGCCTTTCTTGATACTACGCGAGCCCGACGGTGCCATAGTCTAAGAGCGGATCATTTCTCGTGTGCATTCGTGTGTTACTCTCCCTCTCTCTCCAAGTCTGTGTGTGTATGCGTGTGTGTGTGTGCCCGTGTCTTCCTGTAGACTGTCACTGCATCGTTGCTCTTGCTCTGATCAGCCTAATCGGCAGCTCAGACGCAACATTCTACCAGCCTCCCGCCCGCCTCTGATGCTGCTGCTGGTGCCGCCGCCGCTGCCGCTGCCGCTACTGCTGCACCGCTCCCCTCTGATCGTCCTGCCCAGCCACTAGCACAGACTACAACAAAATATCAGACAGCTCTCTCTCTTTTACACACACACACACGCACAGATTCAGGACCGCCCCTGCTGCCTCCCCACAGGTTGCCATGACGTCCGCTGGATGCTGCAAGCCTGGCACATTTTTTCACCGCGAGCAGATGGGCTCAATAAGTTCAGACTCGCGGGTGTTGAAACAGAGGTCTGTGCTCATATATGCGTTAGTGGCGGTGATGTCGGCCAGCCTCACATCAGACGCATGTTGTTCTTGCACACAAATGCAAGAAAAATCCAATTTCACGCTAATCAATCCTAATTATTTATTTCTCTAACCTTGTGGGTAGGTGTTGTGTGACAACGTCAATTTGTGTTGGTCTGTGGACTCTTTACCTGACTGTAATATGGTTTAATTATGGCAGAGGTGTAGCTGCCAGCATTCAGTTTTTTCATTACCTGAATGTGTGGAGGTTTGAAAGATCCACCTGCTTCTGCTGCTTTACACCAAACTGCACCTGCAAAATTTTGCAGTCCTGCAGTACAATTTATTGCACAAGCTGTCCCAGCAAAGCTGCAGTCTACTCACAAACTGTTCTATATCATCACATTTCACATCTTCTCTCTGATCGAAACTGTCTTTTTCATAAAGGCTGTCTGAATCTGAGGACAAATTAAACAGCTGGGATTTTTCTACCTTCTGGGTGGGTGGCAGGCTGCAGCCACCTAACAAAATGTACCATAATCAGGAAGCATGTCAGTCTCACAAACAACCTATTTTAAACTCATGGCAACCACCACCACCTTTTTTCAGCCTCTGGCGTCTAATACGGATACATAAGGACTGTCACCTTGCAGGACACAGACCTTTCTGCATTTCATGTGGAGTTTTCAATACTGTTGATGATAACTTATCAAAAAAATCAAAATTTCAATTTGGAAGTGCACATGAATCTGTAAATAAAAAAACATAACTCAGACAAACACACACCTTACATTAAAATTTTACTGTTGATGTTCCTTATAAAGGAAGACATCATAAGAATGTTATGATAGTGCAAAGGTGATGCAATTTCAGTTTGTGCTGCTGGACTGTGGGGGTCATGTGAAGGAGAGGAAGGAACTGGCATCTGTAGTATAGAAAGCTGTGCTTAGTCTCACTGTAGGGAACCTTCTTAGGTCTGCAACATGGGGAATTTTAATTTTAATTAAATTACTTAATTAATGAAGAGGATATCTAAATACACATATGTGTGTGTGTGTATGTGTATGTGTGTGTGTGTATATATATATATATATGATATATGATATATATGATCCCATGGGTGGCTGTAGAGCCCTTATATGCTAATTGGCAACCGCCAATCATACCCAAAGAAGAATAAAATGAAGACAAAGAAGAGTTGAAGGAAGGCAAAGAAGAAGAAGAAGAAGAAAGAGGAGAAGAAGAAGAAGAAGCAGGGGGAGGAGGAGAAGAAGGGGATTTATGTGAATAATCCACTGTGGATTTGCAGTCAACATTTCTTCTTGTCGACAGTTTGCTTGATGTTGTGAACCAAGACCTGGATCTAAAAGCTACTCAATACAAGGTGGTCGAAGAGGTTTTTCGTTGATTAGGGTTAGGGTTAAACTGAGTTAAAAATAAACGTTTTGTGGCTAAAATATTTGTTTGATTCCTTTTATTTTTGCATTAGACATTATAAAAATATGCTTATTACCTGTGACTGAAGACAATGTGTAACTGTTAAACAAAAAAATAATCAGTTAATTACCTCAGACAACAGCCACAAAAATGCAGAGTTGAGTCAGTCCACTTATGGAACAGTCTGAACAGTACTCTGTTCAATCATATTCGGTAGTGCCCTATTTGTTTTGTAAACCCTTGTACCCTTTGTAACATTGTTACAAATGCATGAAAATGATGGGCTAGCAAATGCAACCACTGACCTCCTTTCATAAAACAAACTTTTAAACTTTAGAACATTGTAACAGTGATGTTTCATGCAGCTGTTACCAAACGTTTTCTCCATTTATCAACTTTAATGTCCTTGATCTCACTTCAAGTAGTGCAGGTTAAGAGTGTGAGACAAATATTACCCTGCTGAATTAATCATTTAAAGATAAAAAGTCCCTGTTTAGTGTCTCATATACCCACATGGCCTCAGGTTCCTGATGATTAATACTGTTAATGATTTGTCCTCAGGTTGAGAATAAAACAGCTAATTTATTCTTCTGTGCTCCTGCCATCAGTCCACTGCAGTTACAAAGAAAAGGCTTGTCTGGCGAGGACAGTGTAAGCACTTCATAAGTTATTAGCTGACTTGTGTGAAAAAAAAGTGATAAACTGTAAGAAAAAAAGACATTGTTGGCACATGAGTCTTTGTGTGTAAGAAAGAGGAAATAGAAAGCACAAAAGAACCAAGAGCCAATTCATTTTATATTTATTGCACCATGTAATTATAAATGCATTGCAGTATAACGTCATTGTAACAGTCGAGGCCTGGTTGAACAAAATGAGGGTGAGGAGTTTTTCCAGAACTTTTCCAGCAGAGTGTAGGCTTCAGCTCGAAGAGGTAGACGAACAAACAAAACAAACAATAAAAACTAGAGCAGAACAGGGTCAAAAATCCATTAGTCTGGTGCAGCATGTAACAAGTTAATATTTTCAGTTAATGTTTTTGCAGTACAGAGCTTCATCCAACACAAACATAGTACCATGACACAGGTCATCAAGAATTCCTCAGTGCCACAGCATACAGTAGTTAAAAGGAGCATCATTATAAAGTGTCAACTGTAACTTACGGAGCCTAAAGGGAAGGTCATTTCAGTATATTGCTCCTAAAAAAAACAAAACTAACATAAGCTAAGAGTCCCAAGTGAGGAACAAGCATATGGCTTACACATTCTGCATATTTATTTATAAAGTGGTCTCCTCTGCCAGTGGCATGAAAATAGCACTTGTCTTTACTAGCCAAGAAATGATTAACACGGTTAGCTGCCTTTAGTTAAACAGTGAAAAAAAGCAACAGACTGAGTGAGTTTGTTCAGGCCTGCTGGCTCTGGGGGATCCTGGAGATTTTTAGCTGCAGCGCTTTGGGGGAGGACGGAGGAGGATAGGGAGGAGGGGAGGAGGGGAGGTGCTGTCCTAAGCTGATCCATGCAGGGGGCTGTAGAGACGACAAAAGGACAAAGTATGCGAGCAATGCTGCTGCTGAACAAAATCAGGCTCAGGACAGAGAGGAGAATCAAACTGAACAACACACACTGGCAAAGCAGCAAATAAGACCATGTTGGACTTTTGAGATAAATACATGAAATCAGTGTCAACAATTTGAAACTGAAAACTAACATATTTATATAAACATATAAATAAATAACAGACTCTGAGTGCATTCAGAGTTGCACTGAAAAAATGAATGAAGTGAACATAGGCAAATGAAGTTAGGCAAATTATTTAGTCTAATTTGGACTGCTGCAACATTGAAGTTGAGTGCATTTTCTTCTTCAGTTTATTAAGGTACCTCGTGTTTATTTGCCTACTTGCAACAGCTTTCCATTCAGCTGACTACATCCTGTTTCTTACATAACCTGTTTATTTTAAACCTTCCAGCACAGTGCAAATAAGATGCTGTAGCATGCATTAACCCTTCTGTCTTGGTAGAAAGCACATAGGAGACACAGCTCATCCAGTTTGTCGGATAAGCACTGTGGACAAGATTTTCACCTGCAGACAAAACAGAGAGAAAACGCTAAATAAAACAGGCATAAATTGAAACAAACACACCGTGTTGTCATTATGAATAATATGTGTGGTTCTAAAATTTGAACTGTGTTAGAAAACTACAGTGAAACAAACATCACAAATGGTAGAAAAATCCAAGTATTGTTTGAAAGGTGCTGCTCAGTGAATATTTTAATCTTTGAACTGAGCCAAGCAAGCTGTTTCCCCTTATTTTCGGTCTTTATGCTAAACTAAGCTAACTGGCTGCCAGCTGTTGGTTCATGTTTAACAAACAGACATCAAAGTCATGTAACTCTTAGCAACAAATAAATAAATAAATTGTGTCTATGAAATATTAACAATTTACTGAACTTTAATCCTGATTAAAATCTCTCAACAATGTGACTAAATGAGGGCAGTTCAACCCCTGCTTCTCAAACTTTTCAAAAGGGACATTTTTCACATTTTAGCACTGTTTGCAAGAACATACAGATCAGAACATAGCAGGTCCTTTCCAAAGATTTATCAGGGAAGATTATCAATCCCTCTCCCAAGAGGTGCATTCCCTTTGAAACATGAATGCAGCTTGAAACTGCACTGCTCACTGCTCATGTATGCAGACTTAAGCCGGTATCTGGTAGCAGTTGATCAGGCGTTAATATTACAGCGTAACTCAATGCCTCAGGCGAGCAGAGTGTGGGCCTGGAAAACACATCTGAAAAGACTGACTATACACTGGGATAAAGTGCCTTGGAGACTCTGTAAATGAACCAGTAAAAAAATAGTATTTTTAAACCTAACATTAAACATTGTCACTTTATTTTTGTTCTTGTCCTACTGCACAGTGAATGCTGACTGTGTGAGAAAAGACTGTACCTATTTGCTTGAGAGCTCCTTCTTCATGCAGGATTTAAAAGAGATGAACTTTTCCTCCACTCTGATGCCCTAAGAGTGTGTACAAAAGAGAGCGAGAAATACTATAAGAGCACAGACACAATGATGTCCCACTAGATGGCAGTAAAGCTTCACAAAACTACTAATTACCACCACAGAGTTGAGATGTGTTTAAGTAATAAAAAGCAGCAGGAGTGTAATTTAGACATTATGGTATGGAGGTATTTAAGTATATCACTACATAAAGAAAAGAGGCATAATTAGTGCTTACTCAAAGTTGTAATTAACCAAGAAAGGTGGTGTTTGTGATGCTAATAGTTGCGTAAGTAGGCTTAATTGTGTAAAAAGTACTCTGTTTTGAAAACAAACATGAATCTTTGTGCTCTGCACCAACCCATGTTTGCCTTTTTTTTCATTTATCCTTTCAAGTCTGACTTGACTTTGCATCCATGTAGTCATCTCTCAGCTCCAAACAGATGTGGCATCCACCCTGACAGGTAATAACACATTAAAAAGTAGCCGTCAAAGACTAACAAAGCTGGTAATCTTTCACATGAGCCGGTGCTGCTGTGGAGTCCAAACCTTAACACCTGCATGCCTCCTCATCTGAGCTGCTTTTACACACTGACAAGTTGAGCAGGAGAGAGGCTTGGTGAGCACATCTTGTTACCTTTGTTGTCATAAAAAAAGGCACAGATGGCATTCAAATGATCTCTGCTGTCTCACCCCGTCGCCGCGGTGCAGCCGGTCCTTCATGACGCCTATGAACTCCTTGTGACTGAGTTTGTCGTCTCGATCCTCATCAAAGATTTTGAAGACTGTGTTGACCAAGTGGCGGGTCAGCTTGATGCCTGTAGCCACGTAGACTGCACGAGTAAACTCCTCTGAGAGAGAATAAAAATAAGATCAGTTGAGAAATGAACAATAAATAACATCAGTGGGAAATAATCTTTTGATCCCTTGCAGCATTAAATTCACCTTGGAATAAGACTAAAACCCACCTTGATTTCAGTGTTTGGAAGGTGACAAATTACATTTTGGAAAACAATCTTGTTTAGTGTACAGCAGAACATTATAATATTTCACAAAATAGAGCATTACAAAATGTGTGATGTAAAATTTAAGACAATTAGTGGTCTTAAATATAAATGACAGCAAATATGATGAAGTCTGTCTCTTTTTTGTACATTTGTTTCGGCCTTTTTTTAATGTTTTGAGAGAGGTCCCTTAGTTTCAATGAAGTCTAAATGAATGAAACAGCATAGAATTTTATTTCAGACAATTTGTTGCTTCCAATGTCGTGACAACAGTTTGGTTTAACATGACAATGCTGTTATGAGCAAAAAAAGGTTCATAATAAAAATTGTCCTCTAAGTTTAAAATGCCACTGGCCTGCAGAGATGTGACCTTAAGTAACTTTATTGCCCACCGTCAGCATCCGACCAGATTTATTATTTTTTTCACTGAACGAGACAAAGTCTTAAAATCCAACTTTCAAGAATTTGTAGAAATTTCTTGGCTGTTGAAGAAAAAATTTGGCTGTTGTAACAGCTAATTGTTCTAAGTGAATGAGATTATTCAGAATCACATGAGCTGCCATTTTGGTGTCCACATAGTTTTGATGAGTAGTGTAAGTTCTGCAATACATAATAATAATATATCATACTGTAAAGGTTCAGCTACAGTGAACTAGAGAAACGAAAAACTTCAGTGTTCCTAAACAGTGAACGTGTCCACGGGACAAATGTTTCTACAAGTGCATAGAAAAATAGAACGAGGAAAAGACTGTTAAAATGATGGGGTGTTTTTTTTTCCTTTTTTTTTTAATTGTGCACTTTGGTTGTGTGTAAACAAAAAAAAGAAATTGGAGGCAAGTGGTAAACTCAGGGTTTGAAAAATGAAGCAAACTCAGAAGTGCAAAATAAAACTGTGGTTCTTCAAATGGCTTTAGGGGCAAGTTTTTTTAACTAACTCAAAAAGTGAATCAGTCAGTCCTTTGAATTGAGCTGCTACTTTTACAGATATCAATGAATTTACTTACTTCACTGCAAACAGAGACATAAGAAAGAAAGCAGAGAGTCACATTCTGTGGAGGAAAAATATTAAAACAAAACTTTCCAGCGATGCAAGATTAAGTTTCATTCAACTTGTATGTGATTATAAACTGTAAAACTTTACCTTGACCAATGGAGCGGTTGGCAAAGTTGTACATTTGCATAGCAATGGCAAAATCCTCCAAGTTATTAAGGAACTGGAAGAAGGACCTGAACTCCTCAAAAGTGATTCCCTGCAAAGAGTTAACAACAGCAAAACCATGGATTTTTTTTAAGTGAAACATAAAGCTTGAGAAACACAACATGACAAATTATAAAGTGCCACATACAGCAAACGGCTGCATGTGTCAACACTCCAGCAAAAGATAGTGCTACAATTCACACAACACATAATCTGGTCCCTTTCATCCAGCGGGGAATCCTTTAGTGTGTGTGGGACCTTGAAGCCATCAGATAGATAACACACCCAAACAGACAAAGTATACATTGCTGGATTTTCCCTGCGCAGTATGGACACGCTGAGCTGTCAGCAGTGGGGGGAGGACTTGAGCTTTTGGGAAGAGGTCAGGCTGTTTGCAGACTTTTCTAAGGCCGATTAACCTGATACTTGAATAAACAAAAACAACAAAAGTGATGAATCCCCAAACATCTCAGGCTTGGTGGATGACTCAAACATTGAGCCTATTGATCTCCACTCAACCATCCCGCTGCTACTAGCTCCTTCTGTGGCTCGGGGCCCCTCTGAACAGGCAACACACACAGCCGAACAAATGCAGTAATGACTAATCTGTGACGCTTTGCTGTTTTAACAAGGTGAGGGCCATAAAATATCTCTTAGCCTAACGATGAGACCCACTTGGTAATCAATGGAGATCTAGCAACAGGCTACTCGAGGTGGCTGAGGAGCAGGTCAGCATGCCGAGAGAAAAAACAAATTAAAGCTGGAATGAGGATGCTTCACTCAGCAGCTAATTCACAGAGCCGTGTCCAAAGAAACACATAGCTAAAATACTCCCATACTTACACAAGACAACCAAGTGCAACACTGCTGTTTGAATATCTCTTAGAGGAGACTGTCTGAAAATGTGTGCAGAACAGGTTACGACCTAGTTTTATTTGAGTACAATCTGACCCTTAGGCCAACTTGCTGCATTTCACGAACGTTGTGAATCGCTATGTAATTTTCTTACTGTTAGTGGGGATCGGATTTTAAACTTTGTTGTTTCGAGGTTTGTGAAAAGTTAACCAACTCATTTAAAGAAATAGTGCACATATTACACACCATGAACAGAGTTTTAATATCAGTATCATGTCTGTATACTAAATATGAAGTTATAACCAGCTGACAGTTAGCTTAGCTTAGCATAAACACTGGAAAAAGAGAGACAGAACTATTCTACTGCTGCCAGTGTTAGCAACACCTCTTAAGCACTACAACTTACCTTTTATTTGTTTGTTTGTTTAAGGTTGTAAAGTGTGGTAAAACTGTGCCTGTACATGAACCTATATCCCACTAACTAAAGCTGGCAACTGGAACTATGGACTGGATATGCAGGGTTGGACATATGGATAAACTAATTATTTCTACAAGATGTGAATCGAGAGATTTAGAGGTGATTATGGGAACATTTTTAAGTTAATTTACTTCTTAGGTCAAGTTTAGCACAGAGACATGGGGTTATTGCCAGAGAAAAAAAGGCAAACAAGCCTACATAATTACCAAAATATCAAACTATTCCTTTAAAAAGGCAGGGAATGTGCAACCTTGTGAATTTTGCAGTGCAGAGGAGAGTAGTTGATTAACTTTTCCACGCTTTGAGGCTCTGTATATTACGGATGTATTGGTTTACATTAATTGAACATTGTTAACTGCTGTCAGAAGTGAGTGATAGTGGTGACTGTGAATCTAGAAGGAAACGACACCTTTTCATCCGGCATGCAGTGACGCACGTTATCCAAATACCCGCTGACGTCGTCCACGTTGGTGTAACGAAGCAGGATCTGAGCAAAGTCTTCCTCGCTTATGGTCGGCAGGCCTTTGGAGTAAGAGAGGAACTCAATCTCAAGCATCTCTGTCTGCAGGTTGTCCATGAACCTGGAGGAGCGAGACAGACGGCAGCTGCTGACAGGAAACGCCATCACCAAAACTCACATGCACAAAGGAACACTTAACATTGTCACAAACAAAACCGCTAAAGGTTGAGCTGTTGGAGGTTCAGTGTGATAGGAAAATGATTAATGACCACATTACACTGTGAGATAATTTTTTCTTCTCAGGGACATCATGATTTATCACAGAGAAGACCGAAGCTTTTTCAACTCACTTGTAAAAATCTTCAAATTTCAACTCAGCTTTTCCTTTTTTCCCAAAGAAATGCACCAGCAGCGTTGTCTCTGTTTTCTCATCCACATGCTATCAGAGGGAAGAAATTACTTTATTATGATTCCTCATAGCTTTATATATCCAACCACAGTTGTTATGTATTCAGTATAGTCAAACAAATAGAGAAAATGATATGAGATACAAACTTAATTACAGCAATGATTCAGTTAAATATTATGTAAATTCATACAAAATTGCAGATTGTGCAGCCAGGATGGGCTGTTTTGTTACATGGAAGCGTATCATGGTAACACCAGGTAAACATTAACAATGGCATTTATTTAACCATGCTGAAAGCTTTAAGTAAAGATGTTAGTTATTGGCCATACCCAGATTCTGCTATTGAATAATTACTCAGAGTTAATGGTTAATTTTTCACTGTGCCTGAAACCAAGCCAGCATTTCTCATTTCTGCACAATACAAATATGAGCCATGCAACATATTCATTAAACATGCTCCAGAGGAAATATTGAGTGAATACTCTTACTAACAAGAAGATAGTTGCATTAACTAAGAAGCTGTTCCACTGTGCACGCTAGCACAGAACCTAGAGGAGTTTTTTCATGAGAAACATCAGTAAGGACAGTCAGAACCTAGTGTAGAGTATTACTGTGTAACCAAAGTAATGAGGAAGTATCTAAATAAGGGCATGGCTACCTCAGTGAGATCAGAAAACAGCACTTGACTTGTGCCACGTCTGAGAACATCCCACATGCCCCGGGCCTCCACATGCTGACTGTCTTTTTTAAGAACCTGTGGCAGCAGTTGAAGCACAGCTGTTAGAACACAAAATACCTCTGGCACACATTATTGAGATTAGGAAAAGGAATACAGACACACAAACATGGATAATGCACACTAAGGTAGGTTAAAGGACAGAGATGCACGGACTGGAAAGACATGTAGCAGTAGACAAAACGTCAGACGGGCAGAAAGAGACGAGGGCTGACACCGGTGTATCTCAGAGGCCCATCAGCCTCGACGTGAGCCTGCTCTGCAGCCATGCATGCAGCCTCTTGGCAGGACATTGAGCCAACACAACTAACGCATGTCCAAAGCATGCAGGGCGTGAGACCCGAAGGGTGACTCATGCCAAGCTAACTATGTAACTGAACCCACCCATACATCATCATTTGATGCTAAGCTGTGAGGTAAATGCAGGTTATTGGATACCTTTCACCCACTGTTGTGAAATAAGTTTAAACAATTTTGGTATTTGGGCTATGAGTGTGGTTCAGCTATAAAAGATAATGGTGCAGATTTTAACAAAACGTTAAAATGAACAAAAACACTTCCAACACATTTGCAAAGAACAACAAAGAAGTTACTCTGCTATTTTTCTAAATGAGGTCATGCTCCTGATCTTGGATTAACCGATTGTTATTACAGTTTACACTGCTCCCTGCACACTCCCCCAGCTGTCATGGGACTACTATAACTACAGCTACACTCAAACACAACTGTCAACAACAATTTGCTTGTAATTGGTGTCATGTGCAATAACAAGATCACAGGAAACCTGTGTGCTGCACAGTTAAAAAAACTAGGACTTTTAACTCCCAGTTATAAATTGTTTTGATGGCTTGCGCTCTCATTCCACTTATTCAACCTCGTTTCTTTAGTCTAGAAATTTCTCAAGTCTCAACATCACCTCATTTTAAAGCAACACCAGTATGCAACCAACCAGAAACAGCCAGCCGCCGTCGACACGTGCTCTCAGAGATGGCTTGCTTCATTTCATAATATTTATTTATCTTATTTTTTTCCCTCTCTTCAGCCTGAGGGGGAATATGAGACAGCTGATAAAACAGCTCTTCCTCTGTGCCCCATCGCTTTTCACCAGAGAGAGATTTACAACATAATCCCACAGCTAATTACGGAACAACTCTTTAATGCACCGCGCTGTTCCTATCTCATCTCATGAAAAGATCCCAATACACTTGTAATTAGAATATGCCGGGGAAAGCCCAACCACAGCACTGAAGACATGTCTGTTATGTGTTTCTGAAAAGATGTGACTTTTGAACTTTTTGCTGGAAAGTTACCTACAGTACGGCAGAGGGAATCAAAACAAAAAAGACACACCTCAAGGGAAAGTCTTCAAACAGCACTCTGAGAAGATAGGCCTGTCCCTCAGTTAGCAGTGAGTGTGTGTGTGTGTTGAGTGCTTTTCAGAGTGCTGCTTCTGCTCTCTGACGGGCATCTTCATGGTCAAACCCATCACAAAAGGTAACCTGAGCCCAAATACCACTCCTCAAGAAACTGTAAAAATAAAACATGGGGGTCTGGGCAAAACGTTGTCAGTCTTCAGGTAAGAGCTTTTTGAAGTGGAATCTCTCGCCCAGCACTGACAAAAGGCGAGCACATAAATCATCCGCGGTGCACCCCTTGCACTACCACACACACACGCAAGGCAATATGTCAGATAATGCTGAAGTACACCGTCGTGTGTTTCAATTCCAGTGAATGTGAATGAGGTTATCTGGTGTTAACAGACACAAATACGGGTGGTGTCAGCCCCTGAGATGCATGTGTGTTTTCTGTGCTAACTCACTATGCAAAAACACTTTTTTCAGTTAGGGAGAGCACATGCCAAAAATACACGCAACAAGCAGAACAGATTATTTTCCTTCAGAGAAAGAGAACAATACATACGCTGTGTGGCTGAGATGTGTGATGACCGTACAGCTGCAGGCTCTGAAATGGAAAAGATGAGCAGAAGGAGAAGATTCATTTATAATTCACAAGTATTTTGGAACAGGAAGGTGGTTTGAATTAGCTTTCAAGCTATTGTTTGAAGTTTTAGCCGTCAAGTTTATATGGCGTGTTTTCACCAGAGATCCAAGATTCTTATTTCTGTTCTTAAGCTTTGTGAATGCGCCCAGTCTTCATCTTCAGCTTTGTCTTCTTGCAAAGCATCATTATATTTCCAGATCTAGAGTGCCCATTCTAATGATCTTTTTGATGGTTATACGGGCTTCAGATTGATGCAAGACCTTCCAAAGATGCTAACGTTTGTCCCGGCAGAGTAAGCTCCTCCATGTTGTGTTTGTGCGATAAAACCTCAAAGAGTTGCTGTTATCTCTCGATTCACCTCTGCCTGTTTACATCCACCTGCATGTAGCACAAGGCAGTCCTAAAGAGATGAAAGCCTCAGGCATGTTTTACCCTGTATGACCACATTCACCTCTGTGTTCAGCCAGTGTTCTCTAGGAACACAGCAAGCGAAAGCAAGCAAAAAACACTGTCATGCAATATAATGTCATGTTCAATGGCTCAAATTTAGGATTTAGGTCAACATCAAGCTCCACTTATCATTATTTTTTACTGAAAATGGATCAAAGGACTGTGTGTAATGTGAAAGGGATCACTCATGGTGACATGATGGAGAATTGTCTTTTGTCTGTCTCAGCTCTAGCTCCTTTTTATTATCTTTTAAGATGCAGCTTACGGCAGCTACAATGAGTCACTCAAAGGAAAAATCATACCTGCTGGTCAAATCTTTGTATCTCTTCAGCAGCTTCTTTTTTGTCCTTCTTCTTACGGAAAATTTCCTCCAGCTGGTGAGGGGATGATATATTATTATGTAGAAATGTATTGATCAAATGCATTTTATTACATCTAAATGAGGCTCATACCACCAAGAACTCCCTCTTGTCCACCATTTCATTTCCATCAGCATCAAACATGTTGAAAGCAATCCTGAAGCCTGCATGGGGCTCTGAAATCAGACAAATAAGCACACTGGACAGTCATCTCTACCTCCCAAATAGTTTTCAGGATTATTCTGCCTGAGCTGATCAAAATATATACACTTACTTGTTAAAATGCAGAGCAAGAAGAGGTATTCTGTGTAACTGATGACACCTGGAAAAAAAAGAAAGACATTTGTCAAGCTGAGAAACAAAAACCTAAATGTTCCCTTTACACAAAAGACAACACTGAATAGCATTAACCAGTTAGCTGAAGGTGTTTACAGATGTTCAAAGTCATCCACCCGGAATGAATAAGCCATCCAAAGAAACAGTGCACGCCTCCAGACAAGAGTAATCTTCTCGCGCTTACTGATAACATCTTAAAAGGTGCCTTTTTCTTCATGCCTGGTGTTCCCCTCACACAAACATCAGCTTTACAACTGAGCTGACCTACCTGGACACAAACCCAAACAAATTTAAGGCCTACGGCTTCTGATCGTGTTTGGGTAACGAGGTGTAATACATTCTCGAGTGATCTGTCACTGATTGAGAATAGCCGATTCAGGTTGTGTGTCGCGTCCTTCAGCTCCCTTTGTTGTGTGACACGGAGAAGGGAAGAGTAAGTGTCAGCAGACATCTCAGTCGACTCAGGAGGCTTCTCCCCTCTGACTCTGAAAGCATTCCCAAGCTTTTGTTTGCTCGGGAAGATAGAGAATCGAGCGCAGATAGTTCTGGGTGACTGCTCTTGGTGTTATGGGAAAAGAATTCTGGTATAGGGTTTGCTGCAGGGAGATATTTCCACAGAGAGGAACACTCGAGGGGAAGAAAAACAAACTAGCAAACAAAGATTTCCTTTTAACTCTGCTTTTACCTTTCCTGTAAAGGCTGGAAGTATGCTGCAAATAAAATGATGTAAAGGCAAGTGAAACACATGTAAAAACTGAGGTGTGAAAAGAGAATTAGCGATGCGTGCCATTCGACTAAGTTCATCAAAAAAATCCCCTTGACAAAGGGCTCCATCTTCTCGCCCTAGCTCTAACTGTTTGGCAGGTACGACCCTATAATGACAACAGATCTCTAGCTTCAAAGACTTTCAAGCTTTAATGGCTTGAGCAGAGGAAAAAAAAACTTTTAAGATTCCAGCCATGTTTCACCAGTACCACACACCTTCACTCCTGAAGGGAGCCACCCCCTCCTCCTCCTTCTGAGCCTCTGAGCTCAAGTAGATGTTGTTAGACAATACAAAGAATTCCACAGAAACACTTCATACAGAGTGGCAGTCCCGGAGATGTAATCCAATGCCATTCTTTCGGCTTCATAATGTCCATGGTGATCAGGGAGGGGGGCTTGGCCAGTGGGACATGTCCTGACATAGCAGGGTTCAAACAGCTCCCTCATTCTCTAAAGCAACGCTTTGTTCACAGATCAATCCAGTCCTTTTCTCCCTGACAAAGCCGCAACGTTTAACAGCAGGATTAAAAGCCCCAAATCCCAACTTTGGCACTTAACTAAAGCAACAGAGGAGAGAGCAGAACACTGAGATCCGATGCTCCGCGGGCTCGTATGACCTGCTGAGCAGGAGTGTGCAGGCCCAGGTGGGAAGATTAAAAAAATCTTCACTCACATTGGCAACTTCATTTCCTTCATGCAACACTATTATGAACGAAGGTTTGCAGGTGAAGACTGCAGTCATTTTACAAGATGCACTAAGTGGAATGAGGTTGTCTTAAATATTTAGGCTCATAAATGGTTCTCTATGTCTGTGTGGAGAATATCATTAACCAAAATGCAAACACTTTACTTGAGTCTAATCTGCACACTTTTAGCCTTTATTTTAAAATTTCAAAAAAATTGGATTAATTCTTTTCTGAATAAATGCCTGTCATTAGCCCACTGAACAGACATTATCATCGCATATCTGTCCCAAATATATGGTACTAATTATAGGGTAAAGAGGGAAGGTTTATTAATGGTAAAACTTTCAATTAACTAGAGCTTCATAAATTGCCAGTTTAACCCAGAGTTCCCTGAGTGTAAAAGTTAAGCTAAATATGCAAAAGTTATCATTATTATTGTTACGTTTTTTTGCTAGAGGCATCTAATTCAATATGTATGAACATTTGAATTTCCAAAATAAAAATAAACAATCCCAAATCTTCTGTTCATTAAAATGAGCTTTTCTTTGAAGGAAACTCCTCTTTTTTCTATATTTAGCACAAATTACTTTGTTCCAGAAAAGTTTATAGTCACTGTAATGTCTAAGAAAAAGCAGGGAGGATCACTATGTTTATTGTCAATGCACTGTTCCCTTCTGCTAAGGCTCCTTGAGAATAAATTCACTGCATGTAACCAGTCTGATGGAGAGATAAGATAGTGTTTACAACACACTTGCTGCTCTGGAGTATACCAGGTTGATATGCACAACAGAGCAAACTCTGAGCAATACATGGAGGGCCTTTCAAAAAACGAAAGCATAGAGGGGAACTGCTTAAATGCAGTGGATTTATTTGTAGAGCTGTAATACATCAAGGGGGTTACTTCACCTCGTTCGCGAAGATTTCTAAACAAATTAGATGATCCTTTCCAAACAGGCGGGGTATCAGCCAGCATCTTGTCTAATTCCTGCGAGAAGAGAAGAAAATCCCAAATCACTCATTCATTTCTAAATCCCAGGTAATCACAACGTAATGCAACGCTTTTTGAAGGTTTTACATGGATGAAAAGGAGATTCTGCTCACCTTTTTTGCGAGGGACTTCCATCCTCTCCTACCTAAACAAAAAAACACTAACAGTTAGTAAATGGTATAATACGTCCAACTCACAATAACACATTTAAAAGGCAAATTATGTCGTAGGAATATAGAAGAGGAAACAAAAGTGAAATCAGGTGTTCATGTGGACAGAAATACAAGCTGTGTATTTCCACGTACACATTCCAATGGCTAATAAAGCAGAAGATAAGATGGAGGTGTTGTAAAAAAAGAAGATGACATCGATAACAGTGACAATAACCCTTCACTGACACACTTTAAAGCCTGTGTGTAAACCTGGGATTAAGACGGCCATGTGAAGACTTGCTCTCCACCTAAGAGAGGTGTCTGAGTTTTTGATGCCTTCTAATAATGTTTCATATCCAACAAACACTTATGGAATTGATAGGAATAATTTACATGACAGCACTCTAACTTTTGACTCATACTGTTCACATCTTAAAGGCCATGACTCCACCATCCTCTGCCTCATTGGCTGTTGCTGAAATTAAACTATCAGTGAAGCGTAATGGTCATGTCCAAGACCTCTCTAAACATCTAGAAGAATGGCAAAAACATCTTTTTACAACCACAACATGGCCATAAAATACCATGATTACTATTTTGCAACACATCAGCTATGAGCTACCAGAGAGCAATGACTCACAGTATGCTAAAACATTAGGGCTGCTTATTTTCCTTCCTATTAAATGCCAGTGATTTCATATCTAAAAGATTACAGCAGGCCACACACCTTAAATCATAATAAATCCAGTAATCAGAATGTCTTATCATGACGTTTATGACATCCATGCTAAGTTGTTTGGTCTCTCTGGGTCCCTGCAAGTTTGTTGCCACATAAATGAGCCATAAAAGTAGGGTTGCTGGTAAAGATGTCTATCTTTATGCAGGTGTTATGACTGAGGCTCTTCAAGCCACAACCTTTTGTCCGATGACACTTAACAGACCCTCAGCAACAAGTAATGTTCCAGGAAACAACAACACAGCGACTTTTCTTTTTATCTTTAGTAATTGGAGAATGAAGAAGCAGGAGTTTATCTGATGATTTGACAGAAGTGGACTTAAGCAAATGGCTTCAGACAAATGTAGCTGATTTCTCCATAGGAATTTTCCTCAGAGATGATAGAGGTAGGGTAACGTCAGTGCTCTCTTAGATATGGCTTATAGCAAATATTTTAACTAATTTTAGCACTCATAAAAACACATACATGAATTAGCCTGATCGCACACAGGACCTTTTTTAAGAACTTTACTTGTGTTGCAGATGGGCAAACCAGGGTCAACATATAGTTCCTCTCATAGTCTCACAAAGTCCTTTTTCAAGAAAATATTAGAACAGAGTTTGCAGTTTGCTGCTACCACTTGTACAGAATTTATTCAGTCAGTCAGCAAGCACTGGGTGCCACTAGACACAGTATAAGGATGTGATCTTGTATGGATTACTTATGTTAAAAAACAAACCAATGCCAACACTAACCATCATCTCATATGCTGTTAACACAGTAGTTTGCCTGATCTTCAAGGTTCTCAATATGTGCAGAGAAGCAAAAATGCACAACTGGTTATTTGGCGCTTGGCACAGTTGCAATAGCTCTGTGGTTTTTTGAACTAGTTGGTCAAATATGACCAGCCACGGATGATTGTCTTAATTATTAGTTAATCTACTAATTATTTTCATGACTGATTGATCCCTCACACTTACAGTCACAAAAAATGTTCCTTTTTCAACAGTGATAGTCAGAAAACAAGCATAACCTTTCATTTTAAGATGCTTTTAAAGTTGTTTTAATTATCTGTCAAAGGACAAACTAATTGACTAACAAATTTTTCTAACCCTTAATATCAGTAATGATACCTCCCTTCTTCAAAAGGATGTTCAGCGTTGTGGGAAAAAGCTTAATACTAGTTGTGCACTCACTCTTGGGTTCATTCAAAGTGATGGACTCAATGAAGTTGAGTGGCGTCATGTAGAGCTGGCCCTCGTACTCCACTGAACTGAACAGGCGAAATCTGTTCTCATAGGACGACATGTACACATCTCCATCGTCCAGACTATATGTCCTGGCCTGTGAACACACACGCACACACACACACACACACACACACACACACACACACACACACACACACACACACACACACACACACA
>JAQMCX010000058.1:5952891-5976866 GCA_029814765.1 Acanthurus leucopareius | reverse complement strand
TAAACCACAGGGCTAAACATGAACAAGTCTCATCTAGTTGTGATGCGCAAGTGAGTGAAGCTTGCTGCATGAGTCCTGGTTGTTTTGGAGAGCAGAAAGGAGTCAGAGCCAAGACAGACAAGCACTTCAGAGGAATCAGTGTGAATCAATAGACCTGTAATCTGTTCAATCCAAAATCTGCAATTAATCTGTGTTTGTATCAATTTTATAAAAGCTGTGTGTAATATAAAAGGTGGATGAAAGTGCGTTTTAAATGTTTACACAGTTTTAATGGTGATTGTAACCTCAGATCAAATCTGAAAAAGAATTTTATAAAATGAAAAGGGTAGATACAATTGACTTTTAGTGCTCTGGCTGTGATCTCTGGGAGTGTTAGCAGTGCAAAATGTTGTGGGGAACTTCAAACAGGCGTTGCAGCAGAGCTCAGATCCTCCTCCACAGTAATAACCTTGAGTGCTTCTGGAAGAAGGAAATCCCCTGGCCAGGAAAGACACATCACTCCACTACAGAGGCAACGAGCCGGGCGGTTTAACACAGCCAATCCACAGACTCCACCTTGAAATAACAGTCCATGTTAACTCAGGCACAAACGTCCAGACATTTAAACACTGACTGTATAAAGCTTCAATGAACCAGTCCTGAGCTGGTGGCATTATTAATCCAAGTTTCAGTACAGCATTTTTTATGAGACAAATGAAACTTTCAAGGCCAAAATCTCGAGCATTATTTCACCGTTAGTGAGGTTTATTATGTTTTTGTAACAACAAATCTTACCTCCTGATGGTGTTTACACAATAAGGTAGCATTACCACTTATTCAGGTCTATAAGCCATGTAAGTTAAGCTTATTTATACAGCTCAGAATCATAAGTTTGTTTCAGGGGGCTTTACAGTCTGAACAGTACACAATAATATCTATGTCTGCATTTTGATCCAGAGGGGAAAGGGAAGAAAAATTGGGAGAAACATCAGGAGGAGCAACAAAATTGGGGATCCCACCTCCAAGATTGACAGACATGACATTTATATAAAAAACAGTGTTGCCAAAACTCCTTTAAACAAAGTAAAACTAGAGTTGTTGAAGTTATTTTAAAGAACCTAATAATGACATGAATATTTCCTGGCCAACATGCAAAAAGTTCAAACAGTAAAAGAGTCTGTAAGAGCTTCTTCTCCTCACAGGATCGGATCCGTTCCAGCGTGCTGCGTCAGACTGCTGATTTCTCCCTGCTTATCACAGATTCAGAGGTTAGTCAGTCGCGCCTCTAACAGGCATTTATTTTGCCAAAGCCTGCATTTCCACCGTTATCAAAGGCAACATGAAAAACCAGAGCCAGAAGCTCTGGTGGATGATAAGCTGCAAGAGTTAAAAAAAGACTGGAAGAAGATTCACCCATCAAAGATAATGTTAACATAATGATATTTAGCAGGCAGTGTCCACTATTAGCACTGAACGTAAAAGTACAGTTGACTCTGATGGGAATCATGTTCATTTTGAAGGTATTTGGTCATGGGGGGGTGTTAATATTTTGACTTGATGATGGTGCCAGATGAAAACTGAGAGGATAATAGAAGCAATTAGCCTAAAATTTATTCTGAGAATGGATGTCATTACCATCTATGAGTCACTCAAAACACAAATATGGCCCTTGTGGCTGAGCTAAAGCAAAGAAATCAGGGAATCGGTTCTTCCTCTATGGACAACGAATCTCTGGACAAAATTTAATGATAATAGTAGTAGAGATATTTCAGTTTGGACTGAAGTGAAGGAGAATCCTATTCAGGTCTATAACAGGATGTTCAAAGTCAGTAAGTTTGGAAAATTATTTAACAATATGTGACAAAAGCTCATTCCATTGTTTTTTCTGAAAATGATAAGAGGACTTAAATATTGGCTAGCATGGACTCTGCTCCTGAAAGGAATAAAGAAGATATACTGAAGTATGGATTATGTAGACACTGATTCTTTGTACTGATATAACAAGAATACATGGTGAGGAGTGGTGGGTGAGTGGGCTTCTCCTTGTCCTTCTCTCCTTCTCTTGCTCATAAGTCATGCATACCTCTTCACGTCCCAGTAACTAATCATCATACAGATCTGGCCAAGAATAGTGTGGCTGAACACAGGAAATATCATATTCAAGCATTCTCCAGTTTCACCTGTGCTTCCTATGTTCATTTCCCATCATTCAAACAAGAAGATGTTAGCACTGTCTGTCTCGGTAGACAGAAATCAGACTTCAAAGCCTCCAGACCCATCGTAGTTTGAGAAGTCACTCAAATGTTCCAGTGTTTGAGTTGAGGACCATTTATGTTCTCACAATAATGTTTAGTGTGCCCGCTTTAATAGGCCGCTTCAGCTCACATTATTAGGTCTGTTTGGCTTTGGTCCTTCACTAAACCAGGTGTGTTTTTATTGGATTCAAACTTATCAGTGAGGTGATCAGGAACCTGTTGCCAACTAGGCAGGTCAAACTCTGCATGTTATGAAACCAGAACCATTTGTTGGAGGAAAAAAAGACACTGCATGGTTTTATTGTGGAAAGAGGAGAGAAGTAGAAAGATTCAGAAGTCAAATTTGCAGTCTAATATGGTCCCGGCTTATGTGGCTGAACAGGCAGGAAATATAACCAGGATGCTTGCATAGTTGAAAAATGAAATCAAAGTTACCAACAAAAGAAATGAGCTGGGACAAGCTGTAGCTGCTTCTCTCAGGTAGTTGACACCATCCCACCTGAGAGGATCAAAGCGCTTCTCCGTGCAGATTAGGAAAATACAGGGACTCATTTCAAGCCCTAAAAAGTGCCACATAGATGCTTAGCCACACATTCCCCCTGTCAGAGGCAAACAAAGACAGTTTTCTAGCAAGAGAAAGGCATGCTGTTTCCTCAACATGCCTCACCTGTGGTGACCAATCACAATAGCAGTTACAATCCCAAGCCCTGAAGGAAGATAGGTGAGGGTTTATGTTGTCATTGGTGGATGTTTTACAATCAGGTGTCATACATCTCACAGTTAATGTTTATTTTTAGTGGGACCACCTCATTCCTTTGGTCTGACCCAGAAGGATGCAGAGTATGATCATGACAGCATTGATAGGAGCATGTTTAGACGTCTGCAGGGCGGCAGATGACACACACACGCATTCATTCTGCTTCTGCAGTGTCAACAAGCAAGCTGTCAGCTTGTGAACTAGTGTTATCTTAATCTTAAGCAACACATATGCATGCAAATGTTAAAGTAAAACATTAGCAGCACTAGAGATTGGAGTTCTTTGTTGTTTTATAAAATAGTTTCTCTTCATAGGGATTTTTATAAGAACTGTGTGCATCAGAGGTTGTTTTTCATGTGTAGCGATGATGCAGGCAAAGGAGAACATTTGTGCCAAGCTTCAGAGGAGAGCAAGAGATGGCTACACTGAAAAGGCCATATTGTTTTCATTAAATGTTGTAAGCTGGTGCAACCAAAAAGAACAATTCTAAAGGGATAGTACACCCAAATTAAATAAAATAATGCATTCATCTCATGTGCCTTTAGCAGCCATGCAGACAATTATTTATCTAGATCAGTGGCAAAAGTATTCAAATTCAGAAATCTTGTCCATTACAAACAGAAATATTCAGTGTTCAGTGTGGATTAATAATAATATGTAAGCAGCAACTGAAAGTTGTATCTGGACAATTAAGAGGTGATTTTAGCTAGTATTACACAACATTAAAGTACATTTTTGTAGTATGTTTTTTAATTAAAAGCGAGATCAGGTATTTTAAGATCTAGGTAACTGAGTGAAAATTGCAGTAGAGATGTAGTAGAGTACAAGATTAAAACCAAGTGTCTCCCTCCTAGGCTCAAAAAGAAACTAATGTGGAGATACCAAAAACTGCAGTTCTGCAATTGACCACTTGGGGTTGGCTCCAACAGGGAGGCAGTCGATCCCCATACAGCACTTCAGCATATTTTTAAGTGCCCAACTTTAATAAAAAACTTGAAGCCCAACTAAATAGCATAATGTCCCTGTTCATGACAATCGTACGAGGGATGAATATTAACATTTTATACAGCTGGTATGATTTATATTAAGGCATAAAATTATGAATAAATAATGTTTGGCTGCATTGAGTGACAGCTAGCTGCTGGCTGTCTGTCTGCTAATTATTTCTCATTGAACTCAGCTTTTTGGCCTTGTTTGTGAGAACTTTTCATGCAAATACTGAACAAACAAAGAGTCCAGAGAAGAATAGTCCAAGCAAAATACAAAAGAAGGAATATTATAGTTCTAGTTTTAGTTCTGTTATCAAGGGGTGCACAAGTATTCTGTAGACAGGTGGAGGTAATTGTGCAATCATGCAATTTTAAGACTTTTGAGATAAATATCGATATACTGAAATGAATCCCTGACAGATAGTGTATTTGCAATAGATGTTAATGTTCAAAAAAATAAAATATGAGAAGCCCCTCAGTCTGAGAGTGAAGCCATCACTGTTTTTAACAGATAATGTAAGATATGTTGTTTTCTTGGTGTTGAGCGTTAATCTGCTTTCCTTTCAACGCAGCTCAGGACTTCACTGCAACCCACTAATCACAGCCTGGGAGGCCCTGGGCTCCATCCTGGCACTGAAACTCAAGACTGTAATCTGACAGAGCATCAGATCAATAATAAAACATTACTGATAGCCTCAAGCTAAGAGCTATCCAGAGATATATGCAAAAGGGGATATGCACGCATACATGGTTACAATGACTATGACAACAGAAGAGCAAATGAGGCAGATAAATATGGGGGAAGACTTCTGCACAGTCTTTATGAGAGCTCTGTCTTGCTTATGCAAAGCCAACATCTTTCTATTTTGCCTTTAAAAAGCAGTAACATGCAAAGGTTTTGTCTGTTCTCTGCATCATGAAGGCCTCTCCCTGCTGTGGGGAGAAAAGTGGAGAAGAAAAAAGCTGATGACAGGGTACTTTCATGTTTCTTATCGTGACACCCTATCAGGGCGATCTAGATGGGCCAGACAAAGTACCACCAGGTCCCGTAGCTTTGAACAGAATTTCATCTGTTTCATCATATCTCCCTGCCCTTAGTCCTCAAGGGAGATGGGAGGTTGGTGGTCCACGAATTTAGACCACAGTGAAAACAGAGCAGGAGTCTGAATGACAGATAAGTCTGGTCTTATTCAATCTGTGTTTTGTGAAGAACTTACATATATGGAGCTGGATGAAAAGAGAGAGACAAAAGGTCTGATAAACTACACACACATCGTCTCACGCAACACTTCTCAGGTGGAGATAGTGTGCTCATCTCTTAAATGTCCCAAAAGCTGAAGAGGGTTCGTGTGAGGATGGATGCAATAGCATTTAAAATTAGACTCTTGCATGCATTTTTCTGATGTGTGTTTTTGCATAAAAATGATGCACATCAGAAAAATAATTAAAAAACACTGAGACACAGTTTTATTTTAGCTGAATTTTAAGGCGCTGGCTGTGACACGAAACAAATTGAAATAAAAATGACAGTGTATTGCCTTTCTGCACAGTTCATCAGCATGCACTATGATGACGCTTCCAGACGTCATAGATGTGTATCACACACAGTGAGCGCGAAGATCTTCTTTGAGTTATGGAGTAGCTGTTTAAACCAAAAGTATGAGTAACAAGAAACTGCAATTCACAATCTGCCAATAATTAATCTGAAATCCATATCACAGTGCTTATATTCTGTGACAAAGTGATTAAAGAAGACTAAGAGTTTTCAGCCATGCTAGCAGCTCTGTGAGACTGCATGGTATCTAAGCTAAAATGTAAACCTCAGCCTGCTAATATGCTCACAAAGAAAATGCTAATATGCTCAAGTTTTTCATTTTTCATTCATCTTAATCAACTTGGTGATTACTTTTAATAATAAGCCAAAGATAACTGGATCAAAACAAAAAAGTATAACTCAGGTTAAGGGGAATACCTATTTTTTCAAATATTTGGTCAAAATTATACATTCTGACTTTAATGTGACACTAGGTCAGAAAATCATCGCAGCTATTATGATTCATTCGTAGGGAATTATATATGGCTCTATAAAATTTCATCACAATCAGTTGAGTAATTGTTAAGATTCGTCAGGTTAAGGTCTTAAGGTTAGACCAAAGTTGTGGACCAACTGACTGATATTTCCATCTCTATATTCATGCTGCTAGCATGGCTAACCAGCGTCAGTATCACTGGGAGACTGACATCCGGTCAGTCTCTCGTCTCTCTCTCTGTCTGTAAACCTAAACTAAACCTTTGTCTACCTGCACGGTGGAGGGTGCAGGTATTTGGCAGTGAAGGTATGTAATTTCCTCTTTTATCCTTGCCCTTGCTCAGTGCTTGTTCCTGCATGGAGCTGCTGCGGGAAACCCCAACTCCCAAAGACAGAGCACACTCTGCTCATCAGCAACCGTGCTGCCAGGTGTCAACTTGTGACAACGTAATAAAAAGCATTTTTTCCATGCTTGTAATGCATGAGGGAGAAGTCTAAAAATAACTTGAATCCTGGCTTGATTTGTTTGTTCATTCTTAGTTTGGACTCTCTTTTAAAAGAACATCAGCTTCTGTTTGATTTGTTCAGGGAGGCCTGTCATATTTATCACACCCTTAATCTCCACTTTACTGTTAAATATAATACAGCTCATTTAAATCTAAATTAGATCTAATACAACATCTAATACTGCAAATGAGACTAATTTTAGACCAAGTGCTCTATACTGTTCAAACTCCTGGATTCAGACACTGCAGTCCTCAGCAGCAGTGGTGGTATTCTTACATGGTAGAGATAAGGACAGACAGCTCTATTTGTCAGTGCAAGGGGCCCCTTAAGGGCCCGTAGAATCTGATGTCCACACACTCCCTCTCTTGCACGCTGACATTTTCTCAGCAGTATGAGGTTACATACGAGGAAAAAGACATCTACATCATCAGGCCTCCTTTTTGAAGAACAAAACAGCTTCTCACTCCTGTGACATCGGGACAAAATGTCAAAAGTTCGCAAAAGATTGCCAACAAAACAGAGTATCCTCTAAATCAGAATGGACAGAGGCTTGTATTTTTAGATGACCTATGTATCGGTTGCTATTTTTATCAGCAAATTCTGTTTGGTACGATGACCTGTGACCTGTGAGGTTCTTGGTGAATTTCAGAAAGGGGCAAAGAGCGTAAAGTGTACTGAAGTACATCCCCTGGATTACAAGCACTCCAGGGTGAGAGTTTGTAACCTGCGGTAGCTGCGGGCTAGCAGGGTCACAGCCCACCCAAGGGGGAGGGAAGACAGGGTCACAGAGGCTGAGGAGGATGCATGTTCCCAGACACAGAGTAGACAGCTCGAGAGCACAAACACAAAACACAGGAAAGCGCTGGCAGACAGGCAGGAAAGGCTTGATTCTTGATACTTTTCAGTAAACCCCCAAAGTTAAAAGAATTAGCTCCATTAGGTTAAAAGTTTAAAAGATAAAGCCAATAAAAGATGAAGCCAGTGGAGAGCCAATTTCAGGTGAGATCATGTTGACAATTAATTGCCCTGTGAATATGAAGATATCTCTAAGCAATGCAGGAAAGATTACAATTTGGATAGCGCAACCAAAGCGAATGACAATACACTCTTGCATTGCAGTGGGGTCCCTCAGGAATAAAAGGTTATAGGATCTCTCAAAAGGCGGCCATTGTTCATCATTTCCAGCAAAATGACTTTGTAAAATTGAGAGGAAGAAAGGCAAACCACTGGACCAATGTGACAGCAGCCCATGAAAGTGGAGATCACTGATGCATGAGTGAAAAGCACCTTATGTCAAATATAATTGTCCTGCCCTGAGAAACAAGCTAGCAATGTCTGATTTGATTCCCTCCTGTTTGGCTCAAGTTACTTCCTGTCTGCTTTAAGCATGTTTGCAAAGACAATTAAGCTCCTGAAGAGATTTTGTGAGGTTCTGATTTTTTTTTGTCCACCAGAGAGCTAAATTTAATGACATTGCATTTCCTTTTATCTTGGTTTTTGGTCAAATGTCTATTACAAGGAAACCTGGTTTTAAATCTTAAAGCAGTAGTTTTCACCTTCCTGTCAAGAAGATCTTAACCTCTCATATTTGTAGGCTACAGTGCAGCTGAGTACAAAGACTCGAGGGGGAAACAGCAAGCTTGGCCTTTTCTGAATTTATCCACCTACAAGCATGTCTCATACTCACATATTAGCCATCTATGTTTAATCTGTTCAAAAACTCTCATGTGTCTTTGGTTATTTTTGATGTTGCAAAGCTCCTGTACTTGCCTCTTGCTCAGTTAATTTCTCTTTTTCTCTCCCCTGTTAGCATTGTTGTCTTTTGTATCTACACCTCTGTCATGACATCCATTGAGGCCGCTGAGCCATTTGGGTTGCCAATCTCCTCCTCATGGCTTCTGGTCTGTAGCCTATTTTGCCTCCCTCCCCACCAGCGTTCCTCACTGGGTCCTCCACAGTCTCAGGCTTTACAAATCTCCTCCTCATGGCTCCAAAGCTCCTGTGGTAACAGTGTAAAAACAGACTCTCCCTGTGCAGTCAGCTAGCTGCACGGCTAATGGAGCTAACTCTGAGCTACAACAGCAGCGGTCACAGGTTACTTCAGGAAACTAGTCAAAGAAATTTGAGGTAGAGCTGACAAAGAACATCAGAGGCAAAACCAGTTACCATTCTCTCCATAAAATATGAACCAGTCTCACCAAAATCGGTAATGGTTGTTTCGTACTCACTCCTAACAACTAAGGCACAGAGAGGCTGACACAGGGACATCATTCCCCTTATTAATGTCTGTGTACCATCAAAAAAATTTTTAAGCTGTTTATATACAGCCAAATAATTCCGTAATATTTTTAATATTATAGCCTAGTTGTTGACAGGTGGAGGTGGGGCCAGTTTGGACCAGGTTTGAACTGCCCCCCCCCTGTGAGGGTAAAGGCCTGCTTTACAGGGCAGCTTGACATGCAAGCTGTTGTGTCAGGTTGGAGGAGGTGGATGTCTCGTTCAGACACTTGTCATCCTCCATCCCTGTGTTGGTCTGCTGTCCTGAGTTGTTGGCTCCGTGGTGAGATGTCTGCAGTGGCCCTTTTCCTGGCTTGTCTTCTGCCCATTGCTGCTGGCCTGGAAGCATGTCCAGCTGTCCCATCATTCTGTCAGCGCCGCTGTCTCCCTCAGCCCCAGATTAAAAACGCCAAAGGGGCCGCCAGGAAAAGTGGCTCGCCCCGTCTCTCAGGACTTATGTCAAAAATGTTTCAGTCTTCGGGTAATTTGCTACAGTCTGGGATCCTTTCACTGTTACTTCAAAGAGTCTCACAAAGAGAGGGAAAGAGAGAGAAATGAAAGGGAGGAAAAATGATATTTAGTTGTGGGTAGTGACAGATCTACATTCTTGAGTATTGACATGTGATCTCAGTGAGTCCTCAGTCCTTAAATCTGACTGATAAAAGTACTGTGTCCATGGACTGCCTTCCAAAAAAGAGCTTGGTCAAACAAGATTGACTCAACTCCAAAAGAATTCACAGTCACTCCTATACAAATAGACCAGACAATGAAATATTCTTTGTTTTTTGTTGGGTTTTTTGAGGGTTAGAAATTCATTCAGTTAGACAGTTTCTTATCTATTTATTTAGAAATTATAAAGAAAAATGTGCATTTTGTTCCTTATGATTTTTTTTTTACTCACAGCCTACTTCTGCACATTAACTGAAACACATTTCTTCTGTTTGCCAAATACAGCAGCTAACACTGTATGTAAACACTTTTGTTAGTGTTGTAATCCAGCTTTAGGCTGCTTTTCCTAATCTGGAAGTAGGTTAGAGTGTCTGAATCAGTATTAAGAACTCTTAGATTAGTGCACTTATGAAAACGTTGGCAGGAGAAGTCCGGTCTCCCCTCTGTGTAAAATAATCCTCTTCTATTGGCCCTAAACACAAACTAGTTGAAACCTGTGGAATGAGGAAGGGGACCTGAAAATGTCAGTTGACTTTAACCTTACAAGATATTTATATATCTCTATGTTTATATTAGACTTATTTATTGACTGTCACAGCTGGCGTAAAAAGAACTACTGAATTGTGGGAAATCAGACGTATTAATTCTAAGTGAACCAAAAAATTGTACAGGAAAATCTAAAGATCTCAGCATTAGATTCAGCTGTTTTTACACTCTGGATCTTTTAGAAACAGTCATGATAAGCACCTGTCCTGCTGAGCTGCTTGCCAGCACAATAAAGTGTGCAGTCTCACTGTTTGTGTGTATACTTTCAAGGTGCTCGTGTGTGATGAAAGTGTTACACACCGAAAAGCAGCTCCTCAGCAGGCCACGACAAAGCTGTGACATCTACACAGCACAGTGTTTCGAGTTTCCTCCGAGTCAGGAATGCACGGGCGCATTCGTGGCATACAAAAACAGTGATTAACAAGGTAACTGGATCAGCTCTAATCAGCATGTCCTGAGAAAATGCCAAGGAGTTTTCCACCATTGTCAGGTCACTCTAAGAGGTGATCTCTTTCCCTAGTAATTATGTGCAGTGCCGCAGCAATCGTCCTCTCCAGCGTGAGTGACCTTCTCTGCTTTCAAATGTCTGTAGAATGATCAAAACATTTCAGAGAGACAGAGTGGTGAATCTAGCTCCCACTGATGTGCCTGCCCTCTCATTTTTCTGACAAAGAACAATGGACACCTCAGAAGTAATGGCACTCGCACAGAGAGAGCGTCTTCAGTGCAAAGAGGAGCAAAGAGGGAGAAAAATAACCATTATCCCAAGACATGTTCTATCATGTGATAAATTCTGTTTTCTCAAGCCAAATCCTTTGGTGCCTCCCTGGTGAAAATATTCAGAGCTTGTAATAAAGATTTAATCATCAGATAAAGAGAGGGTTGAGCATTGAGAGACAGAAAACGAGGGAAGAGAAGAATGATGATCGTGCATCTTGAGCTATCCAGTGATGGAATAGCTTGATGACATCCTCTATTTAGCCCAAATGACAGCCCCCTTTTTCATCCTCATTGTGAGAGGTCAGGAAGGGATGGCAATCACCTCCATACTTTACGCTGTGTCAATGCTGCCCTCTGTTGATCAGAAATGAAACATCTTCTAAACCTCTCAGCTGGTTTCATGCTAAGCAGCTGTCCTCAGACTGATATCTTCTACAAACTGAACATGTCCAACTACAACTGACTTTGCAAAAGACTTCCTTTATGAGAGCTGGATGTCACTCTGAACATTTTACTATAATTTACACACACAAATGGACTGTCAGAGGTGGAGGAAATATAAATACAAAGCCTCCTACCAATAAAGTTTTGGTTTTGAACCTGCTAGGTAACGAGTAACTAAATGTATCAAATATGTGTAAATGAGTAGAGATTACTTGTCTTTAAAATTTAATGAAATAAATTAAAGTATAAAATATAAACACACAAGTAATACAAATGCCACACAATTTACTTTAATACACTACTTAGTGATATGTAATTCCTCATCACTGGTGCCTGTTTAAGCCATGTAAACGGGCTCTTTGTAGCATCATTATGGAATAATAACAGCTATGTTATGCTAAAATAAACAACAAACTCATGAAAATGCAACTTGTAAACACAAAATTGATCATTACTTCACATAAACTAATGTACTGAAATTCATAAGAATACAGGGTGGAGTGCACAACACACAAACAGTCAAATGTTGTAGAATTTGTTTTCTTCAGATGGGACGCTAACAGCATGGTAAAGGGTTTTGTCATTCATAGTAAACACAGTATTTTTTTCCAACTGACTCATGCATTCATCAACTCATTCATCAATATCTGATTGTGTCAGGTGTTCCCAGTTGTGCAGCTGCTGAGAAGAAGACAAGTAATACAAAGTATGGTCCATATTGCCCAGGGTGGGTCAGGTATAACTCAACTGACACTCCTGCCACCCTTTTCACGAACTGAAAAGAAGAGACCATACATTGTAAACAGACAGGAAGTGGAGCTTTTCACTTTTCAATTTTCCTTAGTACCAGAATCAGGTCTATTTTTAATTTGTCCAACAGTTTGGTTTATTATCTAACAGGCCTACCTGAAAAACTGACCCTGTCTCAGCTTTATTTTTTTGTTTTGAGCTAATTATTAAAATGTATGGTATGGGAGCCACACAATGCACATAGCATGCCAACAGTATAGCATTACCCACGTACTGAGTAAAGAAGACATTTTCATTCCCTGTCCTCTGGGAATCACTCATGATCTAAAGGACACATCATGTTCTTGGGAATAAAAGAGGGCTTCAGCCCTGTGAATGGCCCAACTGCCAGTCCCCAGGAGGCAACATGCAGTTGGTTTGGACCACCAGGGCACATAGCTCATTCACTTTCTTAGACGAAGTCAGCTCAAGCTGTCTTGATTGATGACACCTTGAGACAGAAGCGTTTCAGAGGCTCAGAGGGAACCTTACCCAAATCCTAAAGCACAAACAGTATTTCCCATTGAGGGGTTGAAGCTAGGATCACTGGGGGCTGTCCTCTAGTCAAAGAGGGTGGACAAAGACAGGTCTGTCACTAACACCATTGTGACAACAGAGGATGGCATCTGCACATGGCATCTGTAGCATGAGACAGCCCCTGCAGCAGCAGATACTGTTAAAAGGCTACATCAGAACAGTTGGACAAGCCAGGAGGTCCAGACTCCTTTCCTTCACCAACATTGGAATCCCAACCATTTCCCCTTGTAATAGGCAGCCAGTCCAGCACACATCAGCCCTCCCTTTTTAAGAGCCAAGCCTTGAGAGGCTGGCCCATTGTGAGTGTTACACCTATCTGCCCCACCCTCTCCATCTCAGTCACCCAAAATTTGGGGGTGTTTTGAGGCTGCCTACTTTTGCATCATTGGCCTCCAGGGATAAAAGGTCCACAGCCACATGTTCTTTGCCAGCTTTAGTAGAGATGCACATAGCATCACTTTGCCTGTTCCTTTCAATGGCATGCCTCCTATGTGTCACCAGTTTTCCCTAAGCACATGTCAGCTTACACTGGCCTCTGCTGATGCTCTGAGATGGTCATCCTGCATGTATCACGTGTGGGCCTTAGTTGCTTTGTCTCCACAGGAGAGGCCCAAAGGGCAGCTGCAGCTCAGCTATGTTTTCTCCTGTTCCAGCTGTTTGAAATACTAGATCATGGACAAGACAGATCCAAACAACCCTTCAGCAGTGATAGGATGGGATCTCAGTCCTTTTTCTGGAGGGCAGTGAATCCAGACCAAAAAGCTGATGGCTGCAAACATCACTCTCCATCACTCCACTGGGGAGAAGCATACTTAAAGGGGCTGTCTCTACCTGATTTTATCATCCTTCCTGAGTGATCCAATCAGAAGTGGACAGCCTTAGGCACAGGTGGGGAGGCACCCAAGACGCATTGAGGACATATATGGGATCCAAAAATTAAAAACACATTAAGACATGGCTCTGGGCCACCTATGGTCACATTCTTTAAGCAGTGTGAACAGCAATCCATCCTGGGCCACACTGAATGAAGGACCACCAACTCAACTTATATCTTCTGTGTAACTCATGTACTGAGTAACATGAAGTACACACTCAGGGGACAACAGCATCACATTAAAAACACCAAGCAAAACAACAAGCTGGAGCTATAACAATCAAATGCTTCAAGATCCAATCATCACTAAAGTATATGTTATGCAAGAGAGACAATAATATCAAAACACAATAATCAGATATCGTCATCATGAAAACGCAGCAAAGTGCCCTTTTTTCTTTCAGGGCAGCTAAAAAGGTAAAAGGATATGATAATGTATGAAACAAGAAGGGCACTCTTCTTCTTTGTTCTTCCAATTAATTGGGTGCTGTTTAGTACATTGCTGCTTCTCGCAGGTAAAAGCTTTACAAGCAGGAATGATGTTCCCGTTTATTTGCATACAGGGTAGGGGGATTTAAAGCAAGTAGTCAGTGGAGACGCATTTTGAACGGCATGTTGATACCAGGTAGGAACACACGTTTAGAGCGGTCCAATTCTTACTGGATCACTCAGGATGGGTAATAAAACCAGGTGGAAACAGTCCTTTAAATTTACACATTATTTTGTGGTGCAGGGCAGAAATGATAAGATCTGTACAGTAAAGGTGGATAGACTAAGGTGTTTTTCGTCCCATTAAATCACTGCGTTGTTTCCAATGTTTACATAAATTCTCATTACTGCTGTCTGGTCAAAAAAAGGCTCTAACTATAATCTAAAGGTTTTAATCATGACTCAAATAATGTGCAACATGTTAACACATTTTGGCTTCCTGATCTTTTTGCCTAATTTTTTGTATGTTCATACATAGTGCCTTGATCCCTTGGCTTAAAACATAGCATGTATCTAATCAAATTGGAATGGTTACACCATCTTCCTCTGAGACTATATGGATAAAGGCTTTAAAAAGGTGTCAGATTTGTAAGACCGTGACTGAATATTATTCAACCTGCCAGTTTCTTCATGATGATTGTAAAACTAGAGCAGATATATGTACAGCTGGAACTTTGGTTCAAGTACTAGTTTTATTCATGAAAAAAATACACTGTACAGGCATTTCAATATTATTTACACTTTACACTCCCAGCATACAGTTTTTCTTTTGTTCCACTGTCAATGGTTGCAGTAAGTTCCCACTAGGTGGCTCTGCTATTCTCAGTCTGTCAGTCTTTGGTCCATTCAATCAAAACCATGGTCTCCACATGGGTGAGGAGCAGTTTGGTGGTGACCCCTCCCTTGGTGCAGGGTGTGAGGAGGGTCTCAGTGTGGGGAGAGGGGGGCAGTGGAGGGCAGGAGGACCAGAGTGAGGTACGGTGGGAGTGAAACTGAAGAAGGAGGTGTTGGAAGACAAAGGTGACAGACTTGAGGGAAAGGAGAAATGAGAGGCAAATGACGGGAAAAGGGGAGAGGTGGCATATGTGGAGAAGGAGGGAGAAAACCAGGGCGAGGGAGGAGGGGAGGGATAATTGTGACATGGTGTTGAACAGGACTGAGGCTGAAATGGAGAGTTAGATGGAAACAGGTTAGGAGACTCCTCTTTCCTGGCTGATGTGCAGAAAACATCCACAGATGCAGCATGCAGCTGCTCAGACGTCTCAGTCACAGTCGTTCTCTGGCTGAAGTTTGGCTCTGCACTGTTTTGCTGTTGGCTCTCTGCATGATGTTTCAGTCCCTCAATCAGGTTCGTTCTCTGTGACGGTGTTATTTTGTGCATGTAGCTGGTCAGCTGGGCCACACACTGCTGGAAACCTGCCCTCTCCAAGGCAAACACACTAGCAGCACTGGGCTGTGAGAGGTGAAGGTTTGCCACAGGAGCATGAGTCTCCTTGTGACCATTAGTAGAGTCTGCAATGGCATGAAATAGGAGTGTGAGAATAAAACACTGATTTTTCTCAAAGGACAATGGATTTTCATAAAAAGGTGGAATTATTTCAACAGGCGAGAAAATGTAACTATGACTGTTTTGTTTGACTGACCATTGCTCTGGTTTGTCCCATACGTCCACTTTTGAAGATATTCCACAGCCAACTCAAGAATCTCTGCTTTCTCTAATTTAGGGTTCTGCAACCGCTGTGAGTGAAGACAGTAAGACAATGCAGAGGAACATTTACACATCATTAAGATTAGAATTGTATTGAACACATGTAGAAGCTAAATGTGACTTTCTTGCCATGACTCACTGAATCAGAAGTGTGTTTTAACAGCAGACTTTTCAGTTCAGCAAGACTTTGATTTATTCGATCTCTTCTCTTCTTCTCCACAACTGGTTTCAAAACCTAGCAAGAAACAAACAGCATTTTATTTGTGTGATAAATATATAAAATTACCTTGGGCAACAGCGTAATGTTTGGTAATGCTGTGTAAAATGCTGCATAAATATCAATCAGGGGAAATTGAGAATGACTCTTGAACTGCCTGTTGTTTATCGTTCCTCGAGTTAATGTTTACAGTTTATTAATACATTTGGCAACCAGAAATTTGATTCATTGATTGCATTTTTAGATGATTTATTAATATTTTAACAGCCTTTCCTTCACCTCTTAAAGCCTGTGTAAATTGTGCCTCAAAGTGTAGGTCACTAAATATCTAAAAAATAATAAGTAAAGATAAATTCTTACCCTTTTTTTACTCTTGCAGTCTTCTAGAGTTGGATGTTGTAATTTCCTGGTCATGTTGCGGTCCTGAGTGAGAGTTGCAGCAGTTGAATCAGCCTTCTGTTGCCTGTGGACGCTTATGAGCGGACATCAGGCTGCCTCTGATTGGCTGACAGGTGTGAGAGACAACACTCAGGCCTGACTGAAAATGGTTTCAGTTAACTTTTTACGGGATACGAATCGAATCTACACTAAATTTGAAAGAGTGAGTAGCCTAGCCTGCGCAATAATTAAAATGTGTAACGAAATTAGGCTACTAATTACAAGAGTATATATAACAACGATGACACCCTCAGACACGTGGCAGCGTCCTGACTCCTCATGTAGGTCCACAGTTGATGAGTATCACCCATAAAGATGAAAGTAAAATTTTCGGTTGTCTTTTTGAGGGAAAAAGCAGGCCCAAACAAAAAGTAATTGTTAAATATTTGTGCACGCTATTTGAGTCTGGATCTTTGCCGTTTGGCTTGTTAATTAGTTTAGATAGGTACTTGTTGAGGTCCTGGTGATATTTTTTTTTAACTCTTTCGAGAAAAAGGCACCCGTTGAGAAGGAAAAGCCTACGGGAAACTTTTTTTCGTGGGAACAGAAATGAAGTGAGAAAGTGAACAGCTATAAGACCTTTAATGACGTGTGAGACATCAGCACTTACATTTAGTGATGAAAAAGACCAAATGACAGCAGCGTTGCTCCAAATGACCAAATGCAAGACAGTCTGATTTATGTATTTTCCAGCTAGCTATAAGCAAACACAGCCACAAACTAAAACAGGCTTTAAGAATATAGGAAAAGTTAGTTAAAGTCATAAACACACACATGCAGGTTGCCACATTAACAAAAGGGTGCAGTTGACCTTCGTGTGTTACTGTGATGAAGTGTGAGGATGATTATTGCACCTGAGTGTGAAGTGTGCGCTGCGTCAGGCCGCCTTGATGCCCGATGTTTGGATTTAACACAAGATCCTCTTTGAAAGAATCAAACCTCGTGTTGATTCACCACATGTTGTCAGCTCCGGTTGATTTGAACTCTGCTGTCGGCTCGGCGACACACCTGAGGAGTCACGATATGAGAGGTACACGGTCCATTTGTTTACCAATTAGTTTTCATCACAGGCTCAGGCGAGCACATTATAGGGTTTATTCATGGGGCGGGTTCACTTGGCTTAAATCGTGAATACAGATGGCGGGGGGTGGGGGTTGGGGGGGTGCAACATCGAAATAGCCTAGCAATATTGAATCAAACAGCTCAAATCATAAAATTCCATCAAAAAGGATATGATCAGCTACTAGGGCCCTACAGACCTGACTGATATGGTAGGCTGCGGAAAAATAGCCTATTGAAAGAGTTTCCTTAATTCCCAGCAGTGCTCTGTGAGCATCCGCTAATCGCCCCCTCTTTGATTTGAAACGGAAGTATCGTTGCCTCTGAAAAGCCACTTAATCTTCGGGATCCCTGTGATCCGATCATCCCACTGTTATCTCCACACTTTAGCCTATTATGGGGATAAGGCTGAGCATAAATACAATGTAGAGAAAGCAACCACTAAACTCAAAGCCCAGTCGACTTTATGGTTGCTCCTCTTGGAAGTTGTGGGCATTTAACAGCTGTTTTTTTCACAGGCCATGTGCCACGAATCTTGTTGAAGGCTTTAACAACCACACCCACCCAACTTCTTCACACATTCCTTTAGGTGTAAATCAGGCAAATTGGCCCCATAACACCAGGCCAACTGGAGACCCCAAGTTTTGTAGTGAGAGTTTCCTTTACTGGTAGACCTACATATAGGTAATAGTGATTAATTAAATGTATGCATATGTTTTTAGAAGTTGTTTATGGTTTCTGTGCAAGACTTCAAACAAAAGGTGAAGTGTAAAATATGTCTAACTTCCCTTTCATAATTCAATATGAGGGTTCTGCCTATATTGCATCTGAATTCATGAGGTAACAAAGTACCCTGCCTTTACTGAAATAAACTACACTACTAAACTACACCTCAGAGACAATTTTTACTGCTTACATAACTAAATTTTGTCAACCGTTCCTGTTTAGTGATTGCTGGCTTACAGATTACAGGTTTCCACACTGTGCTGTTAATGTTTATGTCTAGGCTAGATTTGGTAATTTTGGTGACTTTTCTGATGGATGTACTTAATTGATTGAAAAAATTCTTCTAAATTAATTACTTTAAGCCCTCTTGGATTAGCTGAACGTATCGTCATGAAGTTGAAAACATGACTTTTCAAAAAGAAAACATGACTGTTTGTCTGAGCTCTTTAAAACCTGATCTTTTTAGAGACGTGGTCCTCTCCTACTAGTTACTCTGCTTCGACGCCAATATGATGTAATCCTGCAACATGCGCAAAATGCAGTTGTATGAAATAAGTATAGATAGAGATTTAGAATGAATAGTACTTATACTTGTAATAGTTCAAAGTTTAAGATTTTCGGTGAAAGACTCTTGTGGTGGAGTAAACGTGGCATTTAATGGGGCCTAAATAAAGAATCAGAAAATTTCTTTTCACTACTGACAAAACTCTTGAATGACCTTCGGTAAGAAAAAGTGCTGGTGATTTCGGTGAAGTTATCCTTTTACAGACTAGGAAACTAAACTGTAATCCTCGTAAGACAAACTCTTAAAGAATTTTTGTTCAGGCAAGTTACTAATTTTTTTTCATTGAAACTCGTATCTTTTGATAGGCTTTTCTTTGTGGCAGGGCAGCCATTCTGCAAAGAAGAGGACCGGATTCAAAGAAATTACACTTTTTCGATCGTCAAGGGCGAGTGCTCCTGAATGAATGAGAGGCGTGTCCAGTAGGGGCGGGGCTAACCACTGACATAAACAAACTGAGATAAGGACACACACGTGTGGCGCCGTTTCATTTTGGATTTACAAAAAAGGACAAACAGACACGAGTAACCTTTAATCATGAAGGCTTTATCCTCAGAGTCTCCTGGACAAAGGACGAATAGACGGGTGAGTTGTTGCATTCTGTCACCTGAAAATAAAATTAGTGAGGGTAAAATGCTTTTAAAATGTTGTTCACGATTATCACTATAATGTTTTCTTTCAAACCCAAGATCTCCAAACCTCAGATGGAGAAACGCAGGCGGGAGCGGATCAACCACAGTCTGGAGACTTTACGACTCCTAATGCTGGAGAACAGCAGCGATGAGGTGCGGCCCGTGCGTCACGCTTTCATTTTCACTTGTTTGTGAATCCTGGCAAAATGCTACCATATAATGAGGCTGTTTGCATTTAATATACTCTCACTATTTATTACCTGACTGGATTTTATACCTTACTAAGTGAACTGTGCTCTGGCTGCTCTGTTTAGAAACTGATGAATCCAAAGGTGGAGAAGGCAGAGATTCTGGAGAGTGTGGTTCATTTCCTTAAGATGAGGAAGGATGTGAAGAAGGGTCACAGGGCCGGTAAGGGAGCTTTGTCCAGGGAACAAAGACCGGCCTGTAACCAGCAGCAGAGCTATCGTGACGGCATGAGGTCCTGTTTGCTGAGGGTCAGCCACTTCATTGCCAGCAAAAGCCAAGAGTTGGGGGACACCGGTTCGCTTCCCGAACCCCAGACCCATCCTTCCTCCCCCGGGCACATCTACGGGGCAATGATGCCCTCTCCTGCTGGTCACTCTGCTGCTTCGTCTCCACATTATCTGCCCCACCAGCACCAAGAGCACGGGATCTCTCATCCATACCTCACCCAGATGACCAGCCTCCACTGTGACACCAAGGAGCTGTTCTCTTCCACAGACTCCTCCACTGACTTAACAGATACCGTGTGGAGGCCATGGCCTCAGTGACAGACTCTTTGCTATAGATAGGAAGTCTGGATATATATGCCAGACTGTAAATATGTATTTTATTGTACAGCCTGGATTCTTTTGTACAGTAAAGATGTTTTCCATGACGATTGTCAAAATTAATATTGATTATCCATGATAATCTATACGCACGATTTGCACGCGCATTCTGATTTTTTTTTTTTTAACATTTAAAATGTAACCTTGGATTTTTTTTGGCGGCAGTGTTGGCAGCCTATTTTTTTACATGAATATCAAAGCGGATTTGGTGTGGAAGAAACGTGCGTAAAAACGCATTAGCCTATGTCTTTCGACTTTCCACACAGCTTGTTTAATATTCTACGTCTGCCATGGGCTTTTTTCGCCCTTCGATTTGTAAATATTTGAAATTTGATACTGGATTTTATTTTCTGGTTGTGCTTGCTGTTTACAATTAAAGTAGAATTTCCTGATCGTTAAAGGTCTAGAGTGTCTTGTTTGCTGTGTGAATAGCTTGTACTTTGGCGATCCTTACATGTGCAATTTTAAAGAAAAGGGGGAACAACCACAGGATAGTTAACACATACTTTATCGAGGCTGGACTGCATTTATGGCTAATCTGTGCCATTGAAATGCTGATCATGGAAAGCTGACTGCCTCTACGATCTGGAGTACAGTGTTTCAAATGTAGAAAAGCAGAGTGGTCAATCAAAGTGTTCAGACTGCTTCAGAAGTGGCAAACTCTTAACTTCAATCTACATAGGCCTATAAAAAAAGTGTGTTCATCTGCTGCCTATCCAGTTCATGGATAGATTTGCAACAATGTGTATAATTTTGACGAATGAAATAAATCGTGGAAAAACATGTGAAGCTCCTCAAGACAATGAAGGCTAACAACTTTCTTCATGTTTCATGTTAGTTGAACTCCAGTTGAAAATTCAAAAGCAAGCAGTTGTATCTCGCAGGTTCAGCCGTTTTGACTGACCAGCAAGTGTTGGGTAAATTTTTTTACCACCTCCGAAATCCTCCCGGGGCAGATCGCACCTTATGCGTTCCATGAACCAAAACGGACAGGCAGCTGCTTTTGGAGGGAATTAAGCCGAAACACCCATTTTCAGATCAGCATATGTCTGTTGATATTCAAAGAATTTAAAAAAAAATCAAACAGCAAGCGAGCGTCGCTGTATGGTGTTTGGATCACTCTGAATAAAAAGAAAAGAGACAAGAGAAAAAAGAGACAGCAATGTGGAGACGAATAACTTTTTTTTTTTTTATAGCACTTAGATATTCCATACTCTCAGCTTCACAGCAGGACACAACAACTTTTTCAACCCCTCCACACAGACCCATCCGTTTGACCCCTTGTTTGCAAAATTTCCCTGTTGAGTCTAAGCGCTAAAGACCCCCTGACAAGACTGAATCGCCATATGTCATCTGTTATAAGAAACAAATTCACTCGTTTCTCCTGACTGAACTGGCATTTATGGTCTTAGGCAAATAATCCTATTTCCAGAAACGCTTTCTAAATTTCCTTCCTAAGAATCCAGGAACTGCGATATTGGGAGTTTCCTGGAAATTGTACTTATAGATACGTTTTAGTTTGGCATGAAAGGAAACGTTTAAGTGCATTGTTCTTCACTGTCAAAAATATTATTGTATCTTAACATTATTGGTTAATAATTGCAGTTAATTAAGTATACAGGAATATCTTGCAGTATCCTAATATTGATAAAAATTACAGTAGCATATTGTGTTACTACTACAGTAATCCAGATAAAACATTATTGTGTGAATATTGGATTTTCATATAAAATCACAATATAAAACTGTAATAAAACCAACTGCCTACTGCACTGATATTAGAGCAATGTACTGTGTTTTCACATTAGCCCTGTCTTAATATTACTATAAAACTGTAATATTTTATCATTAAAATTTCACTTGTGCTGAACCATAAACACAGTAATTACCTGTAATATACCAATTTCATGTACTAGCACTGCAACTCAGTAGCCCCTACATTCCTGTACATTTACATAATTTACATTAAAAAGCTCAAACATATAAACTGTATTTTAACAGCATGTAATTGCACAATATTTCTTTACAGATGTAATTAAAATCTACACAAATACTGTAATTGATTATCTTAATTGTACATTTAAATTTAATACATACATTGGAAGATAATATCTTCAAAATCAACTTGATCATACACTGGACAGTGAACACTGGTCAATACAAAGTCACTGAGGGCAGATACAGCTACACTAAACTGCAGCTAACTCAAAAACATCATCATGATGCACTAAAAGAGAACTCAACACATTTAGTATTGCATATGTATAACACTGTTAACTTACAATGGAAGTTGATTAATTTGCAGCAGATATGATTTTTTAAATCGTATTTCACACGGTCTTCTTCCTTTCCAAACCTAGAACTTCCATCACAAACAATACAATTTGACTGTCAACAAACAAAACAATGTACATAGAAAAAATATATATAAAATAGTGAAATAATTAGCTAAGATAAAAACATAAGTAAAAAGGAAAAAAGAAAATGATGATATTGATATTTACTCAAAATCACAGGATGTCAAGAAAAAGGATTGAAAAGTGTCTTTCCTTTTCAAACTTACTCACTGATTTCTGTATTGATTCACTCTTTTTTTTCCAGACATAGCAGATACCTAATCCAGTAGGAATAATGTAAACAATTTTCTCATAGTCTGGATCTGATTTTGTTGCATCAGTCAGACTTAGCAGGCCAATTACATATATTATAGTTACATTAATACATGATAACTGTATTTCAATCAGCTCTGTAATCTCAGGGCCATGTAATTGGGTTATTGAAACAGTTTTTTGTTTTTGTTTTGTTTTAATTTTTTTTTTTGTGAAAATCAATGTATTTGCCATCAAAGACAAATTACAGACTCAGCACTTTTGGAATCATATAAGTTCAGATGCAAAGATGACAATGCAGTGATTTCACTTGATACGAAGTGGGTAGTTCTTATCTAAATAAAGGTGAAAAAAATCTGTAAAGTCAGTGAGTGGATGTAAAAACTGACAATTCTCTTTTTTTAAAATTTACTTTTTATTGTTGTTTTTGAGAAACACAAATACAAACAGTAATAGAACAAACAGCAGGAGGAGGATCCATCTCTCAAATAACATTTAGACCACACATACGTCGATAAGTTCGTATGACCATATTAGTTCTCTCCTTTGCAATAAAGTTTGAAGATATGCACCCTGTTGTTACTATACAAAATCAGGCCTTACAGTTAAAACGTAGATGAGCCATTTTGACCAAATTTCAGCTAAGATATCAATTTTACATCTCAGTTTAAATGTGCTTCTCTCCATAACGTATATACTGTAAACAACATCAATCCAGTCATTTATAATAGGTATGTCTCTTTTCAGCCACTTTCTGGTCAGAGCCTTCTTGCTTGCTGCAAACAATAGTCTCAATAAACATTTGTCTCTCTTTGCACATTTAAGTTCTTCTAAATTGTTGAGGTACATGATTTTAAAGTTAAAGCAGATTTTAAAATTAAAATCTGCCTCCAGGATGCCATGGACACATCCCAAAAATGGAGCCACAGAGGGACAATCCCAAAAGATGTGAAAGTGGTTTGCCATAGTATTTCCACAGGACCTCCAGCAAGCAGTCTGATCAGGGTACTTAGTTTTCTGTGCTGGGGTACAAAAGAATTGAGTCAAGTTCTTCAAGCTGTGTTCCCTCCAGGAAGGAGAGCTTGTTGTCAACCGTTGCTGTCTTCAGATTCTGTCCCATTCTTCCACTGTTATCGTGATATTGCCCTCTGCTTCCCATCTTGTTTTTAAGTCCAGAGTGTGGTCTCCCTTTAAATTCTGGAGAGCACAATATAGTCTAGAAATTATTTTTCGGTAGGTGCCATCGTTGTAGGCTTTTTGGAAAATATCCAGGATTTCGTCTCCAATTGTCATGTCATCCTTAATTTTT
>JAQMCX010000058.1:5821271-5952791 GCA_029814765.1 Acanthurus leucopareius | reverse complement strand
TTCTCTTCTTCTCCACAACTGGTTTCAAAACCTAGCAAGAAACAAACAGCATTTTATTTGTGTGATAAATATATAAATCTACCTTGGGCAATGTCGTAATGTTTGGTAATTCTATAAAATTCTGTATAAATATCAATCAGAGGAATTTGAGAATGACTCTTAAGTTGCCTGTTTGTGAATTTTGTTGTTTATTATTTCTGGAGTTAAATATGTTTACAGATTATTAATAAACCTGGAAACCAAAAATGTGTTTAATCTGTTGATTGCATTTTAACATGATACATTAATATTTAAAAGGCCTTGTTACATGATTTATTAAGGCTACATTAAAAAAGTCCCTTTCCTTCACCTCTTAAAGCCTGTGTAAATTGTGCCTCAAAGTGTAGGTAACTAAATATCTAAAAAATAATAAGTAAAGATAAGTTCTTACCCTCTTTTTACTCTTGCAGTCTTCTAGAGTTGGATGCTGTAATTTCCTGGTCATGTTGCGGTCCTGAGTGAGAGTTGCAGCAGTTGAATCAGCCTTCTGTTGCCTGTTGACGCGTTTAAGCGGACATCAGGCTGCCTCTGATTGGCTGACAGGTGAGTGACGACACTCAGGCCTGAACGGAAATGGTTTCAGCTGACTTTGTTGTGTGTTTATCGAAACTAAATTTCAGAAAATGATGATGTAAATTATTTATACAAAAATTAAGGTAACATCATTAACAATAATATTAGTCGTGTGTTTTCTTTTCTCCATAGGATTACATCATCAGACACTAATTAAAATTTATCAGTCTGTATTACTCTAAATTCGCTAAAATTCGGTCACCTTATTTTGTGGGAAAAAGAGAGGCCGAATAAAAAGTAGCCTCAATACTGAAACATGGTGTATTTGAGTCTGAATCTCTTATATGGTCAGGCTTAAAAACATTCATGTCATTGGTTTACATCAAGTATTCTGGTGACTTTTAGAGCTTTCAACTAAATGCTCCCGTGAAGGGGGACTGGGAAACTTCTTTTTTTTCTCGTGGGAACGTAAGTAAAGTGAGAAAGTGAACAGCTATAAGACCTTTAATGACGTGTGAGACATCAGCACTTACATTTAGTGATGAAAAAGACCAAATGACAGCAGCGTTGCTCCAAATGACCAAATGCAAGACAGTCTGATTTATGTATTTTCAGTTGGTTCAAATAGCCTACATATTAATTAGGCTAATGCAACAAAAATGCGTTTAATACAAAGTATGCTTAAAAATTAAAATTCGTTTTAGTCAGAACAGACTTTTTACATTAACAAAAGGGTGCATTTCACGATTGTGTGTTATTGTGATGAAGTGTGAGGATGATTATTGCACCTGAGTGTGAAGTGTGCGCTGCGTCAGGTCGACTTCATGCCCAATGTTTGAATTTAACACAAGATCCTCGTGTTGATTCACCACAGTTTTTTTGTTGACAATCCCGTCGGCTCCGGTTGACTTAAACTCTTCTGTCGGTGTGGCCGACACACCTGACGAATCACGATATTAGAAGTCTACGGTCCATTTGTCTGCCAAAGGACACATTTAACTAATTAGTTTTCATCACAGGCTCAGGCGAGCACATAAAAGGACTTATTTATGGGGCGGATCCACATGGCTTAAATCCCACAGGCACACTTAAAGAAGAGGAAAGAAAGCCAGAGAGAGAGAGAAAGGAGCGTTTCAACATCCAAACAGTGGAGTGAAGTTTTCCAAAAGTGCTCTGTGAATCTCCACCGTCGCCCCCTCTTTGATTTTGAGCGGAAGTATCATTGATTCTGAAAAGCCACTTAATCTTTGGGATCCACGTTATCCGATCATCCCAGTGTTATCTCCACACTTGAGCCTATTATGAGGATAAGGCTGAGCATAAATACAATGTGGAGAAAGCAACCACTAAACTCAAAGTGGGTCCCACATCCCAGACAAATTGTGGATATTTAACAGCTGTTTTTTTCACAGTCCATGTGCCACAAGTCTGTCTGAAGGCTTTACCAATCACACTCACGTAAAACAAATGCCTTTAGGTGTGAACCCGGCAATTTGGGCCAACGACACGAGGCCAGGTCCTATAGGAGTCCTCAAGTATTTTTCCGCATTCGTTTATATTTTATGTGCGATATCCTGCCTTAAATGTAGAGTAGTTGAAGTAAATTAGTCAAGGAAATAAAACTTAAAATGAACAGACCACAAACAAACGTTTTACTCCCACTGTATGTGTAAAGTATTAGGTCTATAAGTGTAAGAATTTACTATGAGGTCTTTATTGCGAACGACTAAAATTTACCGCCATGGTTGCTGGTTTACAGATTACCGTGAGGTTACGTCCATTTTTTGGTATTATTAGTAACTTTTTCTAATGAAATGATGAGGGATGATACATGGCTTTCTGGGTTAAGAACACGTTCTTAGTCTAAGTTAACTACTTTAAACCTTCTTGGACTGTCCGGATCTTGGATTATCCGGATCTAAGTTTTTGTAAGAGTTAAAAAGGGATTTTCTTCGGAGCTCTGCACGACTATGGATGCAAGACTTTCATAGTGAAATATTCACAATGCGGCATAATGGGGCCTAAAAAGGATCTGGAAAATTCTTTCACTACGGCCAAAACTCTTGTATCTGTATCTATCTGTTAAGTTCAAAGAAACTCTTGTTTTTGGTAAATATATCTATCGACAGAACAGGTACTTTTCTGCGCAATATATGAAGTCATGTAGCAGGACAGCTGTTTTTTTTTTTTACACTGTCTTTACTGTCAAGGGCGAGTGCTCCTGAATGAGAGGCGCGTCCAGTAGGGGCGGGGCTAACCAGTGACATAAACAATAGGCCTTAACTACCGTGTGGAGGCCATGGCCTCAGTGACAGACTCTTTGACATAGATAGGACGTCTGGATATATATGCCAGACTGTAAATATGTATTTTATTGTACAGCCTGGAAACTTTTGTATGGTGAAGATGTTTTCCATGACGATTGTCAATTGTAAAACGTATCCGTTTTCACGTGGCGGTGTTTCTTCAAGATTAGAACGATTTGCACGTGCATTTCAAACTTTTTATTATTTTTTATTATTATTTAAATGTCGCTTTTTGGCGTCAATGTTCGCAGATCGTCAGCCCTCTTTTAAATACAAATATCACAGTGTATTTGGTTGACACGTGTGCGTAAAATCGCTTTATTTGGTTTCGACTTTCACAGCTTGTTCAGGATTCTGCTATAATGCTGAATATGCTTTTTCTGGAAACTTGATACTGGATTTTATTTTCTGGTTGTGCTTGCTGTTTACAATTAAAGTAGAATTTCCTGATCGTTGAAGAAGAGTTTCCTGTTTGCCGTGTGAATAGCTTGAACTTGAGAAATCCATACAAAGTTCATTTTTAATGAAAAGGGGAACATCCATAATCCATAGGAGAGTTAAAAGGCCTGCTTTAGGCCTTTATCCAGACTGGACTGTAGTTACAGTACATACAGTATATAATATGTGATATAACTGTATGCCGTTGAAATGGTGATGATGCAGAGCCGACTGCCCTTATGCAGGCCCACAGTTTTTATTTAATTGTAAAAAGCAGAGGGTGGTCAATCTGGTCCAGACTGCTTCAGGCCTGGCGACCCCTAACCTCAATGTACACATACCATTGTAAAACCTAACAGCATCTTAATAAAAGGAGTGAGTAAACTTAACTCAAACCACTAAAAATTTGGAGAAACTCCTTCCAATTAAATAAACTAGACTTAAAATGAGTTGTAGATATAATTACTGAGTTGGTTTAAGTACAGTAAAATTTATGGAGCATTCTAAGTACGCTACTGGTAATATATTCCAGTTTGTTGTGGTGACTCACTTTCTCCAAGTTGCCCTGCTGTCAATCCAAAAATATGGGCAGCAATTATGCCTATGGCTTAGGATTTTTTTTAGTATTTTTTTTCTAAACTCATCATAATGTGCCCAGGGATGCATCCAATTAACACTAAATAATCCCCCAAAGTGTAAGAATTGATGTCAGTCCAGAGAGCTATTTTACACAACAGATAGTTTCGACCAAGTAATTTGATTGGACAAGAGGTATGAGTGCTGATATACAGTACAACATCACTGGGACGGTTAACTTATGTATCATTGCGCCAAACAGGTGTTCTTATGTAATGATCGTGAGTCACACTAACCGTCCTATGTCCTAGTATGAACTGCACTGAAAAGATGCATATTTTTCCAGATATAACATTTCGATTTAAGTATGAACGGTCTCTAGGAGAGGACGAGTAGGAGAAAAGGCCAGGACATTTCCATGCTACCCAGGTGTGCTCATATGTCATCAGAAGACCTCGACCAACTGGAGAGGAGCATAAGTGAAGTGACACAGTAAGCAAAATGATGCAGGCTTTGAACTTAGAGTTTGGAGGGTACAATAAATGAAAATGTACAGATAAATGTATATGATACCACAGTTGTGGGCTGTAATGTGTAAAGTAGGCTAAACTAAAACTAAACTAAAAATTCCTGTGCTGGAATATGGCCATTGTTTGTGTTGCCTGACCACAGTCAAGTCCTGGTGTGAAATATTGACTGGTGACCATTTCTCACTGGTGACCTCCTCAGATGTGTCATAGGCGTGGTTTGATGCCTTTTTACTAACCTGGAAATGTGTGGGATTGGTTTACCTTATTTTCCGATTAATGTGTATTGATGCCATTCCTTTTGAATGGCATCAATACACATCCTCTGGCTCCTCGTAGGTCTAACCTCACCACATTGGTCTTGAGTGAGGAGACAGACGAAAGCGAACACACTGGCCTCCCAGGTTGGCCATTGGGCATTGAGGTTGGCAACAAAAGCATCACCTTTTCAAAAAGCATATTGTTACAAAAACTAAAATAAGCAAAACCAGTGAAATAAGACCCGTAGCAGACCCAAGACAACCCAAACTATTTAAGAGGCAGTGTGACCACTCCTGAAAACTGGAGGGAAGCCGGAGTGCAAAGATGGGTCTACCAAAAACCAAGATCTACCAAGATCTGCAGTATGGAATGTCTGAACCATGTGTAAGACCTAAAAGACAGCTCAAGTCTTCAGTGAGATGACAAGGTACCACCTGGACATCCAGGAGATAAGTAAAAGTCATTGGAGCATGATATATAGTTCTGCTTAATAGATCTGTCATCCTCCACCCAGGCCATGAGAATATCCATGGACATGGAGTACACACAATCTTTAAGTAGACAGCCAAAACTTTGACCAGAATGCACCTCAACCTAAATTTCTTCAGCTTTACCATTCTTCAGTGCAGGGCACTAACCAATGAGACTGAAGAGGAGGACAATGAGGATTGGTACAAACAGCTACAAATGGCGGTTTCTAGGATAGCCCAACACAGCATGTCTCTGAGAACTGGTGATATGAATGCCAAAAGGAACTGACAACTCCAACACTGATGGGTACCGATGGATTGATGAAAGAAACAACAATGGCTAACAGTGGTTTATAACAACCTGGTCATGGGCAAATGGTAATACTATAAACCAAACAGACCACATTGTTGTTAACGGTAAGTGATGCAGGTCACTGTGAGATGTAAGGGCATACAAAGGTGCAGATGCTTAATGCCTAGTCGCTGCCATAGTCAAGCTCAACTCGAAAAAGTTGGTCCAACTAGGCCAGCAACTTCAGAAAGTGGACATTGCAAAACTCCAGTATCCAAATAAAAAAATCAAAGAAAAGGTTTGTGCTGAAACTCAGAAACCACATCAGCACACTAGATGTTGCCTCTGACATGAGAAAAAAACCAAGCATAAACACTAAATTCGATGCTGTTACAGTTTTTTTTTCAGTTGTTTTGGTTAATTTTTCAAAACTATCTTAACGTTCTTTAAACTGTAAGTACAATCATTGCAACAGTTTCATGGTAAACCAAAATTCTATTGCAATATTTCATTTCATTTTCAAAACCTAGTTTTTGTGGCAGTTAATTGGCCAGTGCTGTCAAAATGAAAATTTGTTTTGTAATCCTTTAAGTCACACTGGTCAAAGTGTATGGATGTTTTTTCACCATGACTGCCACAAAATTACATCCTTGTGAGAAAATCAAAAAATAAAAAAAAAAAAATAAAAAAAATAAAAAAATTCCATAACAACAAAAACTTTTTTTTTTTTAAATTAAGGTTAGTTGATAAAAAAAGAGAAAAAAATCATGTTGCTACACAAAATGTCAGTTAAAAGACCAGTAGAGCGAATACTACAGAAGAAGTGGAATCATTAAACAAATCTGCCAATTATTGATAAAATTCAGTACTGTAAATCACAAAATAGGTTCCCTTTGAATAAAGGCAACAATCAACTACATCTTCCTCATCTTCCTCTTCCTGCTTTCCTTCTATAGTTAAACCACTTGCCTGCTCTAGGTTACAGTATTGTTATGTTGGATGCCACTCATTAATACTTGTACCACAAGGTGAAATTAGTAATAATTAACAAGTTGGTGTCATTAGATCTAGTTATCGTACTGTAAAATTTCATAATATGAACATGGGATATTGTTCCTTAGTTTTCATAAAACTATGCCTTATTTTAAGAGTAATGCAACAGTTCATCAGTACATCATTCTAAGCAGCTGAATTAATTGATAGTTAGCACAGTGAAATAAAATGAATAGATAGTCATCTCAAATGCAATGCTTTATCAACATTTTCAACTGCTTTTCTCATTTGAGAATTGAGCCTAAAACATGAAAACAACTGTAAGATGGACAAAACCAGGCAAAGAAAATCCTTAAAAGCCTAAAACCTGGCCCAAAACTGTGTCAAAGGAGCTGGAATAGATAAACATGTCATGGTAAAAGGTGCAACATGCTGCAAGAGATTGAATTCAATGGAGAGAGCTTTGTGAAGCAGTAGGTCCTGTAGGAGATAAAGTATGTGTGTGTTCTACAATATTTTACACCACCAAATGTTCATTTTTTAATTTTATTTATTTATTATTATTATTACCAGCATTGAGTAATTTTAATTTGTTTAATAGCCATTTTTGTTTCAGGAACGTGGGAGAAAACCAGAGCTCCTGGAGAAAGCCCACAAACGCTGCTATGTGCGTATGTGTATGTGTGTGTGTGTGTGTGTGTGTGTGTGTGTGTGTGTGTGTGTGTGTGTGCGTGCGTGATGAGAGAAACAGAGAGAGAGAAAGAGAGAGAATTACAGAGTTAGAGACAGATAGGGAATAGTGTGTTGTTTGACCCAATTCAGCTGTCAATCCTGTATTCTTATCTTCCTTTCTCTTTGGCATGCATTTACATTGTGTATCCATGTGTGTGTATATTTATATGAATACAGACAGAGTGGGAGTTTGTGCAACCTAGTTCAGAACTTAGTGAGGGAAATTGCAGTACGGCTCCAACAGATAAAGGTCCTTGGACTGGCTGGCAATTGCAGTCAGTGTGGTTGCCAGGACGCCTGTAGTTACAAGTACACCTACAGTGGCGCTGCAGGTGTAATTCCTTGCTTTCAAGACACCCTCATAACAGGAACTCCACAGACTGCTCTCAACATTAGCGGCTGGAGTATCAGGGAGAGGCTCCTCTCTGTCTTCAGGTGTAATGTTAAGGAGACACTCCTCTCTTTCTGTCCGAGAGGGCTCTTCAGTCATGTTCGTATTTGGCTCTCTTACTAAACCTTCATTTTTCTGATAATCATGCAGTGATAGTCTCAATCTTTCAATGTCCATCCTCAGAGATTCATTAAGTTCCTGCAGATCATCATTATCTCCCTGTAGATGAACATTTAATGCTTGTTTTACATCCAGCTTAGATTTTAGCTTTTTAAGTTCTAAAGAAGTGGCACCCACTTGATCCTTAAGTTCAGCAACTTCTTCCAATAGGCCTGTAGTCCTATCTTCTTCGTCCTTACACTTACATTCAGCTTGGGTAAAGTCAGTGTGAAGATTTTCAATTTGTTTTTGCAAATTGTCCTCATTGTTTTGACTTATTTGCAGTGTGGCCCTGAGTTGTTCGACTTCTGCAAGGTCTTTCTCTCTGAGAGATTTTAGATGTTCCACTTTGAACATCAGTTCTTCATTCCTTTCTTTTTCTTCCTTTAACTGACATTCAGCTAGGGCAATTTCAGTATTTCCATCTGCAATTTGCTTTTGCAAATTCTCCTCGTTGTCCTGACTTCTTTGCAGTGCAACCATCAGCTGTTCATTTCCTTGACTTTTATGCACTGCAACCCTTAGCTGTTCATTTTCTCTGTGTTCTTTCTCTATAAGAGACTTTAGATGGTCCACTTCTGCCATCAGTTCAATATTCCTATCTTTTTCTTTCTTGTTCTGACATTCAGCTAGGGCCATGCCAGTGTTGAGATTTGTAATTTGCTTTTGCAAATTCTCCTCATTGTCCTGACCTCTCTGCAGTGCAACCCTTAGCTGTTCATTTTCTGTTAGGTCTTTCTCTCTGAGAGACTTTAGATGGTCCACCTCTGCTATCATTCCAGTTTTCTCATCCTTTTGCTCCTTCAAATGACATTCAGCACGGGCCATGTCAGTATTGAGATTTGCAATTTGCCTTTGCAAATACTCTTCCCAGTCCTTACTTCTTTGCAGAGCAGCCTTTAGCTGTTCATTTTCTGAGTGGTCTTTCTCTCTTAGAGACTTAAGATTTTCCACTTCGACCATCAGTTCTCTATTCTTGTCTTTTTCTTCCATTAAATCACATTCAGCACAGGCCATGTCAGCATTTAAACCTGTAATTTGCTTCTGCAGATTTTTCTCAATGTCCCGGCTTTTTTGCAGTGCCAACATCAGCTGCTCATTTCCTGGACTTTTATGCAGTGCAACCCTCAGCTGTTGATTTGTTTTTTGTTCCTTCTCTATAAGAAATTTTAAATGGTCTATTTCTGCCGTCAGTCCAATATTCCTATCTTTTTCTTCCTTTAAATCACATTCAGCATTGGCCATGTCAGTATTGAGATTTGTAATTTGCGTCTGCAAATTCTCCTGGTTGTCCTGACTTTTTTGCAGTGCAACCCTTAGCTGTTCAGTTTTTGCAAGGTCTGTCTCTCTGAGAGATTTCAGGTTTTCTACTTCTGCTGTAAGTCCTTTATTCTTATCTTTTTCTTCCTTATTCTTAAATTCAGCCAGGGTCATGTCAGTATTGAGATTTGTAATCTCCTTCTGCAAATTCTCTTCACTTTCCTTACTTTTATGCAGTGCAAACCTCAGCTGTTCATTTTCTGTGTGCTCTCTCTCTGTATGAGCCATTAAACGGTCCACTTCTGCCATTAGTCCTGTATTTTTATCTTTTTCTTCCTTTAACTGACATCCAGCAAGGGCCATGTCAGTATTGAGATTTGTAATTTGCTTTTGCAAATTCTCCTCGTTGTCCTTACTACTGCACAGTGCAACCCTCAGCTGTTCATTTTCTATGTGTTTTTTCTCTTTAAAAGATTTGAGATTGTCCACTTCTGCCATCAGTCCTGTTATATTGTCTTTTTCTTCCTTTAACTTACATTCAGCATTGGCCATGTCAGTACTGAGATTTGTAATTTGCTTTTGCAAATTTTCTTCACAGTCCTGACTCCTTTGCAGTGCAGCCCTCAGCTGTTCATTTTCCGTAAGGTCCTTCTCTCTGAGAGACTTCATACGGTCCACTTCTGCCATCAGTTTTGAAATAATATCTTCTTCTTCCTCTAACTGACATTCAGCTAGGGCCATGTCACTCTTAAGACTTGTAATTTGCTTTTGCAAATTCTCCTCATTGTCCTGACTTCTTTGCAGTGCAGCCTTTAGCTGTTCATTTTCTGAGTGGTCTTTCTCTCTGAGAGATTTAAGATTTTCCACTTCCACAATCAGTTTTATATTCTTTTCTTTTTCTTCCTTATAGCTTAATTCAGCTAAGGCCATATCAGTATTAAGATTTGTAATGTGCTTTTGCAAATTCTCTTGACTCTCATGACTTTTCTGCAGTGCAACCCTTAGCTCCTCAATTTCTGTGTGGTCTTTCTCTCTGAAGGACTTTAGATTGTCCAGCTCTGCTGTCATTCCTGTAATCTTATCTTTTTCCTCCTTTAACTTACATTCAGCATTGGCCATGTCAGTATTGAGATTTGTAATTTGTTTTTGCAAATTTTCTTCACAGTCCTGACTTCTTTGCAGTGCATGCCTTAGCTTTTCATTTTCTGTAAGGTCCTTCTCTCTGAGAGACTTCATATGGTCCACTTCTGCCATCACTTTTGAAATAATATTTTCTTCTTCCTCTAACTGACATTCAGCTAGGGCAATGTCACTCCTAAGACTTGTAATTTGCTTTTGCAAATTTTCCTCATTGTCCTGACTTTTTTGCAGTGCAGTCTTTAGCTGTTCATTTTCTGAGTGATCTTCCTCTCTGAGAGATTTAAGATTTTCCACTTCCACCATAAGTTTTATATTCTTTTCTTTTTCTTCCTTATAGCTTAATTCAGCTAAGGCCATATCGGTATTAAGATTTATAATTTGCTTTTGCAAATTCTCTTGACTGTCATGACTTTTCTGCCCTGCAACCCTTAGCTGTTCATTTTCGCTTTTGTATTGTTCTCTGAAGGTCTTTAAAATGTCCAGTTCTGCTGTCAGTCCTGTAATCTTATCTTTTTCTTCATTCAAATGACATTCAGCTAGGGCTATGTCAGTATTGAGATTTGTAATTTGCTTCTGCAAATTCTCCTCATTTTCCTTCCTTTTTTGCAGTGCAGTCTTTAGCTGTTCATTCTCTGTGTGCTCTCTCTTGGTGAGAGTATGTAGATGGTCTACTTCTGCCATTAATACTGTAATCTTTTCTTTTTCTTCCTTTAAATTACATTCAGCAAGGGCCATATCGGTATAAAGATTTATAATTTGCTTTTGCAAATTTTCTTCCCAGTCCTGACTTCTTTGCAGTTCAGCCCTTAGCTGTTCATTTTCTGTTAGGTCTTTCTCTCTGAGAGATTCTAGGTTGTCCAGTTCTGCTGTCAGTCCTGTAATCTTATCTTTTTCTTCCTTGTACCTAGATTCAGCATTGGCCATGTCAGTATTAAGATTTGTAATTTGCTCTTGCAAATTCTCCTCATTTTCCTTACTTTTTTGCACTGCAACCCTTAGCTGTTCATTCTCTGTTTCCTCTATCTCGGTGAGAGAATGTAGATGATCCACTTCTGCCATAAGTACTGTTATCTTTTCTTTTTCTTCCTTTAAATTACATTCAGCTAGGGCCATGTCAGTATTAAGATTTGTAATTTGCTTTTGCAAATTTTCCTCATTGTCCTGACTTCTTTGCAGTGCAGCCCTTAACTGTTCATTTTCTGTTAGGTCTTTCTCTCTGAGAGATTTCAGGGTTTCTACTTCTGCTGTAAGTCCTTTATTTTTATCTTTTTCTTCCTTATCATTACGTCCAGCTAAGGCCATATCATCCTTTAAATCTGTAATTTGTTTTTGCAAATTCTCCTCATCGTCCTGACTTCTTTGCAGTGCAACCCTTAGCTGTTCATTTTCTGTTAGGTCTTTCTCTCTTATAGATTTTAAATTGTCCACTTCTGCCATCAGTTCTATATTCCTATCTTTTTCCTCCTTTAAATAACATTCAGCTAGGGCCATGTCAGTATTAAGATTTGTAATTTGCTTCTGTAAACTCTCCTCGTTGTCTTTACTTTTTTGCACTGCAACCCTCAGCTGTTCATTCTCTGTGTGATCCCTTTCTGTGAGAGAATGTACACGGTCCAAGTCTGCCATCAGATCTGTAAACTTATCTCTTTCTTCCCTTAACTTACATGCAGCTAGGGACACATTGGTATTGAGATTTGTAATCTGCTTTTGCAAATTCTCCTCATTGTACTGACTTTTCTGCAGAGCAGCCTTTAGCTGTTCATTTTCTGAGTGGTCTTTCTCTCTTAGAGACTTTAGATTTTCCACTTCGACCATCAGTTCTCTATTCTTGTCTTTTTCTTCCATTAAATCACATTCAGCACAGGCCATGTCAGCATTTAAACCTGTAATTTGCTTCTGCAGATTTTTCTCAATGTCCCGGCTTTTTTGCAGTGCCAACATCAGCTGCTCATTTCCTGGACTTTTATGCAGTGCAACCCTCAGCTGTTGATTTGTTTTTTGTTCCTTCTCTATAAGAAATTTTAAATGGTCTATTTCTGCCGTCAGTCCAATATTCCTATCTTTTTCTTCCTTTAAATCACATTCAGCATTGGCCATGTCAGTATTGAGATTTGTAATTTGCGTCTGCAAATTCTCCTCTTTGTCCTTACCATTCTGCAGTGAATGCAGTGAAAGCTGTTCATTCTCTGTGTGGTTTTTCTCTTTTAGAGATTTTAAATGATCCACTTTGGCTATCAATCCTATTATCTCATCCTCTTTTTTTTTACACTTATATTCAGCTATGGACATATCAAAATTAAGACTCTTAATGTGGTTTTTCAAATTTTCTTCATTCTCCCAACTTCTTTGCAGTGCAGCTTTCAGCTGTTCATTTCCTGTATGGTCTTTCTCTCTGAGAGACTTTAGATTGTCCACTTCTGCCATCAATCCTGTAATTTCATCGTCTTTTTTCTTATACTTATATTTTACTATGGACATATCAAAATTAAGACCCCTAATTTGATCCCTCAAAACCTCTTTGATAGCCTGACTTTTCTGCAGTGCAACTCTCAGCAGTTCATTTTCTGTGTGGTCTGTCTCTTTGAGAGATTTTAAATGGTCTACTTCTGCCATCAGCCCTGTGCTCTTATGTTCTTCTTCCCTATACTTACATTCAGCCAGGGCAATGTCATTAAGGAGATTCATAATTTGCTTTTGCAAGTTCTCCTCATTGTCCTGACTTTTCTGCAGTGCAAACATCAAGCTTTCAATTTCTGTTTTTTTGTCTCTGAGATATTTTAAATGAGGTAAGGGCACTTCAGTCACATGAAGCGCCCTTATTTCTGACTTGAGCTCAGAGTTTTGCTCCTTGGGCATTGATTTGTCTAGTTTTATTTTCTCTACCATTTGCAGGTGATGAATTTTTTGACACTTTGAAATAAAATTATCTTGAGACATCTTGAGATGCTCAACAGAAACCTCCCTCTTACTTAACCTTATATGTGATTTGTTGTTACAATTTTTTTTACCTTAGGTTTTGTCAAAATCAAATTCTACAAATTCTCATGTATAGCAGTCAATGCTTATTTTTTCAAGCAGGTATTAGCCCTCAACAACGTGACGTCCCCCGTGTATATGTTGCATCATCGTCTGCGTGAGCTGATTAAATTTAAAAATAAATAAATTCAAAGGCATACAAGCGTTTCATTTGACGTCATCACTGCCTTTCATCAGTAACGGCTGTGCGCTTCCAATGCGCATGTGCATAATATTTTTATTAATTAATTAATTATTTTTTTATTTATTTTTAAACATTTTGTTTGAAATACCCCATTAGCGCACAAGCGGTGACACAATGGTGAAGCTAGGAAGCTAAGGGTTAAAAAGATAGTTGAAGCTAGCCGCAATGATACGACTTATGTAATATCTCCCTATTTTCACGAACCATTCAAGTAACTAAACATTCGATTATCCCAGACAGATCGGGGCTACGTGGAGAAGTGAAGCCCTAGCAAAAGTTAAGTTCGGAAGAAAATCCCTTTAAGCGATTGCACTTGTTATTTTTCTAGTCTTCTGCCAATCACTTCTCTCTTATGCTCACTCATATTTTCCTCGTTTAATTGACAAGCGCTGTCAGTTCAGACGTCACCCGATCTCCGTCACTTCCGGCCATAGGCACGGCGACACACCCATGTTGTTAACTTATCATCTTGCTCTTTTCCCATTTTAATTCTATTTCTGCCTCTAATTTATTCATGCTACTGTCCTGTGCGACCCTCATCCTTCCCATCACAGGCTCATCAGTTTGACCCCTCGTTCACATATTCTCCCTGTTGAGTCTAAGCGCTTAAAACCAAGACTGACAAGACTGAATTGCCACTTATTAACTGTTGTAAAAGATAAACATTTTTAATATAATTTACTTGTGTCTCATGATTGAACAGCTGGTAGAGTTTCAATGCAATTATTAAATGTTGAGAATGACAAAAATACATTCAGCTCTATTAACAGTTTAAAAAAAAAACACAAAAAAACCCCCTTTTTATTATGCACATTTTTCCAAGGTATGGTATAATACCACAGTCTCTAACAGTGAACATGCAGTGAGTGATAACAGACTTTTTAATCCCTTGGTCTCCCTCTAAATAGGTACATAAGAAACAGAGATAAAATCCAGCATTTTGATAAGTTTTGATTTGAAAAAACCAAACAAACAACAAAAACGATACCGGAAACTTTTGGTGTGTTTAATCTTAATGGTAAGCCAAAGTTTTTAACAGAGCTCATGAGGAAGCCAAGTGCAGATATGGCCTTATTGTAGTTTGCAGCTGCAGGGTACATTTCCAAGACCAGAGAAACCAAATTTATGTAAAATTGCCACCTAATATAGAATATTACAGTTTTAGGTTCAGTCAAAGTCATTTTATTTCCCAGTTACTACTCAAAATTTTTTGGCCTCCATGAAGTGTTTCCAAAAGTAAGCACATGCAAACACAAACACATGCTGCACAGACCCTTGACTCGGCTGACATAATTAAAACTGCAGAAAATGGTATGACCTTTCATGAAAAACATGTTTATTTGTAGTAAGAGAAAAGTCACAGTAATAACACTGCCAATGAATGACAAGATACAAAACAGAATTTACTTAGCTTCATTTTGTAGGTCTACATTATCCTATGACTAACCCCCCTCATCGACGCGTCTGTTAGCATGAAGCTAGATCATTCAGTCAGACTTTGCCAGCAGTCAGGCCCTGAGCTCTCTGAAACTCCTGCTGTAAACTGGTCAAGACTTCTCGATGCTGTTCAGATTTCTTTTCCATTTCTTTCAGGAGAGTCTCATACCTTTGACTGTAAAAGAACAGAAAATGAGGGAACAGAGTAATTTCACAAAACTTTACAAAATGACAAAAATAAATGACAATGATGATCTTCAATCATAATGATCAATTAAATGGCAATAACATTATTACAATTATTACAAACAATATTTTTTAATAATAACTTTCTTTATTTTACAAGACCAGTTAAGGTCAGGTCTGTAGTAGATTTTTTTTTTTTTGAACACACTCCTCGCAGTGGGCTAGTCTCATTTATCCAAATGCAAGATTCTTTCACTCAGGATCAGATGCTCCTTTAAAAAGTACATTCTATATATATTTTGAAATCATTTCTGTATTAATTACATTAAAAGAGAGTAAAACATAAAAAGCTAAGTTTCTTTGTGAAATTTTTAGTGAATTTTTGTGTTTATAAAATGAACTCATAAACAATGAATGCAGTAATGTTTGCTCTTGATAATAATTACACTGCTGATGATGTTAAAATTTGTAAAATCATAGCTTTTAAAGTTTACATAACACTGGATATACCATTATAGTTAAGTTAAATGTTCAAGTTGAGTTTTCCTTTTGACACTTGATGATAATATATGTTAAACATGACCATGAAAGAGTTAAAAGGGACACATGTGGAGAAATGTATAAGTTGGACTGACCTTGCTGACATGTTATGATGTATTTACTATAGAAATGTCAATTTTTGATCACCCAGCCTTTGATATAGGACACAATATCTGAAGGGCATCATACATAGATGTGTGTACTACATGTGGCATTTTCTGAACTACAACTAATAACACTTTCCTATTTATCTTATGGCACTGGTGGAGATTACTGAGTCTATTTGAAACCCGGTTATTGCTTTTGAATATTGGTTTTGGCTGATCAGAGCCATTAGTTAGTGCTGACGTGTACGGTTACCACATAAGTCATCAATGAATTTTTCCCCTCTGCACCAACTTGCCACCCTGCCCCATTCAGCAGACTGAGGGAGAGGAGTATCACAAGCTGATTTAGAATAGCGATAGCGATTGATTAGATTGATTGTATTGTTAGCAACGTGTAAATTTGATAATTGGTGTATGAAGCATGTAGTAAGTTTGTTGGCGATTTAGACAGTTGTTAGGTTGCAAGATTATTCCAGTGCCAGTTTAATTAGTAGGTTAGCTGTAACGTTATTTTGAAGTTCAAATTTGTATGAATGTGAGTGTATGTGTGTGTGAGGTGTGCGTGTACAGCTGTAACCTATATGTGTGCGCGAAAAGTTGTAGCCTATCTGTGGGAGGGTAGGGAACAAATATCGTTGTTGAATATCAGGGAAGGTGCATTTCAGCCAAAACTCTGGGGGTCAAATTACTCTGTAAAGAAATTTCAGTAAGTTACTGGCTGTAATGAGCCGAAGTTGTAGGTTATGTGTTTACTACTGGTTAAGCTGTATCTCAGTAAAATCGTTCTTTTAGCAAAGAATATGGGCAAGATAAGACTTAATGCTGGATCACAGCTTGAGAAACTCACATCTCTCCGTTGATGTACTCCAGTCTTTTTGTGACTGTCGCTTTGGCCTCATCCAGGTCTTGTTTCACTAATACTGGGCCAATAAGCTTATAAACTGTGTTTGTGCTGTCCAGTAGATCCAGCTCCTGTAAAGACGGAGAGATCATGTGTTTAATACTGAGAAAAAACAGGCTTATCAATTTACACCAGCGGAAAAGAGAAAATGATCTCATAGTTAACGTTACCTCTTTGACAATATTGTTTTCAGTTAGCTGCGTCTCCAACTTCTGTCTGGCTGACATGCTCTTGCTAACATCTGAGCCAAAGACAGTTATTAGTAAGATGATGCACTGCTTAGTCTTTTCATAATCTTATGACAATACGATTAAAATTATAAGTTTTTTTTCAAAAGTAAAGCAAATAGCCAACAAATTATTTGAACCTATGGCTTGCTATCCTAATATGGATAACATTGCGTTACTTGGCGTTAGCTCTTCTCAACATGGCATGGTGCGGGAACCACACCATGGTAGCTAGCACCTACCTTTTTGCATCTGTGTATATTTTTCCAACTCCGCTTTCAATTTGCTTTGAATGGCCTCTGCCATATCTGCGTTTGATGTAAAGAAGTTATATGGATGAAGTACCTAAAGGGGATATGAGACTACGGGCTGTGTGACATGAAAGCTATAATAGCTAACCGGAAAGGGCAGCGGCCAAAGCGGATGTTAGCTGTTCCCTTCAATGTAAGATTCCTCGCTACTCGAGGGTTGTATCAATTAAAATTAAATAACCACAAATAGAAAAAACACAGATGACCTAACGTTAAAGCAACCTATCCTTGTTCATTTATATATAATTTAATTCAAGTATGTTTTCGTCGATTTTTATCTAATTTTACTTGGTGATGTTATTTGACACTGGCCCATTGCACTGGCCGCGGCTGTTTACGACATTGCTTTACGACACTGCACTCAGTGCTCATCTCTCTGTTTCAAGATGGCTTCGTCGTTCTGGAAAGGTGTCGTTGGCGTCGGACTTTTTGCCTTAGCTCATGCAGCGTTTTCAGCGGCACAGCGTGAGTTTCAGTGCATCAAGTTAAAAATACAGGCCTCGATGTTTGGGTTTGTTTCAGGAGTGCTTTGTCGTCCCTTAGTAGGGTGAACAGCAGGTTGGGCCTTTCGATGGAGCAGCTAGCCGGCAGCTAGCTAACGACCGTAAACGCTAGCATAGTTTAGCCTCGTTCAGATACCCGCAGCGGTGAAAAGAATCAAATCTTGCTCTGTTGTTAATTTAAAAATGTCAGCACCCGATATACGGCGTTTAATGGCTCTAGTATTGTTTAGTATATTAAAGTGGAACTTAATTTTGCTGATTTGAATTGATCGCTTAAATACATTTTTTTCCCCTCAGATCGATCATACATGCGACTCACAGAAAAGGAAAACGAAACACTACCGATTGATGTGAGTGGTTTTCATCCTTATGTTATCCCTTTTATCTACGCCTTTCTTTTTTCACAACACACCTGTCAGAGGGTTGGTTATTTTCATCATCATCGTTTTCTTCTCTCTTTGCAGATTGTATTACAGACCCTTTTATCGTTTGTGATGACCTGTTATGGTATTGTCCACATTGCGGGAGAGTTCAAAGACATGGACGCCTCCTCAGAGCTGAAACATAAGTAAGTTAAGTTGCCTGCAGCAGAATTGTCCCGTGTTAATGTGGTTATTTGTGTCCTCTGCCACAGCGGAAGCAGGTTCACCACCTCTACTGCATTCAAAGCAACGTTACTTTGATTCAGTTCCCACACACGCGGTTCTCCCTGAGTTGCTGGTATAGTTATTGCGTGGCCAATATGTCCTTAAGGCTAGATGCGACCTTCATCATTAGAGTATTTTCCTGTACTTTTTAAATCAGTGTATTAAACTTAATGTAAGTATCAGTCACTTCAGACAGTAAATATTTGACAAACAAGTGACAAAAAAACAGTAAGTCACATACAAAGATTGCAGAAGTTTTTTATTCTTTCAGTAAAGGCCAAAAAGCTTAACTTTAGATGTTGTCTGTCTGTCTCACTGTTAAACACAGCAGGTCACCTTGTTCAATTTTAGAATTTTGACTCAAAAATAAAAAAAATCTTTTGTTTTTAATAAACTACTTATTATGTAAGACATGATGAATAGCTGAAAATGTAAAAAATCCCAGAATCCAGAGTTAAGACTCAAATGTCTAATATGTTTAGTTTGCAATTGTACAAAACAAGGTGGCAAAGTCTCACATGTAAGTTTAAATGATTCTAGGTCACAGATTCTTTTGGTTCTTTTTTCTTTATCAAAATTTTCTGCCAAGAGGACATGTTCAAAAAATTAATCATGCACACTTTGCTACACAGACAATAACAAGATGATCCTGACAGTGGGTTTTTTAATTGAGATACTGTTACTTTTTTTGTGACTAATATGTTGTGAAGGCCCGGTGCCACTTTACATCATTACAACAAGAGTGTTTTTGTCTCATTCAACATGTGTATGAAACATGACAAAAAAGATGACACTTAAGAAACTAATGGTGGTTTATTTATGCTCAAACCTTGAATTGTTTTATGCCATAAGCCTCCTTGCCTTTTTGCTTTTTATAGCCTGTTCTCCATGCAGGGGACTTGATATAGTTGTGCTACATTAACTGGTTTCACACTGGTAAAGAAAAAACATTTTGATAGTTCTATTTTTAAGTTCTTGTGTCTTATGGTATTAATTAATTTCTAAAGGATTGCTTATTTTATACAGTGCTCTGTGTTAGACTTCCAAGGAAGAAAGACGTAAGATGTATGCATTGCACAGTGACTTATGATTTGCCACTGTAGGAGGAGGCAGTCCAGTACAACTAATGCATTCAGTAAGGTCAGTTAGTATGCATCATGTGACTGTAAAGCATTAAAATCTGGAAGTCCATGATAAACTTATTATCAATACGGCCAGGGGACACACCATCTTTACTTGATAATGCTTCATAGTGATCAACAAGTCTATGCTAAACTATAGATATATACCATTATTTTATTTTTTGGGATTTTTACAGGTTTTACAACTGGATTTGACTGATTTACAGAAAGATTCAGCCCGTGTCTTGTGTTTTTTTTAGTTCAGTGCTAAACTAAACGTCTATATCAGCCAATGCAAGTCTCATGTTTTATCTGTAAGACTCACATCTTAATGCCTTCTCTCATCATTGAAGATTTGGAAATACAGTATTACCACACAGCCAGAGAAAACAAAAGTGTCTACTCATATTTCATTCAGTTTAAAATCCCAGCACACCCGAGCATCTCTCCATCTCTCCTGCCAGGCTGCAGACAGCACTGTCAGCAGGGTGGCTCTAGCCATTTTGGTGGGATCAATATTTTGTTTCCCCCAATTGTACAGATCACAGCTTGCCATGCTGCTGCTGCTCCATCATTCCGTGTACAATAAAGCAGCTATAAAACAAGAGCTGAAAACTGTTTACCAACCACCAACGAGGTTTCAGTTTCTCTCACTGGTTAACTATCAGAACATGTTATGCTTTTTTTTCTTTTTTTTTTTTGAGTGTTTGAGCTGATGTAAAAATATATTCATACTTCCCCTTTTTTGTAATTCCTCATTGAAATGTTATTTTAATGTTGCATTTTGTAAGTTTCCATCTGTCTCCTATGTTTTCTATCTGGACTTGAAGAATACTAAGGTCTCTGACTGGTGATTTGACTCATTGACCTTTAGGGATACACCGAGATTATTATTATTTTAACCACATCACATCAAACAAATCTGTCAAAAAACACAGTTTGGTAAGGACCCACTTATTTTCCTAGGGATCCACTCAGAGACCACCTGTAGGTCCCTCCTATATGATTTAATAAAGAATTATTTAAATGTCTATCATGGTGTTTACTTCATTTTTGTTGCGACCACCTGAGCCAGGTCATGACAGTCCCAGAGATCATTACTGTTACTGCTGTGGGTGTCTCTTTAAAGATGTTTGCTATGTTTGTTTTCAACACTCTCTCTCTTTTTCAGAACATTTGATACACTGAGGAACCACCCATCCTTTTACCTTTTCAACCACCGGGGTCGAGTGCTGTTCCGCTCACCAGAGGAGGAACCTTCCTCTGTACGCAACCAACAAGCTCTCCCCAACCCCATCAGGCTACGCAAGCTGGAGCATTTGCACTGAGACTGACCTTCCCTGCCTGTGAGGTCCTCAATGTCAGATAAGATTTGTTTTTGTTAGACAGAAGGGGCAAAGTGAGAATGCATCTTCTTCATCTTTAATTTGTATTTGTACATAAACTAATATGCTGTCCAAACATGCACCTCTGTCCATAAAAGTGGTCACCACCATATTCAACATGGACTGTGCCAACCCTTCAATTTTTCATGCAGATTTGTTTGTATATACAGTATGAAATTGCTTTGGAGTCTTAAGATACAGAGACACCCATCCTTTTTGTCCCTTGTGAACTGAATAAGGATATTGCTCTCCTTTGTATGTTCATTGTATGAGGGGCATAAAAACATCTGTTCTGTTCTTGTTTCATTTCATCCACACATCAGTCTTCAGCAGCTGTCAGATTTGATTTTCGTCAACTGAAATGAGTTTTGTTGTTTGAGCTTAGGACCTGTAATTTCCTTGATGACTTCCTGGAAGCATAAAGGCCAATTTGTACATCCTGTATTCATGTTAGATGTTTGATTTATGAAACAGGAAATCAACTCAAGGTGAGATGTGAGAACAGCAAACATTAGGCAGCTGCACTAATGATAACTGTGAAGGAGAAGTAAAAAGTAATGGTACATTAATTTGGGTGAAGTTTATTTTTCCTTCATTTTAGATTTTGTTATGATTCAACAGATGTTTTTAATTTAATAAAATGCATACTGATTTTATAAGGTGTCAGAATCCATTTCCTGCATTTTATCTAATGTTCACCGGCAGGTATTGCTTTGCCAAAAGGTATCAAATCCTTCTACTTCAACCTTTAAAGTTTGATAAAAGACACAAAATAAGAAGGTATCAGCTGTACTATCCGTCATAATTAATGTGGAGGAATGTTGAGTAACAAAAGCTAACATAATCATTGATGCAAGTCCATCCTGGAAAAGAAAGCTCTCAAGAATGCTGTCAATGCAGAGATATACCTGTGACCTTGCTACTGAGGTGCTGCATCACAAACATTTCCACCTCATCAGTTGCTCATGTTGGCCTCTAGGTGGCAGTGGAAGCTAAAGATTTAGCCTGGGTAGGTGAAGGAAGCTGCACCAAATCAAGTTCAAACTGCTGACGTTTCTGCAGCAGTGTGTTTATGGTCGTGTTTTCTTTTAGACTTGCATTGAAGCACATCTGTGAAAATTCAGTTCCAAAAAAAAGGAAAATTATTTGGGCTATCTATGTTAGATTCCATCTGACTCAATACACCTAAAGGTTGTCTAAAACAGCAGCTGAAAATGTTACCTAAAGTTATGGAAAATTTCTAGTTTGTTTTTATGTGGTGCAAAATACTGTGGGAAAGCTCTTTTTCTTGTCTTGTTTTGTTTTGTTTCATTTTTAAGGTTCCTCTGACAGTTTAATACACCACTACAGATTGCAAGATGATTAAGATTCTTTCATTTGACTTAAACAAACATACTGATTATTAAATTTATGCCAATAGTAAACTTTGTTCTTCAATGCAGTCTGAAAAATATTCAGTTGCACATTCGTGGGTGGAAAGATCTGTTAACTGAAGATCAATCTCAGTTTTAAAGGATTCTGCATCTAAGGCTATATGTTTGGGTGCAAAACGTACACTAAATTTAAAATTGTAGGCCTTCAATCTCACACTGAGGGAAGAAAAACACACACAAAACAGGGGACACCATTCTACCTGTGGTTTATTTTTTGTTTTTTTAAAAAAAGAGTAGCTTCATAAAACTTTCTATTTTATATATGTATTTAACACTTTACAAAATTGGCTTTGAACATTTAATTGAAAATACTTCTTATTCTCTGAGATAAACAAATTCACAAAAATAGTCTCTATTCCTTATGAACATTAAAAAGTAGTGTACATCTGTCATAAAAAGGAGAGAAACATTGGAGGCGCTCTGACATGGGTTTATGTAAAAATAAGCAGAGGGCAGAATACCAGCTGTTAGAGTTCAACAACAGGTGACTGTCGACTGAGGCCAGACAGATGCAGAAATTCCTCAGAATACAGTCGTGCTTCTGGGAATCAATGGAGTGTTTGTGATGCTGTGGAGGAAGATTTATAGGCCTCTGTGTGTGTGTGTGCATTGGAGGAGTAAAGACTAAATGAATATCGACAGCTGCACTCACTTAACTTCTATTGCTATAATGGCAGGAAAAATTTTGCTTAATAAACCAGTAAACATAACTGTGTTACGAAAGGTATTTCATGGGCATTAGTCCACTTCCACTCTAACACACAGATACTGCTGTGCATCAATTTCAGCTATGAAAAGAACTCCTGTGTTAAGTTTGTCTTCAGAAACATGTCAACAAAACTGTAAAATTAGTGACAAAACAGACCCAAGTTGGACCTTTAAAGCCAAAGACGTATGTCATGACTGATGAATGTGAAGACCATACTTTTTGACCAGAATAATGCTGATTAGGATGAGGGATATGACGATATATTCAGTCAGAGGAAAGAAATTTGAGAATTTGCTTTATGGAGAGGTACCTATCCCTTTAACATGGCAGTATTAGATGTGAAGATATTTTGCATCGATATGATGCACTCCCTTCATTGTCAATTATTTTATTGACTGAATTAGCCAAAATTAGACATTTCCAATAGTGTATTTTATCTTTCAATGGTTTCCAAATTGAATTTTAAGAAAACTGTTAATATATCACAGAATATTGCTAAAGCAACATAAAATGACATAAACACTCCAACATTTAACAGTGTTACCCACCAATAATGCTAATGTATGTCTGCATTTGGTGCCATGGCTAGGAAATTAACAGACAATGGTATTAGTTATGTAAAAAAAATCCCCATCTGACATGAGGATATAACACAAGGAATAAGGGGTTTACCTGGCTGGACCAAATGTCTCATTGTAAGCATAATTCTACATGAACAACATTTAACTATTTATAAAAGAATGACTGCATTCTTAAAAACTCCTCTCAGACCAGCTGAAGAAAGAACGGTTTCTGAAGAATAACAATAACAAGGATGACTTTCCGTCCTTTGCTCTGCCATTTTAGGACCCCACAGCTTTTTGTCTATCTATGTAACTATGTAACGGCCTGTGTGTGTGTGTGTGTGTGTTTGTGTGTGTTTGTGTGCGTGTGTGGGAGTGTCTGTCTACTGAACAATGTGCGTATACAGACAAAAGCCACATGGATGTTTTTAAGGCATCTGTCAATATAAAGAGGATTATATTTTAAGTCTCTTGACTAATCCGGAGTGGATCTGTCCTGGAGGCCCCTCCTCCAGTTAAACCCTTCACCCTCCAACTCTAACAGGATGTGACGCAACAGAACAGTGACAGTGGGAGCATCTGCTATCAGTGCATTTGTCCTTATCTACCCTCCAGTCTCCAATTTGCCTTTTTGAGGCAACGAGGACGTCTCTGTCGTGGTGGTGAATCTAGCAGTCCACAGAATATTCAGAACAGTCTTCGTTCATTTCACTAGTAACACAGAAAGGATGGCTTCATCACTAACTGCCATGATCATTGGGAAGCTGCGAGGATGTTGCATACTTCTCCTCCACCTCAGCAAGGGCCGTCTCTAGCTGCTGGATCAGCACCCGCTTCTTAAACCTGCCAGAGATGCAAAGGAAAGAAGAGGGAATGAGGCGAGCTTCCAAAAACAAACCAGGGCAGATCTATGTAGGTGTACCTGTTTTATTATGGAAATAATTGCAATGTGGTTATGAGTCACTGTTAGTTCTAAAAAAAAACTCTTCCTCTTAACTCTGTATGTAAGAAACTTAAAAGAGTCATTGTTTCTTACCTGACGGCCTCTTTGATAGCATGCTGGATGAAGTACTTCTGAACATTAACTGGTCCTTTCACCTGCTGCAGTAGTCTGCGTATTGCCTCATAGTCTGAGAAAAAACAGACAGAGATGAAGAGACAGAAATGGGTCCCCATCACACACCTACCTCAGCAGGTTAGAGTAAAAACAGATGTAATTTGGTTTATTGCACTAGCTCACACTCACTTCGCCCAGGTTTGCGGACCTCCTTAATGACCCGGCTCCTCAGCTCTGCTTGACTGCCATCTAGTGGAGCTATGAATATGGTCTCAAGCGCTGCAGGGTCAGCTTCAGGGCCCTCTAGCTGGCTCTGCGGACTCAGTCGATCACAGTTGAGTTTGTCCTCTGGTGGATGGTCATCTATATGATCTTCCATTAGTCTCTCCTCCACCATATTGATGTCGTCTCCCTGATCTGCTGCCCCCAGTCTGGCCTTTTCCTCCAGGTTAAGTGAGGACGGGCTCCCTGGTATGGCATTCAGCTCTGTGGGCCAGATCTCCCCTGATTCAGGCCCAAGAACTCCGTCACCGTTACTCTCTGTGACTACAATGTTGTTGCTATCCACTCCTGCGTGGGAACAAAAAAATTAAACCAAATTAAATTAAAATCAGTGCTGCTTAATGTTCAGTTAGTTCCTCAGAGAAAGATAGTGCATCTGTATTCCTCTTTTAAACTCTCATGTTGCAGGTACATCTTAATCTAACCTTTGTGCTGATGGAAGGGTTTGAGGAGGTTCTGTTGCCCTTGAACTCCTACTGGAGTCTTTCCCATCACAACATGGTTGGTGCTGCCTGGTGGAGTCTGTGGCCGCCGCAGTAACGGGGACATACTTCGTCTTCTCTTCATAGTAGCACCCAAGTTGGGATCGCTGGAGTTTCCTCTCTTCTTATTCTGAGGGCCTGCTACAAACTCATCTGCCTCATCGATCATCATCCCCTGAGATAAACATACAGAAAAGTAAAACATTAAAGAAAGAAAGGAAGGACCTAATACTGAACGAAGATATCTCATCACCCATAAGTTAATTGTATCTAACAGTTTTTTGTGTGGATTTATTTTTACCTTCTTATCCTGCTTGAAAGGATTCCCAAATGTGTGTAGGCGTTTAGGTTGGTCAGGGTCAATCTCCCTCAGAGGAGACGGCATCATTTTTAGATACTCCTGATAGTTTCCCATCTGAGCCACTGGGATACTGTGCAGATAGTCTGACAAACAGAAATGCTATAAGCATTAGAAAATACTAGAATAACTGCAGAGGATTTCTTAAAGATTTTTGTGCTGGCTTTTTACAGTGATTTGGATTCATTTTACATCTGTCTCCAACCATGCAAGTCTAAGTATGTAGTACAATACAATATTGTAGTACTGTACGATATGCAAGATTTTTTCTTAGTGTAAAATAATGCATTTTAAAGTCACCTTTGACTTCTTTAATATTGGGACCACTGGTTCTGTAAAACAGTGTCTTCACCCTTGCATGACCTTTGAGTGCTGCTTTCATCATGATGAGAGCAGGACAAAAGTATTCAGCTGCAACTAAAATTAGGTCAGCAGTAGGATTTTATTATGTATGGACAATTAACCAATTTTTTTTTTCCAATTATATTTCTGGCTTTTAATAATAATGACAACAAGACAGGTGATTGAGATAAACAATGATTGTGCTGTTCTCTGTTTTGAAAAGATGCCCTTGTTTTGTCTTATATTTCCAGTGCACCTCTTGCCTTTATAGCAGCACGTTTTCACCACTTGATAAAAACCCAAACTCATTCTCAGCTTGGCTATGACATATTTTGTTCAGCTCAATGCAGTCAAGACAATTGCCGCTTGGATTCTGGCACTCATCTATCCATGTTGTTAAGTTACTGGTGCTTTGAGCAACCAAAATGGACGTGAGTTACATCTCAGCAATTCTGTCTAACATTTTATGTAGCAAATATAAACATTATACTGAATATCACATATATATCTAATACTTATTTTATTTTCTGTTGTTATTCTTCATAACTATCATTGTTACATATGTTCCTTTTTCAATTAGTTATAATCTCAGTATGACCTCCATATGGAACCAAAGTAACCACAATTTTAATTTAAGGCATGATTGACCAGCCCTAGATTTTATACCTTCGTCTTGCCCTCGGATCAGTTTCTGTGACGTCCGCAGCAAATTGGAGCGCATTCTGGTGAGCTGATCCAGAAGGTTCCGTCTTGGGATGTCATAGGCATTTCGATAAGCTTGAGGTTTAACATCCTGTGAATACATCAGCATGTTTTGTAAGAGAAACACACCAAACACTCCTCTAACTTTCCCAGACACATGAAATATTTTGTGTTTTTCAGGAGTGTCCCTTTTGTTCTAAATCTACCTTGTTGAGCAGTGCGATCTGGAAGCCAGCGAACTCTTTGAAGTTGATGTCCGCCAGGCGAAGGGGCCCCTCCCCCGTGATTCCCTGAAGCAACTGCTTGAAGTCACGGCGGTGAGCCAGAGAGAGGGAGCTGGAGTGGTTCTTCACCTTTATGCCGGTTTCTTGGGGAGCTTTCTTCCCCACAGACACGATCAGACGATCTGATTCCATCTTTGCCTTGATCCCAAAAAACCAGGGAGAGAAATTCTACATTATAAAACTGTTTGGTAAGATGCTTCAGTTCAGACTGAAATGAGTCATTAACATGGAAGAGCACAGACACATCAAAGCCTTTTGATGTATATTTTCCTGGGTTAAGTCTTTTTAGTCTTTTATACAAATAATTCCACACTTAATGTGTACTGTCACTCTTTAACAGCCATCTGCTGAACTCAAACAATGCAGCATTATGTTTAAATCAATGTAAAAAACATAAACACACAAAAACTCCTTCACTCAAAATATAGCAGAGAGAGTGTTTGTTTTTCTAATGTTTGGGTAACTATGTCTAAAAACTTTTATTGGATATTTCAGTTTTATGAACCTTCATTACAGTTTCAGTGATGATCATCCTGTTAAAATAATTCTAGTTTCAGTTCAAATGTACAGTTCAGTCCTTCCATTTTTGGCTCTTTAAACTATAAATATATAAACTATAAATTCAAGTACAGAGTTTGATGTTTTGAGTCTGAGGTGAAACATTAAAACAACATCTATAACCTACTGCACAGCTGATTGTAAATGAACATATTGTTTTACAACTGTAAACTAATCCTAACTGTAATTACAATGGATTACCTTTGAAAATACAACCAAGGTCCTCTGTAACTGAATCTGCTTTGTTGCAAAGGCCCCCTTTGGGGGGTCTGACTTCATCTTTTTTAACCATAGTTAATATTGTTAATTAACTTTTTAAAACATGTGTTTTTCTGCTTTTTATTGCTATACTTTTTAATTTTTATATTTCATTTTGTTTATTACATTTTTTAATTGTAGGCCCTATGTCCAGGAATGTTTGTGTTTTGCAAAATATTGAAAAACACAAATTAAAAGTTCCAAAAACCACAAAGCAAAACAAAAACAAAACAAATAAATGACTAGATATGAAATTACCAAAAGATTTTCTGTCTCATTTGTCTTACCTGTTGGCTGAGTTTCTTCAAATAAGAGATAATACTGTAACTCAGGCCACAGTCCATGGTGTCTGCAATGAGATTTGGTGCACCCATCATCCTCAACGCCTTTTTTAAAGGCTGTCAAAGGATAGCAGGAGGATATTGTTGATGTTAGTTGTGAGTAGAAACAGTATAAATCCATGTAGTTAAAATTTACCAAAGCTGCAGAAGTGAAACAGCATTAGTTTACCAAGAGGTAGTATGGAGGCATTGTCTTCAGGTACATCTCAAAAGCCTGCCGCCACTTGAGGTTTGGTTTCAGTTTGTGCACTTTAAACAAATCATCTGAGAGAAGATAAAGAGAGGAGGACAGTATGAGGAGTTTGTTTTAGCACTCTGGATCAGTGATAAAGTCAGCCATCCACCTGCACCTCCTCCTGCTGCTGCAGGGCTAACTGTTGTACACGTCAATATTCAGGTCATGAGTCAAAAATGAACATCAAAACATGCACCACCATCTTTGCTTCTAAAAGCCTAGTATCCAAAAATATCTATGTGTGACATAGCATTATTAAAAATAAAACTGTTTCTTTAGCTACTGTGTCTTAAGCTATATGATTATGTTTATTACTATAGATGACTAAAGCAAAAGAGAGTGTAGATGATGAAATGACCCAGAAAAAGAGAGCTTTTTAAATTTAATATCAGCTCAGACCTACTGACCCAGAAGTTTTTCAGGCCACTGAAAGGAAACAGTTCATTGCCATATGTCTTACCAAGGAGTGGGAGAAGGACTGGGTAGTTGTAAGGCATGACAAACAGGTTGACACAGGTGAGAGTGGTGCTTGCTTTAAGGTAACCAAATGGCTGCCCCAGGTCATTTTGCTTTGCACTGCTGCTAACAAAGACCTGGTGATAACAAGGAAAATCAAAAAGTCAAATATCCTTTTGGTTATTGAGCCTTATAAATAAACTTCAGAGAACCTTTGTACATCCATGCTCAGTGGGGCTCATTACTAATTCACAACTACAAACAGCACACAACGTAAAAGACATTTTGAACAAAGCCAGCAGCGTCACTATTTCTGGCTTAAGTAAAAGTTCCAGAGGCCACACCAGTGACAGCAAAAACAAGCTAACAGAGGGGTGTGAATATCAAACATACCTGCCAGCACATGTGTGGAGACTTCCTTTCCAAAATGTACTGGGTGAGTGGAGATGGCTCCAGTTCATACTTGTCAAAGGGAAGCTTGTCGATCACCATGGGCTCACAGTCCACACAAGAGAAACGCACCACAGGATGTGCAGAGCGAGGAGGCTGGGAGCAGGAGACCAAGAGAAGTGAGGAAACTCTCATAATGTATTAAATATTTATACATATTAACTGTGGTACAGACCCATATGGTGTCTTTACAAAGGCAGCAGACAATGGGAGTAACAAAAAGAGTTTGCAGAGGTTAACACTTGATTGTATTGGCTGTGAGTCAAATTTACTGACACATGAGAGATGGAGAAAAAAAGAGGACTGCCAATAAACGAGAAAAAGTAAATAAGAAAGACAAGGGGAGAGTAAAGATGAAGTTTGTGTAAATGTATTTCTTCTGGGAATCGCACATCTATTAATATATAACGCAGTATATTCAGTAAACAGTAAAATGCCAAAGACAGCCTGGAGTGTCAATTTGTGTATGTAGGCTAAACTAAAGTTATGGCTCTCTGCTCACCAGGGTAGGAGAATTCTGGTCAGGCCAGAAGGACTCTGGTATGGGCCAATGCCCAACTGGGACCCCCGTCTTTGGATTTGGTCGCACATAGATGAGTTTGTGGCAACTATGCCACGGCTGTTGGCTGAAGGATGATACAGGACGACTTGACTCCACTGAGTTATCTGTAAAAACAATAGAAATACAGTAAAAAAGGAACATCAACCAACCACCAAGCAAATTCTGATATGCCGAAACAATTGATTGGAATTTAAGAGCGAGCAACCACTGACAAACAAACATTTCTTTTATGTTCAAAAATGTCTTTTAGCTCCCTCAAGTTCCTCAAATATTCCTTCTTATTTGTCAGTCAAATAATCTCAGCAACTTTCCTCACACAGTTAAGTATTAATACTATTTCGTATTTGGCTGATCTGGAAAATGCACTCAGTTCTTCTTTTAGGTTAAACCTGCACTGTGGTGATCCAGAGTAAGAAGATTCTCTTCTGCTTTCAGCTGTTTTACTGCCCACAGTATTTTTGCTCTAACTTACTGCATGAAAAGTAATGAGATAACATGTTAAAAAATTAAAACATTAGAATACACCTTTTTTCAAAGTGCACAAACCCTTTCAATTGTGCTTTATGCACTTGAGTAGTTAAACATTTTGTGGATTAAAAATGCTATTTTTTTCACTGCTTTTCATGTTGGCTGAAATGTTTCTATAACTATTACAAAGACAGGACTTGCAGAAAAAGTAAAGTTGTTGCTTTGTGTTCATTTAGCACGCGTCACCTAAGAACTCACCTTCCCCAACAAGAGGTGGATCCGGTCCTGTTTTCTCAAAATTAATGACTACACCACTTTGAACCTTTTGAACCAGAGACTCCAGACACTGGTTCAACATCCTCTGTGTCCGCACACAGTATGACCGCCCTGAGAGAAAAGCAGGAGGTACAACAGTTGAGTTTAAAAGTTTAAATAATGAGCTCTAACAAAAAGATGACACTGAATAGAGGATTCCTGTTGGGGCACCAAAGTCAGAAAATGCCTAACCTCCAGTAACTTCACACATCTGGGTGATGGCAGACTCATCTGTGGGGACGCTGCCAAGCTGCTCGTTGTCTGGTGTGGCTGCTCCTGGCAGCCTCAGCACCAAAGCAAACAGACGCTGGTCCCAGCGAAAGGGCTCTTTGGTCAGCTCACTGCCTGCCAATGGAGAGTTCAAAGGCAGGTGCAGCTAGACAAGGGACAGACAAGGATGATAGGAGAGGATTCTTAAATGCGAAAACTGCTATGTGTTATAATTTGCATAGTTTTACAAAACATTACTCATGTCTTTAAGTCTAAACAAATCACACTGTTACAAATACGACACGGTCGCACTACTGCATGTGTTTGTGTTCTCACCTCATCTGGCACCCCAGAGCTGTGTGTGAGCTTGTTCCCATCAGTGATTGTGATGATCACAGATGGCTCGAGGAAGAAGGGGTTACGGCCCTGAGAAGAAAAACAGTAACAGAGAGCAATAAAATCCAAGTTCAGACAAATAGTTTTTATTACTATTCTCACTCATCTTGCTTTCTTCATGTTCCGTACCAAAATCACTGCACTGAGCTCTGTGTCTCAAATAGATTTTCATCTAATAAAACCCAAGATCTAACTGGTCTCTTGTGCTTACAATAATGGCAAAACAAAAGTATACTAAACAGAGGTCTACTTAAACACAGTAATTAGTATGGAGCATCACACTTCTGATAACCTCCTGGATACAGCTTGTAATCTTGTGGCTGCAGCTGCAGAGTGTCCTTGTGTTATTTGTTAAGGACAGAGGCCTATACCACTGTGCTGCAGGGGTCAGCCTTTTCTAATTCAAACACACAGAATGCATTAGCAGATTCACACACACACACACACACACACACACACACACACACACAATGCACAGAACTTGCATCACTACTTGAACATACTAATCTATCTCTGCCTTCAGCAGCCGTTTGGAGGAAAGATGAGTGTGAGGAGCTGATGACTTGCTAACTGAGGCAAGACAGAGTTGATTAAGCTGCAATCACAAGTGAATATTCTTCTCTTTGTCTCTGGGTAAAGGAACAAAGACCTGCCAGCTGAAGACTTTGTCACCATTATTTTCAAAACCTTCATTTATCCGGGAAAAGTCCACCCTGACTGTATGTGTTAGCTTCATCAGGAGAGCCTCATATCGCATTCTCTTTCTTGCTGGTATGTAAGTATTAATTTTGTCTTGTAAATACTACTTTCAGATGATTTGCTCACTGGCACTGCCTTTCTCTACCTGTGCTCTTTAAGCTTTTCTTGGACTAAAATCTGTATCTCTAATTTTACAACAATCTTTCTAGGCCTTTCTCATTGTGTGTGGTTAACATAACCAATCTACAAAACATGATGTTTGAAACATGGCATGTTATTGTCTTCATGTCAATCAATGTGTATGGGATGTTACATTTTTTTCTAATTTCATGTTTTAAACCACAACCAAAAATAAAAGACAGATTAATTGAGTTTTTCCGCTCACAGTATCCATAAATTCTGTGAGAAATCTTTACTGTTACATTGTGACTAACCATTTTTGTTCATCACCAAGAAGTCAGACTATTTATCTTTTAATAAGTCTATTAAATGTTTGGTGTTAGAAAATCGTGAAACATGGTCCACACACTTCCCTCAAGTACAAATAATACAATCAAATTGCTTGTCATTAACAGATCAACAGCTATTTTCATTATTGACTCACAAATTAACTGACTGACCAGTTAGGCTCTATTAAAAAATACTGTTAAACCTTCAACAAGCCACTGAAACCACTATGGAGAGTAGCTCTACTTTTTTCTTAAAGCAACAGATGAGACTGGTACCAAAGAAATACTTGACTGGATATAAGAGTCAAATACCTGTCCATAGTTGTCGATGCCTGAGACGAGGCGGTTGAGGTTAAGCAGGTCAAAGGCTGTGCGGAGAGCGTGGCCTAGCGTGGTCAGCCCAGAAGCCTGTAGGTTCTTCAGCTCGCACATGAAGGTGGCATGGTTCTCCTTCCAGCCTGCCTGAAATACATACATGGACATTATGATAAATGCACTGCACAGAGAACAGCTGTACAACACAGTAGCAGAGGAGGCCAGAAGTTACAATGCACAGAGAACAGCAACAAACCAAAATAGATCCACACCCACAGATAACCATACTATATAATTACAAAAGAAAACAGAATGAGTTTGTTCTCTGACAACCACAAACGGCTTCAACTCATGCATACAACTGCCATCGTTGGTAAGAGCAGTTCAAGTCTTAGCAAGTCACTGGTTCTGTGCAGCATGACATAATAGTAACCATTAAATAAGATCAGATTATGTCATGCTCTGCAAATAAAAGATAATACTGTTGAACTGCAGGCCCACATTTGAACTGGATGGTGCTGTTAAAGGAAGAGTCTAATTTCAAACATGACAAGCATCCAAAAATACACTTCCCACTACAGCCTGTTCTCTCTCCTGACAGAGATATACTCCCACAGGAGAGGATGTGGGAGTGTAATGACTCTTGGACTTTTCTCCAGCGGGGTCAAGTACCTTACTGCTGCAGCTTCATGCTTAATCTAAGGATGACCTGCAAGCTTACCACCTCTTTTATCGGGAGAGGGAGGGGGGGAAGCTAGACAAGCACAGAGAAAGGGGAAGAGTAAGAGAGAAAAGACTTCAAGCACCAGTATCAACATGTGTGCTCTGAATGGGGGCAGTGAGTAGATTTTTAGAGTAACGTGGGATATGATTTGTATTAAGTGCAAGTGTTACATGAACAAGATTAGATATTACACAGTCATACAAACAACATCACTGAACACTTGAGGCAAAACTACAGGTGGAAACACATTCACTAGGGTAGTGAAAAGTAATAATCCAGACATATACCCTAGAGTAGGCCAGTAGAAACCTAAGGCTTAGCTTGCACTTAATAATTCAGACTACAGAATATGTCTATTTTCTTCTCGACCAACCTCCTCTCTCTCCCTCTACATCAACAATTTATTGCCTCTGTAACTGTGCAATCAGAGCAGCCCCATTCAGCATAACCTCGTCCTTTCATCATAACCCTCAACGCACAAAGCAGGCAGAGACAACAAAGGAGAAGGCAACAGAGGCAAAGAGAGGAAGAACACCAGGAAGAGGAGTCAAGAACAGACTTTACAATGAGAAAAAAGTAGCACCTGGATGATTTCAGGCGAGGGAGGAGAACCAGATGACAGATTTTTTGGCAGTGATGTCATACACAAGACTATTTCGGCTAAACTCATGAAGCAGTAACTTGAACTGAACTGAACTATAGCTAGGTCACTGACTGGAGTAGAAAGCATCATACGAAAGACAGTATCTACTTGTAACATTTTGTCATGACCTAAGTCCTGCGCAAGTGCCTATAGCAACAGAATAAAAAAACTACAAAACAATGTTTTAAGTGCTCTGACTGAGCTCACAGTGGCCCATTGACCAATAAATAGCTACATACAGCCTGACAGTTATTTTTGCTCTTGCAAAGCTTTATATATAAAATTAAGCAAGAATGTACATTAGATAATTGAAAAATTGTCACTATTAATATTCATCTGTTTTGTAGTTATATTTAAACAGAATATGAGAGTCTGAGTGTCCATTGAAAGTTTAGGGCTATATTATTAGATTATGCAAAAATCACTTTACATTTTATATTTACCTAGTAAGAAAGAAGTAAATATAATCAAAGCATAAATGTAAGAGGACCTAGAATATTAATTACAAACTGGAACAGTGTACATTGAAACATAAATCATAATGTGTTAAATATTTTGATTATTGTACAATACAAAACTTTTGATTAGTTCCTAAAAAAAGAGAGTAGATTTTGTGCCCTAAATCTTCTAATTTTTTCAGCTTAGTTTTCCGATTCCTCCTGTATTCTCACTCCTAGCACTTGTTTATTTTTTCAAACATTTTCAATCATTCTCTGTCGGTTGTATGATCATTAGAAGTTCATACATAATTCCTGGGCATTTTAAAAGGGTGCTAAACAATAAGTTTGTTTTTATTTTTAAATTATTGTCAAGATAGATTGTAATATTGTTACTTATTAATCATGTGCTCTTTGAAGAGCTGCAGGTGTTGAAATGGTGCTGCCACAGCGGTGAAATTGAAATCTAAACCAGAAATGTATTGTTAGAAAAATAAGAAATGTGAAATTCATGAGAAATTACGAGCCCCTTTGGACTGGCACTGTACATCTTAACATATGTTTCTGTATCCCACACCAACTATGATTAGAGATTAAATAATTATTTATCAGCCCTGACATATTGTAATTTTTACTTTCAAATTAATAAGCTAAGTATAATGACTTAATAAAGAAAGCAAATTTTTCTATATGTTGTCAGTTGTAAATTATATGTGAATAAGTACTCAGTATATTGTGTTTCGAGTAGTACAGTGTTGTTTGTAGACAGAGTTAGGCAAGCCAAGAGATTTCTAATACAGACCAGTCACTGAAGCAGATTGGGGGCTGGGGTTCATGTGAGTACCAAGGGTTGCATGTTATTGGGCATGAAAAGGCTCAGGGAGAGATGTGTGCCATGTCATAAAATAAGTCAATAGATCAGTGGTTAGGATAGCTTTGTTGACATGAAACCCCTGAATTTGGTGTAATGATTCACAAGTTGTTTAATTTTGCCTGGTGTGTAATGCTGGGCTCATAATTCTCATGGAGTCCGTTTGAAAATGATTATGATATGAATAATAATAATTCTCTACAAGCGAACTCACATAAAAAAAATCTCATGATGAAGAGGGTTTATCAACTTTCAGCGCACATTGACCAATGGTAATGTGTAGATGATGAAAGGGGTGGGGTACACGATGATTGGCGGTCCTCTTGACCAATCTGAACATTATACTTTGAAAAAAAAACGACGTCATAGGCAATAATAAATCTCTCCGCCTCCATCTCAACGCCCGAGACTTTTCTCAACACAAAAGCAAAATGTCCGCTGGATGGTCGGAGGCTGTGCAGCTCCGGGTCTGCGGGTATTTGGAGCAAAAAAATTGCCGTTTTTCGCCACCGAGAGGCCGCCCAACACTGACTACAAACCAGAAGGAAATAAAATCTTACTGACAGAAAATACGCTTGACTTGTCAAATGTACAAATTGAATCAGTTGCTAGTTACCTTCACTCCGTATGGTGGATCATCGAATGTAACTAGCATGTACCTGTCGCCTCTACTAGCCGGGTCTCGGGCACGCAGCTGTCAAAAAAAGAAAACCAAAACAACATATATTAATTTCGACCAATCTTGTCCAAGGAACCCTAAACTCTGCAAAGGTGCATACTTGCTGGAAAAAAGTCGGGGTAAAATCATTCTTTACCTTCATAAAGACCTCAACCGCGCCTTTAGCAACGTCCAGATACGTCGTACCCAAATAAGTGCGCTGATTCATAGAGGCGGACGTGTCTAACAGGAAAAGTAAAATAGGCATTTTAAATGTAAAGCCGCGGTTGTATGTATTCTAAAATAATTGTTATCCACATATGACCTATCATGCGGCCAAACAGTTCACACATGTGTGTATATATATTTGTTATAATAAGCCCCCCCTCCTGAAGAGGGCCGTTGCCTCTGCTCTCTCTCTAGCTGCCTTTCTAGAGCTCTGTCTCAGCTCGCGCTGTTCAACTTCTGCTCCTAACCGAATGGAACGCCCCGCTCCCTCCACTGCGACCCCATTGGCTGTGCTCGATTCCATTGACCACGCCCTCCTCAATATATAAATATATAACGAGGTCGAGATGGCTCGTGTAAACAGTACATCCGCTTACCCTTCAGCTGAGTGTGTGCTAAACGTGAGGATATTCAAAAGCATGCTGTGTAGCTTTGGTATGCATGTGTATGTGATCCTCACCATGAAGTGGCTTAAGACCAGACAGCTGATTAGCTGCATAAGTAATTTTCATTGATCTAAATATTTCTTTAATTTACTGTCAGTTCCTCGCATTCCGCCCTAGTCTCACACACACGCACGCACGTACTCACACACACACAGACGCGCACACACACACAAACACACCCTATCTCTCTCTGTCTCTTGTCACTCTCTTGCTGCGTTAAAGGCGCCTAAAAAAATCCGTCCTTCGGACTCTAAAACAAAACATGACAAGCAGCTACATTCTCTAACTAAGTGACCAAAAATATTTTGGTTTGGCACTGCTTAAGTCCATTAATAAAGTTTCTTATTAACGTATGTATTTTATGCTGCAATGGTAGAATTAAAAGACAATTAACATCTAGATTAGAAACAAAAGACAGATGCAGAACATAACCTGCACAAAGATGAGTATTTTATACATTATATAGGCTATTGCAAACTATAATAATCAAACACTCCACCAAAAACACATGGGTTGGTCACGAAAGAGGCTATAGGCTGGCTGAAGTTACTTTACGATAAATCAGCAGAAAGAACCATCCGTTTTTAACTTTCATAACCGACAGCATTTTAGGGCAGCTGTTACACAGAGTATATCTTTCCTTTCCTTTCCTTCCCTTTCCCTTTCCTTTTTCTTGCCTTTTCCTTTTTCTTGCCTTTAACTATCGTGATCAAACACAATATCATTCAATCACTATACAATTTACCTTTAAAGTCGTATTTATTACAAGCTCAGACATTGTATTAAATAATATTATGTAAAATATCTGATAGATTTAAAGGTCAGTGGAAAGTCAGAGTAGCCAAACCCAGACGCAGTGACTACCTGTAGCAAGATGAGGGTCCAACCTCTTCACGACAGACTTTTGTGCTTATTCAACACTGCATGTACAATCAAATTATTTGTAGTTACACGTGCTTTTTTCATTTGCACACACTAAAAATAGTTGGGTGGATAATAAAAATTCAGAAGCAATTTAAAACCTGATTCTGAGTGTATAACTGGCCTCTTTATTTTCTGTATGTGTACGATGAAATGTCTTGGTGAACAGTTCTATCCTCTCGTTGTCTTTGTCGTGAAAAACCAAAGAAAAAAATCAATGCATTTCAACCTACTAGTTATCCAGCTGTCCTTAGGCACACTTTTGTACAAGGCTACTTCAGTGATTATCTGGATCAATCGATCTAATACAAATAATATCTCAGTGCGCTCCAAAAATAATATTGAATGTGTCTCTGCCAATTACACAACGTTGAAGAGTTTTTATACACATGCTTTTGCCTGGAACATCCTTACGTCCGCTTTGTTGACGTCTTGCACGTACTCTTTCGTCCTCCGCCATCCCAGCATGCACTGCGAGGTCTGCAGTATATTATTGACAAAGAAAAAAGGCTAGAGAGACACAACAACAGGGTGGAATCAGAGCACCAACACTGGTAATACCACAAAAGTTGAAAGAACCCAAATGCTGACAACAAGGTAAAGTCTCACTATTACATTTTCTTTAAAGTAAATTACCACCGTGCTTTATTTTCTGTTATGAAACTGCGTGTAGACAGCGTAAAGTGGCTATCAGCTAACATCTGGGGTTTTCGTAGTGGGCTAACATTAGCCAACGTTAACACTCTAGAGTAGTGTTAGCATTACACTGTTACGATATGTTATTACAATGCCAGAGCAAGGAAATAATGTCAAACTGTAGGGTAATGGTGTAGAATAGCCACTGACATTGTATTTTTTTTTTAAGATCACCCAGTTACTAAATTTATATCAAACAAATTTGCATAAAGAATTATTTTCTTGTGTCTGTTTTCGTGGTCACCTGCTATTACACTGCAGTTTAAAATTTACGCGTACATGTAACGTAAATCGGAATTAAAGTTGACTAGATAGCTGACCCGTGACACAATCTGTCTCTTAGAGTAAAAACGCACCCAAATTACACTTTTTGCTGCACGTTCAGGTAATTAATTATGTTTTTTATGCATACATGGTGAACAATAAGTGTTGCGACACAACGAGCCTGGCTCCTTCAGCTCTACAGTAACCATGTAAACACACGAGAGCACGTGACCACCCACATGGAGTTCATTTGGTTTGTTACTGTTTGCTTGGTCGGACTGCTGTTTTTAAACTGTATTAACTTCTATAAGTTAAGTTGATTTCCCCCTTCTTTTGTATGTACTCTGTTTACAAACTGTCAAATCCTGCTTTCAACGGTAAACTGAAAATACGTTTAAGCAATTAAGTGAAGAGTTTGGAGGGATGGTCCCTTTAAGATTCCGTTTGTTATGAATCGCCTGTAACCACAGTATAATGTACAATTGTCTTTTGTTTTTACGTAGCAAACAATTTAATAACAAGCTGTTTCTAGACTTTTCTTAAGTTGTAAATACAGATTTTGGCAACACCATTAAAAATCCAGTATGAGTTGGGCTGTAGGTAAAAGAACATCAGTAAACTGTAAGCTTCATTGTATTTGTTACATGCTAAATATTGAGTTGCAAACTAACTAGAAAGAACAGCTGTTTGATACATAAAAAGAATAAAACAAAAAATTCAAAATGGATTATAAGTTGATGGTGTCACTGTCTGTTGATAAGTGGCAGGCCAGTGTCACTTGAGTAAATGGACTTTATTTCTTTTCCCCTGTGTCTCTTCACAGTATCATGTCATGGTTCTGAGGGGTACAGGTAGTACCATTTCCACCTAAAGGGAGTTGACACAGCTTTATAGTTTGTGGAGAGAGGGGTGGGGGGCCTAGGCAGACCACGGACCGGGAAGGGGAAGAGCTCAGCTGGAGCCAATGCAGCAGCAGCATCGACAGCCTGAGCTGGTGGAAGGAAGCCTTCCCGTGTTTGTGTTCCCCACTGAGCTCATCTTCTACGCAGATGATCAGACGTCTCACAAACAGGTGCTCACCCTCTACAACCCCTATGAGTTCGCCCTCAAGTTTAAAGGTTAGTTGACAGAGGAAGACATACTACATTTTTTTTCTTTAATGTATGATATTTTATATTCACTATATACTCCAGATTATCTATATAATCTATATTTTTTCTTCTTGTTAGTGCTGTGCACAGCGCCAAACAAGTACACAGTGGTGGATGCCACCGGAGCAGTCAAGCCACAGTGTTGTGTTGACATGTGAGTTTGTTTGTGTGTATAGGACTCAAAATTTTTCACGACACTAAAGAGATAACACTCCTTAATTCTGATTTTATGTTTCTTTGTTGGTTTTAGTCCATGTCTCTGTTGGTTATTGCTTACAAAATATTAACTTGTAGGTTTGTTGAGAAGTTTCACTATAGATTCAGATGGTTGTTCTATACAGCCAACTTTTGCATTTGGTAAAGTTAAGAGTCTGACCAACTTTTTTCTGTCCACACAGAGTAATCAGACACAGAGATGTGCGTGCATGCCATTATGGGGTGTATGACAAGTTCCGACTGCAGGTGTCAGAACAGAGTCAGCGGAAAGCTCTTGGTCGTAAAGAGGTGACAGCCACGCTCCGTCCCTCGGCCTCACAGGAGCCGCCAAGCCCCCGGCCCCAAGATGATGAACGTAGAATCAAAGAGCAGTTTGCCGACAGCGAGTTTTTTGAACAGACTGCATTTCAGACAGGTACAACAGAAGACCATTGTGTGGTGTTACCACTAGATGGAGCTAAAAGCTCATTAACTCAAATTTTGGAACTTTTTTTTTTTTTTACCATTTACAGGACATGGTACATACAGTACTTTACACTGATTGCCTTTCAACATATCTACCTACCTACCTACCTATTTTATTTAATATAAAAAGGCCTATTTGCCCCACAAATATGTTCTGACAGAAACAATATTATCATGGATTGCTGCATGCATAGTCACATCTTTTTGTCTAAAACAAAATATAATTTTATGTTCTCTAAGTGGTTGGAAAACAATCACACAGGTAATCAATGTATGGCTTTCATTTAAAGTACAAGCCAGAGCTGTCTTACATACAAGATCAAATGTATCTTCATTTTAAATGTGTGCTTTTATTGCATTTATTCAGATGCTATATGATGATCTCCCTACTATCAACTTTTAACAGCATGTGCAGAAATGTTCTGCTACTCAGGGTGCATAGTTACTTCATCTGCTTTACTGTCACAAATCATTCTGATCATGGGCTGTTAAGCTGCAGCATTCTCTTGACTCTTGCTGCTTCCCCGTGACTTAAGTGAAACAATCTGTCAGTCAATTCTTTGCCATAACGTGTTCTATAAAAGATATGTTTGGTAGTTTTATTCATATCTTGCATTGTCACACTTCCTGTAAATGGAGACAGTGTACAATGAACTGACCCTATCATCAAATACTGTTGTGCATCCAAAGCCTGGTTTATATTGTTCTTTTCTGCCTCCTGCAATGTTTTCCTAATACTATCTTCTAACAGTTTTCCGAATCCATTTGACCAACATCATCCTGCTACAGAAAATAGAAAACCAAATTTGGGCTAGAAAATTGTCCATGATGAGTACAATTTAGTTGTGTGTGAGTAATGTTTGCACAAATCTACAATGCTTAGGTGTTTGAGAAAACTTTAAAGATTTTATTTCTTTAAATACAGGAACATTTCCTGTCCCATCATTATAGATTCATGTCTCGTGCTTGTTGGTTTTGCTTTTTTTTTTTGGTATTTGTTTACATCCTTTGAAGCACTTTTTAACCATGTGTGTATGCCTGACAGACAGCCGTCCTGTTGCCGGAGGCCCCAGTCTGCTGACAGTGCTGCTTGGGCTGGTGTGTATGGCCGCCCTAATGCTCCCGACATTGGGGGAGCAAGAATCTACTGTGCCTGTCTACCTCCACTTAAGTGTTAACAAGAAACTTGTAGCTGCTTATGTTCTTGGTAAGTGAAAATAATCAAAACAAACATGAAATTGACTGGAACAAAATGAGGTTTGCATCGTAATTGCATGGAAAAACTCCTATTAATCCTTAAAAGTGGACCACATTGCTATTATTAGTGAATATACATAGCAGAGAGATTATGAGTTGGAGAATAGAGAACACTTACTGTTTTGTTACTGTTTTGTTTTAGGTCTTCTTACAATGGTCATCCTACGCACATGAAGCGCTGTGAACTGCGAGGAGGAGGGAAAATGATCTGAAGACGAAGAGAATGTTCTCCCAACAGAGGCATCACTACGCTTCAATAAGTACAGCTGACAGCAGGATGGGGTACATATCCAAAACGCCCCAACCCCATTTTAGTTTACTTGTTTTCAAATCCACGTGTGTGTGTGAGTACATAAATTGAAACGATACTGAACTGATGCAAAAAGTGGGAGACCTCCAGTACATAGGTCCAAGGTAGAGTGAGAGGAGCTGTCCATGAGCAGGGCCTGTGAAGAAACACGAGGCCAGTTCTGTCTGGCCTCATATTCTGTCTGTATCTGTATAGCCATTATGTAACAGAATATGTTTAACTTGAGTGTGAAGGACATGCAAACATGATACATGTACTGTATATAAAGCCATTAAAATTTTGTTACGATATTCACCTGTAACCGTCATTATATTGATTTTAAAGCATTTTTAGTGTAGACTGAGGACTAAATGCAGTTATTTGCATGTATGGATACTTTATCTGAATGAGTTTGTAATTTTTCCAGGAGTAAGATACTTTTACAGGTCACCAAAGGAAAGATCTTTTTAAGACAGTGGTTTGTTCGCCGAATTTTATCAATGCTTCATCAGATATTTAATAAAAAGTCTCAATATAGCTGTGTGGTATTATGTGCACAGATCAAATCCACACTCTCTACACTTGACAGGTTTGGTCTGCAAGGGTGATGAACAAAAAACATGTTAAAAAGGACCCTGTAATGGCTGTTACTGAAGTAATCTCAGTCTCCTTTGGGGCTGCATGTTTACAGTGGGAGGTGTGATTTACCACTGCTTGAATAAAGTTTGGTTCCACAGCAGTAAACAAAGTCTAGGGATGACCTGCCCACTGTGGCCTTACATACAATGTTAACATTTTAATTTACATGTTTTAGCGCTCTGGACAAATAAAACACCTCTTGGACTATTTAAAACAGCTACAGTATATAATAAAGAAATAATTTATTTAGTCCTGATGTCCACTACAACTTGTAATCACAAAAGACACAAGCATAGGCATGGTGTTGGCCAGCTTGGCACATTACAGCCTTTCCAGTCCAGACATACAGTATTAGATTATTTGTTGACTTCATACCCTGAACACTTCATGTAATGTCTTGAGAAAAAAAATCTCAGAAAAAATATCTTGCTGACAGCAGGGCAAGCTGACTGCTTCTTCCATGTTCATACTGTTAAAGGAAAAAGACATTCAGTAAAAGAACTGCAAGCGTGCATTAAGTTTAAGTGCACACTCGCGTAAAATAATTTACAATCACTTCCTACTGTACATACACATTAAAGGCTACAGAGCAATGAAAGGGTTCAGATGTTGTACAGGGAATAGAGTCTGGAGCCATAACAGCTTTTAAGTAAATCTAGATTTAAAAATTATAAGTACAGACTGAATGTTTACATACTGTACTGTTTTTTAAGATATTGTCTCATGACAAAGTTCCATCTGCCCTTGCTGACAGGTTGAAACAGTACAGGACCCAGTAGCCTGTGCAAAAAACTCACCTAAATAAATGCAACCACTGCAGAAAGCACAGTGTTTTCACTCACAATGTGACAAAGCCATTTAGTCTTGGCCGTATGTTCCAGTTGTCAGTGGATTTGGTGTAAAAGACAACACAAAGGACTTACTTTTTTTTAAAGGATAGAAACTTATCACCATCCAATTTTTATAATAGACATTTTTTTCCATAAATAGGAGCATTTTGCCAGAGGAAAGAAAGAAAATGGTCATTTCTATACTCTGTTTATCTACAAAAACATCCTGACAAGAACACAGGGTACAGAGGAACCTTTAGTGTTGAAAGCCCAACAGTGATGACCATTATGTTTCATCCACAATTAACTGCTAGGTGCATTATTTGCTCACACCAGGCAGTTAAAGTTGCAGCAAGTCATGGAGAAGGGTGCTTGAAAGCAAAACTGAAAGAAGAAAAGAAACAAAAAACACCACAGTTCACAGCCTCTATTATAAAAATATTAACATTATCTGCTGAAAACATAACTTCTCTTACAGTATAACAGTAAGGAAATCTCCATAGTTGTACCCCAGAAGTAGTTTATGTTTTTTAACAAAGAAAACTTTAGCTGTTGAAGACTTGTGCCCACATTCACCTCACAGCCACAAACGTAAAACTATATACGACATTTGACAAGGTTAATATGTACATAATTACAAAGCAGGAAAACAATAAGTTAAATCTTTTCTTACAAAATCTATAGACTGCATACGTACAAAGGCCTGTGGACAGAAGTTCTCCAGCACAACAACAGGGAGGTGTACACATCCAATAGTCTTTTTGTTTGTCCAGTGCTCAATGTCTCTCTCCAGTGAGGGGGAACTGGTAGGACAGATTTGAAGCATAGCCACTTATGAACACTATCACTATGACAGTCAAGCACCATCCAAGATCCTCAACTAGCAGCTGGTGCTGACAATGTCTTCAGCCATTCCTAGTTTAACTAGATTTACCTCTTACACTCTTACACTCTCTCACACACTCTCACACACTCTCACACACTCTCGCACACTCTCGCACACGTGCGCACACGCGCACACACACACACACACACACACGACATCCACTTCATTATTCAAACATATCTAGATCCTCCAAAATGTAGCTATGAAAACAGCCACTCAGAAACAAACAGTCTTTGCACCAAAACTAAGTGATGGTAAGGTGGAGGGTCTGAGAAGAAAACTGGAGAAAGGCCTGACTCCAGTACTTGCGAGTGTCCCTTGCTCTCCCATGCTTATTTTGGGGACAAATCCTGGAGGGAAGCAAAGGGGGAGTTGCTGGATGAGGAAGGCGACACTCCTTCCATCTTTCCTGGTGAGTCAGTGGAAGAGCCGACACTGCTGAGGCTGCCATCCAGCAAATCTGGAGAATGACTGTTGGAAAAGTAAAGTTCTGTAAGACAGAGGGTCATCAGCTAACCCTTTGCTAAGCTGCACCTCTCTGTCAATCACTAACTAGCTGTCAGAGCTAACATGGAGCTCACACTGTCAGAATCTGCACTTCAGGTGGATTATTATCAAGTTTTTGAAGAAATGAAAAAGAGATTTCAGAGAGAGGAGATAACATGAACGAGGTGTTAAACTGGCAGTAAAAAGGTTACTGTTGCTAATGATGTTAAAGCCTACAGATCATGGGGCAGCTACTTTAACTTGCGTTTCACTTAATTCATACAACAAAGAAATACTTTTTATCAGTGAAAGACACTTTTAGGTTGAGGGCAATGACATGACATTTCTTTTTTATTTTTACAGTAAAAGTAAAGTTAGGCTTTGTCATCAGGTTTACCAGTTCTACAAACTGCTGACCCAGATTTGTTATCATCAGACTTAAGTTGTTTAGTTCAACTTTGCTGTTTGCTTTGGACATTTTTGTGGATCCAAAAAGTCTTACCAGGAACTGAGATCTGACAGGTTGGAGACATCAGAAGACAGCATGGTGGTGGTACCCTGGAAGAGCCTCTTGGGCTGACTCTCTGTCTCCATCTCACCTGCAGAAGAAAGTTACCCTTACATTAAGACATCTTTCTCATTGCACACTACCTGATGCTGATCTAAAAAGGGTCAGTTGCAGGAGAAATGAAGGGATTTATTGCAAGCCTACCCTGACAGTATTAAAAGAAAAAGAATCAGTTTGATAGGTAAATTAAGAATTACACTTTGTATGTGACCAAAAGAAAATCAAATGAACAATTAAAATACATATACCAAGAAAAATAATATCTGAATCATTATGCACAAACCACAGGTTTAAAGGTGACCTCATAAAAACAACAAGCTTGATGAGGTTCATCAGCTACATGAATACTACTTAAATATAGTTTTTGAACATCTTTTGAACCCGCTGTAATACTGTTATTCTTTGCCAGTCTTGTGCCTGAACACGATTAGAGGGCGTTCTTGAGTATGATCATATATTTGAGAACAGTAAAAAAAGCAGGTTCATCTCCAGCTGCATGAGTTAATGTGAGTAACGTTCACACTCATAGTAGTTAATGGCGCTCTTGTGATTGTGTTGCCAGATACCATGAAATTTTCCAGGCAAAATTTGGCCTTCTAATATATAACTTATAATTAATAATCATAATTAATGTAGCTATTAACAATGTACAGGATATCACAGTATATGGCTGCAGTTTAGAATGGTCTCCTTCATTTATTTAGACTGAGATAAAGAGGACAAGGAGCCCGCTTGGTCTTTTTTCCCAAAGTATTGCTTACTCTAAGTTGTGTACTCTGTCTAACTGAAATCATGGCGCATCCTTCACCTGTTGTCTCTTATGAAGCACATTAGAACTTTGAACTAACTCATTTTTGAGACTGCGACCTTGGTTAAAATTCCAAATTATGAACTATGAACTTAAACTAGTTCTTAACTTAAACTACTTTGAGCTAGCTCTTGTTAAGTGTGAACTTACCAAAGGCTGCTCTTTACATAGAAAAACTCCCTTTAATGTGAAAAAACTCAACATTTCTCTACTTGTCGATAAAAAGACAACCTTTAGTCTGAACATTATACACACCACTTTTATTTCCAAATTAAGTGACTTATGATAGGATTGAAACATAAAAATATTTGTTCTTAAAGCGTTTAGGATTTTCGGGCATATTAGGTGCCTCACCTTTGCGTTTTATTGGCCCTAGTATGCTGGCTCTGATGCAGTTGATTGGGCTTTGACTCCGTCTGCTGAAGAGGACAGAAACAAACACTTTGTGAAAGACGTATATTTTGAAATGCAGCTACAGTAACTGGCCATCAGATACATAATCTGTCATCTTTAAATCCCAATTCAGATAAAATAATTATTGTTTCTCTCAGAAGAATCTTAAACATTAAGGCAATAAAGAGCTGTAAATTGCATTGAAATTGTCCTCTTTTTCACTTAAATAGGCAAAAAGAACCCTGTTTATGCAACTAGAGAAAATAAATTAGTGTGAGCTAATGCTACTGTTGTCTCAAAATAAGCAGATGGAATAATAATTGAAGGTTATTTAGAACAGAAGTAGATAATAAAGTTGATAACTGCAATTAATACTCAAAGAGGGGGTGCTTACCTGAAGCGTCGCGTTGGGCTGGGTATTGGACTAGGAGTCAGGCCATTGCTGCTTACAAGAATTTGTAGTGAAGGAGAAAAACACTGCTGCTTCCAAAAAAGTGAAACAAAAAACACAGACAAGATGGGAATAAGATTAAAGAGACATTCTCCGTATCCAGCCATCAAAATGTACATGAATGCACACTCATCAATTGACTGGGATTAGTTTAGGACAATACTCTAATTATTGTTTCACATTTGTTGGAATATTTGATATATTTAGAATATTATAATTGTGAAATTAAAATCAAAATGTAGCAATAAAAGCTCAATAAATAGACAGGTAAGTAGTCAGTCTTTAAAGTTGAAGTGCTGTGTATAACCCTTTTCTTTCCTAAATATGCCGCAAAATTGGGATGCATCAGATACACAGTGGGTATGTCTTTACATAAACACTGATCCAGGCTGTAATGAGGAAGTCTTTCTCTGTTGCCAAAAAATTGCTTCCTACATGCTGCAAAACAGATTTTAATTCATCGATCTTGCAATAAAGAAAATCAAGAAACCACAAATGATGAAAATGCTTTAACTGTTTCTGACATCTAGCAACTCACAGTACGGGTTCTGAGAGCATGTAAGCATACTGAGGTCAGTTTTACCTTTTTTCCTATCCCTCTGGTAGGGGATGGGGCAGGCGACACAGGTACAAAGTCAATGCGCTTTGGAGATGAAGATGCTGATTTCTCCAAATCATTGTCACTCTGAGAACACACAATTACCACACTGGTGAACATGTCACAAGACATTACATCTACACGGTACAGAAAATAATTAGAAAAGAGTGTTGGAGTCTTATACTACCAACTCAGTCTGACCTTCAGAGACTGGTGGCCCTGTTAACTCCCAAAGTGTTAATCTAGCATGTTTGTACTTGTCGTCTCTACAGAAATCAAGAGAGGCCGACCATGGCCCAGGGCCAAAACATGCAGTGGGAAGGTACAACAGAGATGACTTTCAAGGATTTAGAACATATCAACAACACAGATAGGGGCTGGACAAACTGTAGCGAAGAGGTCATTTTTTACCAGACAAAGGCTTTCTTCCCACGACTGGCTCATTTGCATGGCAGCTTGAACTTCACTGTATTAACGCAAAGAAAAACAATGTATAAGTTGACGCCTTTAAGCATTTACCTACAACAAAATAGTTCAAGATAATCTCTTCATTCACCAACTGCTTTATTATAAAAATGTAAAGCTTACCGTTCATGAGCAGTCTCTCTATTCATCACGTCTACACCCTCTTCCTGCAAAAGCACACGAGAGTTCATGGTTTTAAAATTTAAGTGAAGAAAGTCACCTTGGCTTTTGAGAATAACATACATCCTTCAAAATTGGTTTCAAATGTACCAACAGTATATTTTTACAACTCACGCCTCAGCAATCAGGCCAAATTCTGAATCAAAGGTAAAACCTTGGTCTCAAAAGCAACAATGGAACAGTTCATTTAAGCCAAATTCTGCCAGCAGGCGACACCAGCCCAACCACTTCCTCTGTTGGAGTCTGATACTACCTACTGATCAACTCTGGAAGATCGATGGCCCTGTGAACTCCAAAATGTGTTACTCTAGCATGTTTTTTAGACACCATCACTCCCTATGGCTTGAGAGGGAGACGGTCATCTGACATGCTTCCTCTCAATCTGACACATTTACAAATATGACATGGAAAACTGCATCCTCTCTTACTTGTTTTATTTGATGAAGTCTGGTGCTGGGGACACGAATAGGTGATGAAGGGACCTGCAAAGAAGGGTGTGCATGGAAAGGAGAACATTCAAATTTGTGTACTGTCATAAAAACTGGTGTATTTTAGTATGTTAAATAACACATTCAGATAAGTAATGTGTTGCGTGAAATATTGTACCATGTTGGGCCTGTGAACAACTGTAGTGCTGTTTCTCCGGCTACGCAGGACCTCTCTCTGGAACACTTGAGAGTTATCACTGGAATGACAAATTCACAGACCAACCATATGTCATATTCCTTGTGGCTGTAACTACAATATACTGAGATTACTATGATATAGAAACCTAAATGTGTGGAAAAGGACCAACACACAATGAAATATTATGCTTTAAATTATTATGACTGTCATATTGTAGAACCTTAAGCCATTTATCATGGGTGCACTGTTGGATCTTCTCAAGTGTCCATCGCTCTGCACTAACGAAGATGGGATTTCCAGGTCCAGCTCCATCTTTTCTTGAGGCAAGACTCCTGAATTGCTCATTTTTGCTAGCTTACGCTGCCTATTTATTCATGAGCTCAAACAAGCTAGTAAGCTCTGTGTGATGTTACATTGCGGCTCTACAAACTTTGCTAACTTTACATGTTTTGATGAAACATCACCAATCAGGCGACTAGGCTGACGAGAGACAAGCTAGCTAACGCTATGTAACGTTAGTTACCCGACAGCACTCTGTAAGGCCCTGTCGCCTATGAACTCCGGCGTTGAAGCAAATTATCGTTGGCTTTGGGTCACAACAACGTTTTCTTTGTAATTCTTCATACTATCACTAAATAATAAGCCAGAAATGGCTGGTGTTAACGTAGCCTGCAACGTTATGATCAGTCACCAACTTTCCTGATGGACAGTTAGCATACCATCGCTACATACCGCACAATGCCCGGTAACTGTTGGCTACGGACCCGTTAGTCTGCTGTTGCAAGGCAGCCGTGGGAGACGACTGAAACGCTGCTCAACTAAGGTTACCACTGCATGTTCGCGCGGTAAATTAGCCAACCGAACAGCTGCTTATTTTGTGTGCAAAATGACTCTTCGCCTGAAGTTTAACGTAGGTGACGTCAATCTAACTACGTTGCCATTTAGTTATTCTCATAACTTGAGTTTATCTTTAAGCTAACACAGCGCACCTAGCTAATGTAGGCTAGTGTTGTTATAATTCTTGCTAGCTAGTCGATTCAGCCCAGCTACACAGCGCGAGAGGCTAACTAGCTAAGTTAGCATTAACGCCAGTAGCCACAATGCCATGTCCAGAGCGGTCCAGAGAGAGAGGCCGGTTCATCATTCACTAAATGATCCTGTCCATCAGCCTGATAGCTACTACGGCTCACACAGACTAACAAAGCCCCTGTCTGTTGTAACGTTTAATATTAAGCGCTCAACAGTTTCGTCTGTCCTTTCTGCAGGACGCCGCCAAGAATGAACCAGATCCGTGATAGTTACATTGGAGCTAGCCGCTAGCAACAATTTCACGCCCCTTTTAACGTTAGCAGACCTGTCCAATGAGATCGCTTCATTTGCCGGCGTGCTAAGGCGGAAAGTGGCGAACTGCATCCTTTAGTTCCTGTACACACTTACATTCACACAAAATCCAAAGTCAGTTATTAATTTCAAATTTGAGTAGTTCAACAAATTCTGCTATGTAAAAAAAATAGTGGTTCTGCTCTTAACTGGTCCCCAGGCATCTTCGCCCGCAGCCTAAGCAGATAACTGCAGGAGGACGCAGATACCGTTGTTCTGGGAGATTTCCTTTTTTTTTTCTTTTTTAAAAAAAAATAATTTACAGTAGCCAAGCCGTCCACTGTTATCAAACCATCTTTAAATAAGTCAATGTTTATTATATTCATGATGGTTCTGATAATCTTCCAGAAGTGAAACAAGAATATTTTGTTATAAATCAGATTTTTAAAAAGGCACATTTACAGTTGCTAAATTTGGTATTTCCATTAACATCATGAACGGATAAAATTATCTGAAATACATTAAGCTGAAATTAAAAAATGTTTGTCCCAAATTCTAGCTTTCTTGACTTGCAAATCATCCAGGCTCTGTCTAAAGTAATGATGAAAAGAAAAAAAAAATAACACTCTCAAATAAGGTAAAATAAAAATGGGAATAAATAAAAGGCCAAAGTGAGAAAAGAACCCTAAACCTCTGTACGATCACTGAAAACAACTCCAGGCTAAGCTTATTCAACTAGAGTTTTGAAATTCGTTTAGCTCTTAGACATGACATATCAACTAAATGTCTGGGGAACTAATAATCTTATCTGTATCATCGCTGCATATGCCAGTATTGTTCCTATCAATTAGCAAGATATTAATTATATGTTTCATGTGTTTGGTTGATATCGCAAAAAAAAAAGCTTAGAAGTAGAATCCAATAGTCACTGATGAGGTGTTAACATTTAATAGCTGATTTTGAAAAAATTCAGTTGTTCAGACATTGGTTTACTGTGATGGCAACGTGAATGAGAACATTTTATATGGCAGACTAGTTATGTCTGATTCAGTGACAGGTAGACACAAATGAAGTATTTCAAACTGTGGCTGAATAACTTCAGGTGAACTATCAATTGAACATACACACATGTAAACTATACATTATTTTTTTTAGCTCAAATGAGGGTAGGTCTTCCATGTTACACAAAGAAGATGGGTGTAATGATACCTTGTTCGGTCAGAAATTCAGAGATGTCCTTTACAGTCTTGAGCACCCATGTGTTTAATTAGGGACAGCAGTGAACATTCATGTTACTTTTCTACAGAGTGTATCTTAAGAAAATCTTATCACACAGCACAGTCACATAGAAATGTGTCTTGTCCCAAAATATACATGTTGATTTCAAGAAAATTAAACATACACTTTACGGGTACTTACAAAACAGTATTTGTCATAAGTAAAAGTAAAATTACAATAAAATCAATATTTAATTAAATAGGAGGCTGCCAAATCTTATTGTTTTTTCAACAATTTTGATATTGTACCTTAACTGAGCAGCAATGCTTTGAATAAATTATTCTGTTACTTAAAAAAAAATTGATGCGTGTGGGGACATAGAAGCATCATTCTAATATCAGATGAGGCTGGGTTACATGCTGTTTAACCCATGAGGTTTTATCTAAGACAATCAATTTTCCCAAAAGTTGAATCTTGTGTGTCGTTGTTAAAAATATTATCAGTCCATCAGCATATCTCCAAGGACCCTGAGCAGGAAGCCTATTTTTATGACACAAATATGAAGTAATAAAATATAAAATGAACCGCAGAAGGATAAGATAGAACCATCTGTTAAAAACTTATGATCTGCTCTTCATGCCTTGTATTTCTCCTTCCCTGTTTCACTTATGACGCAGATATGCTGAAAAAGAAAAGGATCAGTGAGTATTGTAGATTATTACTGATATACATATTTGTTCAGAGGGTCTTGACCAGATTAGACTACTAAAGTTCACATGAAATTGTTGTTTCTAGGTATTTTCAAGAACATACAGCTTGCACAGATTGTCACTGATATGCCAGGATCTTGCTCTACAATTATAAAAAGCTGGTGGTGTGGGTATTCTTAATGGCATTTGGAATGTAATTTCCTGGAAAACACAAAAATGTTTGTCATGTCATTCCACACCAGGGGCATACAACACTTGTAATAAAAGAGTTTTTCAAATCGTTATGATACCTTCACCTCAGAGTTTTTTAGTGTTTAGTACTCACTGAGTACTTTAAAAAAATACAACTTGCTAATTTTATTCAACAGTTTGGCTAAAAATTAATCATATTATTATGAAGACAATATTTTCTCTACTTGTTTTTAAAATAAATGTCAACTGCTGCTATCCACAGGTGACATTAGCTGGCTAACTAAAAGCACTAGCTGTCCAGCTAGTGGTCCAGTTAGCTAACTCAGCCCCAGAATGGCAGGAGCCAAACCCAGCAAGAAAACCACCCTGGTACTGTTTTCTCGGTCTCTGAGGCTGTGTTTGATCTGGTCTGGCTGTGTCTGATCAGAGTTCCAATTATTAAAGATGGAGTCACCTAATAGCAGTGCTTCCTGTATGACAGGACCATAATGCACATGAAATGATATTGGGTACTATAAAGGCAAATAAATATCTGCAACAAGTCCATCTCTAGCTTCCTGTTTTACAGATAAAAAGTACATTTATTTAACCATATCATTAACTATATCCTAAACACACAAGTAAGAAACATTATGTTTCTTAATCAATCTGAAATACTTACATTTAGATCTCTAAAGTACTCATTGTAGTCTAGTGCGTATCCCACCACAAATTTGTCCGGAACTTCAAATCCTACAACTGAAACAAATAGGTGAATAAATCAGATACTTGTCTTTTGAAGTGGTTAAAAAACATAACTAACTCATTAAAAATCGCACTCTCTGATAACTATACAGCAAAGCATCCAGAACACAATATCATCGATACGTTTCATAACTCGTCTGCTAAGCACATTTATTGTCTTGAACTCACAGTCTGGTCGGTAGCCAACACTTCTTGGTGTCCTCTTCACCAACAAACTGAGGACAAAAGTCAAGTTGATAATTAATCAAAACATTACTCTCACATGAAACTTTGATAAGAAGCAACAGTCTCAAACATCCCTTTAGTGAAAAGCACTACTCAAAAGAAACTCAGAGAATAGTTTTGAGAGGATCCAATTACCTTGCTACTTTGACCATTTTGGGATTGTACTGTTTGAGGAGTTGCAATAGTGTCTTCATTGTCTTCCCTGTGTCGATGATATCCTTGAAACACAGTGTGAGAGGAGCTCATGTTAGTGGTCTTGAACTAGAAAGTGATTTATCTTATAATAGAAGAAAATAGTATCAGAAAACGTCAGTACATACCTCTACAATCAAGACATTCTGTGTGAAAAAGAAAGGAATATTTTCAGTAAAAATGATTGAATATGATCAATTTTATCCTAATATTCAATTGAACTAAAGAGGAAAGTGACATGAGTTTAACTCAGCTTTCAGCATTTCTCCATGCCTCTAACCCAAGAAACTGTGGGAGCTATAATGAGAGATCATGAGATCTATCTATCTATCTATCTATCTATCCTCGTCTCAATCGATCAATCAATCGATAGATAGATAGATCTGTAGGTAAATATTTAGATATAAATATCAAAAAAATGCTCAGAATTGGCACCCAGCAGAAACAGATGTGTGTTTCCAGATCCTACAGTCAATTATGTGACCACATCTGTCAGAAAAGTTGTCTAGAGAGTGTGCCTATCTCACATGAAAGAACTGGCTTTGAAGCATTTCTTCATTAAGCACAGCCATCAACATTAATCACCAACATAATAGACTTGTATAATTATGGAAACAAGACAATTATGTGTAAACATCACATAATTATGTGTAAATGCAAATCACTTCATTTAAAATGTCTGCTCATGTATAAGAAGGTATCAATGTGAGATAACAAGCTAACAACAAAAGCAATAAAGTTTGTTTCTACTTTCAAGTTCATTTCATGTTCAGTTGGTATTTTATTATTAGTAATACTGATCACAGTGTCAACAGATATTGCTTTAGTAATAATCATGTTGTTCTCCAGACTTCTTACCTTGCCTGTCAACGTAGACAGATCGTCTCCTCCGATTACTTTGATTTCACCTGTCGACTGGTCGTTCTGTGAGAACAAAAATGAGGTGGACATGTTGCAGGTGTAACATTACATGTGGTGAAGATGCTGAAAATCTATCTAGGAAAAAAACTAATGCTGATTACATAACAGCTACATTTGCTGCATATGTACTGATGCATATTCATCAAAATATACAGATCAAGATAACAAGATTTGAAAGAAAAAGTTGAATGAGGTGCAAAAGTTGGTGTATCGCTAGAAATGAAAGGCACTTAAATGCAGTGAAAACAGATATTAGGAATAATCATAATGGACATATAGTATCCCTATTTCAATTCAATGGTTAATTTGAGGCAAATTTCAGAGTGCTTAGGATAAAAACACTATTTAAAATGCAGCTATTTGTGTCTAATATTGGACGGTAACATGTTTTTTAGCAGATTGTCTGGAATTTGGTTACAATTCACGCTAAATTTATAAGAAAACCTGAAAGCGTAAACCCAGAACTAGAGCTGGGTTTAATAAAACAATTTTCTGATTAGAATTATTCTTCATTTAGATGACTTGAAATGGATTCATAAAATCCCCTGATGGATCTTTTAATACATGACTTTTCTACAGTTGTCTCATAAGGTCCAATTTATCACTTGCCGAGTGGTAAATGTGGATAGATTTTCTGTTTGGTAAGAAAATCTTGGAAAGCCATTTGCCACACTAGCAGGTGAATGTCTGAATCAAAAGTCATGGAGTAAAAAACTCTGCTAAGTCCCTACTGCGTTTTGGCATCATTAATGGGCATGCAGCTTCAGTCCTTTGCTGTCTGTGAAGGGGGTTTCTCACGCACAGGACAGTAGCCTTCATGGTGCGGTCAGTGTACCATGTAAACCCTGAAATTTACTTTGTTTTTTAGGGCAAAGCTTAGTGGGTGCCGGCAGGAACCAGGACCTTTTGAATTGGAATCAAACTGTTTGGGGAAAATCAGTGATTATACCCAGCCCTACATCACATGTGTACTGGATATTTTCTACATTACAAAACATTTACAAAGCCAGTTTTTCAGTCTTTTAAATTCTACATTGATTGCATCAATGAAATCCTCTTTTTTGTTTTTGCTGGCACACTGCAATGTGTCTAAGCAAAACCAACTTTTTGCTAGTGACAAAGCCTGACACTGACAGCAAAACTGTACTCCATCAATCTTACACACATGCATATGCAGCCTTATAAGTATTACACTTACAGACACAGACAAAATGAGGAAAACATTGTATAAACATTTCTCCATTGTGCTAATACTGGTCAAAAACTCCTCAATGTATGTTTAAGCATTAAAAGCCATAAAGTAAAAAAATGGTATCAATACAGCACATTTAAGTTATACAAAAATAGAAACAAGCTGATAGATTACACAGTAGCTCTTGAGGCGAATGAAGTCCACTGTCATTGGGATGGAGCGGTCACTGTTCCTGTTCAGCGCCTTGATATAGTCCAGCAGGTCTGCAAAGAACTTGTAGCCCCCTTTGAGCACACAGAGGGCCACAATGTGGTGGCCTCCCATTTCCTTCATAATCTCTCTGGCCAGTCTTTCTGTCCTGGGGTCACGTGTGTGTGTGTGTGTGAGAGAGAGAGAGAGAGAGAGGGGGAGAGAGAGAGAGAGAGAGAGAGAGTATATTCAGCTCAGTTTTCTGCTACAGTCAGCAGTAGTTCTCATTTTCTTTTCTGTATGTGTCAGCAGGCATAGTTGTCATTTCTATAGCACTCCTTAATAAAACAACCCCAGAGATCAAGTTAATTAATTACTAAAAAAAGATAATCTGCATATAAACTTTATTCCAAATCAGAAAAGGAGAAAATATGATCATTTAACATGATGTAAAAAAAACTTAAATAGCATCTGGCTTTGTTTATTGTTAAAACCCACCAATTACTGAATATCTTGGAATGACACAAGGCCTTTGTTTGGTTCACATAAAATGGCATACTAAGATTATCTAGCTTCCATACCGTGACATATTCCCTGGTGAAAAGAAAGATAGCTAGACCCACAGTGTAGGATAGCACCAACTAATCCTTCACCTGCTCCTGCAGTGCCCGTCAAGGAGAAATAGACGCAACCCAACATACAGTTATGAAGCAGTTCAGTTTAAAATGCCTTGCACATCACCTAGAGCTGTCACAGATACTACTTACCTTAAAGTAAATTAGTACATGCCAGTGAGTCTGTAACAATGATATTTTGTGAAAGCAGAACTAAGTTTGAGGTGATGAAAACCCCAAGACACTATGATGACAATGCTGTTGCTAGCTAGTTAGCAATGAATCTTAGCTCTGTGCCAAAAAAAGTAAAAGACTGACTGAGAGGTGGATGTCATGGTGTTATTAGTAGAAAGTGGTTGAGTTGTACCTATGTACACACACATCATATTTTGTTTTACAGGGAAAAAAAATTGATTATTGTATAGAAAAATAATAGTATTTGAACTCATCTATCTATTATTTAACCTATTAAGTCTATCTTTCTTTGGCATTTACTGTTAAATTGGTGCAAAATGTAAGTGGAGATAAGATCTAAAAGGGTAAAGAAGGTCTTTTTCATTTTACCATGACATGAGAACAGATTAGTCCACTAATTATTAAGACAACACTGCTTTTAGTTACCCTTACATTTCATTTCATTTCATTTCTACAGCCCTTCTACAAGCTGTAAGAATGTGGCAACCCACCTGTCCAAGATAAGTCCATGTGGGATGTAAACCCTCTCCAGGTCAGAAGCATAGTGTTTTGGTATGCAGAAAAGGTCCAGGTCATAGCCCTGCTCCTCATCACTAATCTGAAATAAAACACGACACAAAGGGGTTAAAAATAATCTCTGAAAAAAATCTCAAGGGTATTACCTAACATGGGACACAGGGCATTAATCTGATACAGGGCAGTGAAAGGGGAAGGGGGTGTGATCAATGGTGGGCTGCTTTCCTGTAGACTCCTTCCATTTATTTTACTCCCTCAAGAGTTTTTATGCCACACAAACTAAGACACGACCTCTGAGGGCTTGATTCGATTTAACAAGCAAAACCACGTATCTTTCTATTTTAATCCATGTGATAGTGTTTGTGAACCCTTTCCTCCTGCTTCTTATGGAGGTATTCTATGTAAACTTAATGTGCAAATAAAAAAGACATTAGCAACTGAGATATCTTACCAAAAATTCCATATTTTTCCAAGCTTTATAAATGATTGGAGGAATTTCTAATATTTAAAAAAAAAAAAAAAACAAACAAAGAACATCTCCTCCCGCAGCTCAAACTTCATCCCACATGAACCCAGACAGCATAACTGGTATCATGTGACAGCTGGGAAGCTGGTGCAAAGCTCGAGGTGCTGTGGGAATGATGTGACTGGTCACAGCTACACTCAAAGTATTCATAACAGTAAAATTTGGATCCACCCTGGTTAGCAAAATCTAACTTCTTTACCAACCACTGGCGGACTGCCAAAGTCCATTTTACACATCCTATATGGCTAAAGTTCAACAAAACATTGCCCCACAAGCCTGCTAAAATGGAAAAACATGGCCATGTGTTTTGGCTACACCCTTTCAATTCCAAGTAATAATGACTGATACCAAGCAGATGTCCTTGTGGTAAGATGATCCAAAAGAAAATTTTCCACTTTGACACACTGGCTTGTTGCCTGTTATTTAAGGAACAAAACTACAGAGCAGTACATAAAAAACAACTAAAAATGAACTGTCTCTTGAACTAGACTGAGGTCAATGTCAGGCCTATCTTGAAGTTTGTGCAAACAGTACTCATGTTTGCCAACACTTCATCGTGCAGCTAATTTCATTTGAAATGTGACACAAGAGACAGTATCCTTGCTGTCTTTTAACGTTGTTTTTGTGCATTTAGCTTAATTACACTGGCAGTAAGTGGGTCTGCTGGGCTGTTGGCTATACTTTATCATAAAAAACACTGTGTGCCAAATGTAGGAAATTTCCTGGAAAATAGACCACGTTAGTCTATGACTGTTGATTTATTTACTTGTTACTACTTGTTTACTATGATAGAGGTCATCAGAGGCTGGTCTGCTTGTCTATGATATGTGTTACGAAATTCACACAGATCTGATGGTAGAACTCTGTGTTGGGTCTCAGACTGAAATAATATACATGCATGCATCCAAAACTATCACTTTTGTAAAGAACATTCAAATGTTGCTAAACCTTTCTGCTCTCAAAATTCTATAACTTTCACAGAAGGATATTAGCTTGACCAATAATAGCCAGGAACCCTTTTAAAATTGGAAAGGAGATATCAACCTGTGGAGCAAGTTGTTTCAATTTACCTCACGAATTACTAAGTTAAATTTGCTCAGATCAACACAGCAAGCACTGCTGATTGCTAATTTAATTTGCGCAAATTGTTAACTACACCAAATCTAATTGAATTACAGATGAGAACAATTTCTTCTTCCTCTTTCCAGCCACGAAAAAACAACCAAATAGTAGTTTTCGAGACACTCATCAGAGATTCCAATTTCAAATGTTCCAAATGAGACACCGAACTGTGCTTTGTTCAAAACATTTTGTTTTGCCTATTTTCAAAATCTAAATTTTACTCGTATATATTCATCTTGTTGTATTTACAATTTATTAAAACAAGAGTTAAAACGATTGCTTTCTAATGGATTTAAAGTACTGTTTGGACATGTCTCCAATCAACTTTATTTTATGTCGATTCTACCCATAAACATGACAGCCTATTACACGCCCCCTTATTTTCATCTCATGTGTTTGTAGCATTTTGATTGTAACTGTGTATAGTCGTGTAATTATAACTTTAACCTGCCTAAAAAACACAAAAGCCTGCACAATGTGCTTTAATGTTTCCACCAAAGAGCGTCTCTTGCGTCATATACGACAAGCGTGGGGAGCGCGTGTCTCTGTCTCCATAGCCGCAGGCCAAGCTATGCAGGGTGTAGACAACGCTGCATATTCTTCAGTAAAACGTGTCACCAAGGTGAGCATACTGGCCACACGGACAGGTAATCAACAACAACAACCTGCAGTAGGTGAGCTCTTTAGCATTCGCGGTGTCGCCCGTGTACAGATATTTAGGGGGCATGTAGACGTAATTCATGACCACCTTCTATCTCTAATTTCATTCCGGCTGAGGGTGGAGGGGGGGGGGGGTAACTTACCACAACACAGGGGCTGGATGTCGCCATGTCCGTGTAAGTCCCTTCCGGTAAGTTTGACGTAGTCTACCGTGGTCTTCAGGCAAAGAAGACAGATTTTTTCTCGGACTTTTCACCCTTGTGACAGCACACACATGGGGGAGGTTAGCTCGTTTGCTACAAGAGGCTCCTGTCTTTTTCCGGGCAGCTGCTCCACTGTAGCTCTGCTGCTGTGTATATGATGACGCAAGAGCGCGGGCAGGCAAATCAAATGAGTAGGAAAGAGTTTACCCCGCCCCTTTTGTGGGGGGTGGGGGGGGCTGTATGAGAGGTTAGCTGCCAACATGCTAACGACAAAGTGAAACTTAGCAAAAATAATTTTTATCAAACATACCTTATTATTGTCATAACCCTTTGTCTTGGTATTGTTTAGGAGCAGCAATAAGTCTGACATCTAAAGTGAAGTCTAAACTCAATGACCCTGACCTTGGACAGCTGAAGTAACCTACTGCTAATTTTCTTTAGGACCAGATGAGTACCACGAGGGAGAGCATGTTAATTATTCACCGGCAATTCTTTGCTTAATAAAAATGGATATAATGTTAATGACCCGTGAGCAGGGCTGTAGATACTGTTGAGGACAGTTTAACAATGTCTTGAGTTTGGGGTGTTTCATTAACTTAAAGGGATTCACTGCATTTTAGGTTGCAGATTCCAGCGAAGATTCATTATATTAAAATCTAATTTTTAAGAATATCAAATGAATACAAACAGAGCAATATTAATATTCATATCGATACAATATTTGCAAAATCTATAGGTAGGGAATTCATTTATAAATTAAAACATAATTTTGACGGTTTCTCTTTGGTGATAATGTTATTCACTGATAACCAGTCTTTTTATTAGAGGAGACAATGAGACTGTGTCTGTTTTTAAAAATGTAAGCCATGACAGAGGCAGAAACAAATGCATCTCTTTAAACTGGACATTATGAGATGTGATATTAGGGATCCTAATGTCTATCCACCAACACTGAATTTGCAACGAGTTCCACTGGCCCTAACAACATTTAAAAGACAAGTTAAGAGGTTTCTTAACTGTGAAACTGATGCTGTGAACCAAACTCCCCAATGCAACTCTCTATGACACCATGGCTATTTACTAGCTGAGTAGACAGTGAGACTTATCAGTTTTTGGCTGTGTCACAGTCAGTTTCATACTTTACACTTATTTTATTATTTTTGTATGTACTCTAGGATTTGCGGGATTTTTGAGTTTAGAGTCGTGCACTTGTCCCACAATCCAAGGCAGACAGGAAACACATGGAGTACTCACCATTGCAGAACATCAAAACAAAAATCAGCATTTAATTCTTTGAAAATATAATAAGAACTGAATTTGTTTGTTAATTCTAAATATGAATCTTTGAAATTTAGCTTTTACTTTTTTACCTCTAGCAGCAACACTCTAAAAGTAGCAATTTCTCTGATGGTCCTCCGTGCACATATGGTGTAAATGCCCATTAGCACAAAAAACTACATACAGATCAATGTTGTATAGTTGCTATGTAGTATGTTCTTGAGACACAGTAATAATGAGTTGTACAATACTGTGAAAAAGACTGCATGTTTTTTGTTTTTTTTTTCAACTAAATATAAAGACATGGCATTACAATGGTAAGGTCAGAGTACACTAGAGACCTCTTTTCTGGCATGAACTAAATCAATACTAAGACTCAACTATTATCACCATCAACATCTTTACCATCAAAGTATACTACATCAAGGCTTTATTATGAGGTACTGTATGTGTACCTAATGTTGACTTGTTTAGGTGACCTCCAATCATTTTATAGATTTAAATAAATTAAATGCACAAATTTGCGTTTGGTAAGGATACATTTGAGCTTAAAATAACACCCTATTGTATCCATAGAAAGTTCTTTAGGGGCAGAAGGAATGCTTCAGATGGGAGCATGTCGGGCCTACTGGGGATGGAGAGCTTGAGGCTACTGTGATCTTGCATAACTTTATAGTCTGTCCAGTCTGACAACAATCCTTACTCCTCAAAACCTCTCCACAAACCTTGTTTTGACAACCTATACCCAGCCATAAATCCTGCTTTGTGTTTTGAGTATTGTATAGACACACATTCGATCAAACTCAATGACTCAATTCACTCATTAAATGTGTAAAATAAAATCTTTTCTATTTCCAATCATCGATGGATACATTTGCAGAGATACAAGTAACAGTACATCAAACAAAGTCAAGCCAACTCTTCTAAAGAGCTCTACTTTGCCCTTTAGCAGCTAAATAAAAAAATTCCACCTTTAACAGTGGAAAAATCCAAGTGCATGCTGGCAAAACTTGTAATCTTGACTGTTTGAAATCCGGATATTCAAAATTACTCATGATGATAATACAGTAGCAAAATATTACATATCAAGAAAGAAAGGCTAACACCAAAAGAGTATTCTTAAGACATGATTACAGAAACAAAGTAATCAAACTGCACAACTTGATAGAGAGACTAGTAACAAAGTGACCCTTCTTAAAAGTGAGTCTTTTAGAAGCTAATGGAGAGAAGAAAAAATCGACTTAAGCAAGGGTGGGTCATCTACTCTGTGGGGGTCAGGGGCAGTGAGTGACAATCAGAAGATCAGTCCATCAGCTTGTGTTCACCGCAATGATACATGTAATTGAAAGTGAGCCCAGAGCTGAGCTTTTCATAATCCTGCAGCAGTCCAGTGCTCCTGCGGAGTGCAACCAGTCTGTGAAAAGCTCATCTATCCAACTCAAAACAGAGCCTCATGAAGAAGACGTCTGGTGCACATCGGGACATCGTGTCCGTTTTACTGGAAGAAACTGTGTGAACGACTCGTGGGAGCTCATAGACCACGACTTGAGAGTACGCTAAGTTTTTGTATAAAAAATATCGCTCCCTCGACTTTGAGTTCTTCTGTTTTTACCCCACGTCACATCCATCAGGCCCACCTGAAAAAATATCATCAATAGAATAACATTTTAAACTCCATTTTACAGCTACTAAAGTGAAACGCCGAAACCTCAGTTTTAACATTATTTGTGTACATTTATTTGAACAATAGTTTTTGAATGCAATGATTATTAACACTATAAATGTACCTAGTTGCCATTCACTTGTGTTGACAATGTTCTTCCATGGTTGATTGCTGCCCTCTCTCTACTGCGATTCTCTCGTTCTTCGTCTTCCTCATCCCTCTCCTCGTTGCCACTGTGGTTCTTACAGTATAATCTTAAATAACAAAGCACATGCACAAAATAAATAACACAATCTAGTAGAAACAAAACCATATGGAGTTTTTTTCTGCACAGCTCTAATGCAAACAAGTGATCACTGTGAAGGTAAGATGTGGTTCAGTCAAGGTTTAAAGGTTTAAAGATTTAAACTTAAAATTACCTGCTGGAGTTTTTAAGCATTTTTTTTTAAATTCTACCCCCTAATTTTCCTTCTGTCACGTAAAAAGATATATGAGGATGTTACTTCACTGATCGACAGCTGGCAGCAGTAATGAACAAAGAAGTATAGACCTACTAAAGGAAATTAAAAGAGGAATTCAAGTCAGTTAACATGGATATTAACACTGCAAAATTTGCAGTGTTAAAAAACTGACTGCAATGTTTTTTTGAGGAAGGAAATGCATCATGTTTTGGACCACTCTTTTTCCCCTTTTTTCTCTTTCATGTTTAGTAGCATTTAACAAAAAGGGGTATTATGAGAAAACAAACAATACTGATGATTATTCTGACAAAAGCCTTTTTGCCCATTCTGAACAGCATTAGTTAGCTTCATAATTCTGCCTCAGAGATCATGTCTTTGGTTTTCTTCAGGTGTACAAATTAAACATCTATCATATTTATTTTTTAAAAATGATCTCAATCAAGAGGAGCTTTACAACAACGACTATCAGGGGATATTTGCAATTTTCTTGTAAAAGCAAAACATTAAACTTGCTAATAATGTGTAACAACAATTACTGTAAATATACATATAGAAAATCTCTATGTTAAAATTAATGATACAACTATACAGTGAAATGATGGTGTCTAGAGCTGGTTGCGAAGTGAAAGCGCTTTATTTTAAACTGCAAATGTTTTTATGTGTAGAAGCTGAGCTCACTTGTAGATGCCACGCGCCATGTTTTCAATGTACTTGGCTTTGTCCTGTAGGCCGCAGTGATAGTGGTAGGTCTTAACACATGCCTTGATTTCACACCCGATGGTAGCACCCAACTGAGTGCACAGTGTACATTTCTGGAAAAGCAACAAAAACAATTTTTAAGTCATAAATCATAAATAGTTTGTAAATTTCTATTCTAATGTCAGATAATCTTCCCACCATTCTCTTCCCCCTTTTGATTTCTTGGATGACTGTTTTCACATCAAAGTTTCCAAATTCAGCCCGTGATGTGGTGGTCAGCTGCACCGTTCCCGATGAGAAAAGCTGTGGGGGATTGTGGATTAGATACAGATCCAAATTGTAGTACTTTACATATACAAAGAGAGTGTAAAATGTTCATTCACAGCCAGGCAGAGAGAGGGAGAGAGACACACACACACACGCAATCTCACCATGCACTTGTAGTGTGCGGCCACTTTTTTGGAGTTATCGGTATGAAGCATGCCCCTTGTTTCATTCTCTTCATCACCAGCGTGACAAAAGCCACAGCGCTGGCCGCCGTCTCCTGGGCTGGCCCGGAGAGGTGACCTGTCCCGCTGGAAACACATGGAATAGCACTCAAAAAAAGAGCCCACATGCAGCAAACACACTGTTCAAGTAAATTTCACACACTGCATTCATAAACAGGCGCGTGGCCTTACATGGGAGGAACTCTCCTCATCTGCAGCCTGTGAGGAGGTGGAGCGGGAGTCTTCAGATTGACCCCGAGATCCAACCTTGGCTCTCCCCTTTTCGAACCTTCCTCTGCCCCTATTTTGTGGAGGCGATGAGTCTGAATCATTGGGCACACCTCCTACTTCATCTAAATATTAGAATATATCATCAAAACACAATTCACAATGACATAGACAATCATCACCTTGAGAATATTAGCATGTATCCTTATAGTTTAAAAGATTTTTTAAGCTAACTTTACCTTGAATGCCATCCTGAGAAGCATCCCGGTGTTTGCGACAGTAAACACTATGTTGAGAAGTGACAGCAATATATTTTAATGACATTTAATATGTAAAAAAATGCCTGTATTTGTTGCAGATTAATGTGTGGAAGAGTCTCTGTCCATGTGCAAAAGAAAGTGACTTACAGATAAATCCCTTGTGAGGGATTCTCTTTGATTTGGGCTTTGTCCTTCACAGCACAATAATAGTGATACGTCCTCCGGCACGTCTTCACATCACAGCCAATAGTGGCACCCGGTCGGTGACATGAGGAACACATCTAACAGGGAAAACAAAAAGACATACATCTTTAAGGAAAACAAGCACATGCCGTTCCAGATCATTCAAAACAACTGACAACTAGTAATGTGACTTGGCAATTAAAAACGTGAAATGTGATTTGATGATGTGGGTCTAAATTTTAATTCTGCTCCAAAGATCACAGCAGCCTGACAGACATAACCATCTAAAAGGCCGTATGCAAATATTATGAAAGGATCATTCCTGTGGGGAAAATTAGATTTTTGCAGGAGAAAAAAAAAAAAAATTCTGCAAGGAAGATGGCATACAACAAGATTATACAGAGATATGCTGTATATAGCTATATGTAGACAGGCTGAAAATTAAATTTAAAAACAATTTAAATTTATGCAAAGACACCACACCCTGTTTTATGAATATTTATTACTTCTAAGCATCTAAGACTAATCTTAAAAATATATTTCTCAAATTAAAAAACATGTATATGAGGGTCAAAGTCAATCCCAATAAGAATAAATGAATATTAATATAAATTGCAACATATTACATAGAGTTATGTGTACCACTATACTTGTAAATATATGGCTAATGTCCAAAACATGGCATTAGCTTGTGCTAAAACAACTTTGAAAAAGTTACTGGAGATCTAATGTGAGAAACTAACATTAATTCACAGCAAAATACATGTTTTGCAAATTACACAAGATATGCCACTATTATGCTACTACTATATTAAATTGCAATTCCAGTATCTTACTCAAAATTTACATACATGAAGTGAAAAAATAGAACCATTCAAGTACAGCATATTCTCAGAGCTACTATTAAGTGTCTGTCATACACATACATAGTGCTGGTGTTAGAGCAGTCGGAGTGTCTGTAGGAGAACCCATGTTTTTATGTAACGGTTTGTCAGAATGAGAAGAGCCGCAACCTGTTTAATCCATAAGACAGTCTGTGACTGTGTGTCACAGGAATACATCACTATTCCTCAGACTCAACCACAAGTTGACCAAAGATTGCAAACGATGAAATTTCTCCAAGACATTCTTTTACAGAGAGATGGATGGTTATAGTGCTCTCTCTGTCAGATGCAGTTCTATGGCTCATACATACATCCAGATGTGTTCTCAGCCAACTCTTCAATCACACTGTTTGCCAGTCCATTTTTAGTCTTCCCTTAAGACACACCAAATAAAACCAATTATAGCAAACTTTCGGAGTTGCCTTTGATTTCTTCTCCTTCCACTTATTTATTTAGTAACAACAATATGGACGACAACACAAGTTGGCCAATGAAAAGAATTCAACATCAGCAATTCAATTTGAAACTGATTTAGATTGTCATAGCCAACACAGTGCGAACAAGGTTTTTTTTTTGTTGTGCAAAGATGGCAAAGATAAGGTTTGCACATCAGACAGAAACATGACAAACCTTTATAACCATGAAAAAAGCATCTGAAACAGCATGCGGACAGTTGAACAGAGAGTGGATTCCACAGGAGTGCATAAGCTACAACCATGCAGCCAGAGGCTACAAGGCCAAGACAAATAACTAACAAAGGCATTTGAAAAAGGCACTCTGTATGACAGGATATATATTTTTTAAAAGGAAATGCTACTTTAGTTGTTTTCTTTTAGTGACTTGCAAAATAGTCCAAAACACCCACATGACAAAGCATTGCAAAACCACATGTTTGATAAGTTGCCCACTGCTACTTATAACACTCCCTCTCCACTCCTCAGTTGTTAATGCTGCACTGAGAGGGAACGTAGGTACTTACCAATTTGTTTCCCCTTTTGATCTCCTTTTTCACATCCTCAATTGAAAATCCTCCAATGTTGTCACTGTCTGCGTGAGATGTGACCAAGGCAGAGGAGAAGAGCTGCAGAGAACATTTATAAAGAGTATAAATTAGTTTGAGTCTTTCAATATAATGATGATAATATTTATAATATCTTCATTTTAATTTTCCTTGACTACTAGTGAAGCACCACTTTCCACACTACTGAGAGGGTAAGCAGTGATATATATTGATTGAAAAATCATGGCATTTATAAATTTTGACATTACTTTATGAAAAGAGGTGAACAGCGTTTTTTTCACCCAAGTGACAAAGGACAAAGTAAAGCCTTTCAGGATAATGTTGGGGAGAGAAATATAATATATATAATGATATGTTTCCCTAATTTGCTTTATGATATGTAGATGTTTTCTATGTTTCCCCTTATAAACAAATAAAACAATATTAAACACAAAATCCACCTTTTTTTGAGGGTGGGGGGCTGTTGTTAAATATGTGCAAGTGTATGTGCATATGTGGATTGCAAACAAGCTTGGCTCTTTCTTGAGGATCACAGGCTAAAAGGTTTGAGAACAACGTGCTCTTCTCACCATGCACTTATGGTGGGCTGCCACCTTCTGGCTGTCGGACACAAGCAGCTGCCCACACTCCTTGTCCCGGTTGGTTCTGCAGAAGGCACATTTGGGCAGTCGCGCTGCAGCTCCTTTCCTCTGTCCTGACATGACTAATGGCTTCAGTCTTTGCCAAATGTTCTGATAAAAAACAAAAAACGAAAAAAAAAGACATCACTAAATATGTGATGAAAAGATAACTTTACTTGTAACATATTTATAGATCCCTTTAGATGCAGTCAGTTATAAAGTAGCACTTCCCTGTTGTGTCCTCTGCAATATCATTAGAACAGCTAGATGCATTTGTCATACATCTGGCCCACACAGCCCGTATTTGATCTTAAAAGGATCCTGCTTTCAAATGCATACTGTATGTAGGGGATGTCCACACTTCTTGCCAATGTAGTTTTAAAAAAATGACTGATGTCACTGATGGTCCAACATACTTGCAGTAATGTAATATGACAACAGAGTTTTGATTTTCTCAGTTATTAATATGTTGATAACAAGGGATAAACATCTGTGAATCTGCGTAGCAAGTGTTGCCAAACATCCCTCATGGATTCAGTTTTCAAAGAGTAAACTGTGTTCTGAAAATCAACTTCCTTCACCAACTTAAATGTGGCTGTTGTGAAATAATGAATAAAACCCTTTGAAAAGGAGCCATTTGAAACTCTTTCCCAGAAACAGCTGGAAACCAAACTTTGACTCAAATACTACTGCAACTAACTTCAGAGTAGAGCCATAAAAGTCACAGAAGAAAAGCCCTGTGTCCTCATCACATCGGCCTCTTAAGGACACTGTCGCTTTTTAGCTGAGTGAGCTATGGAGAGTTTCTGATTATATGTAGTATGAGCACTTAAACCCAAAAAATACATACATACTTTAACTGCTATCCAATGCCAGTATTTCGTGAGATACTGGTTATTTTGTATATGTTTCATCATGGCGGCTGCAGATAAAATTGGCCACAACATAGACTGTCTATTAACAATATCCACCGGTCATCCCAGATCTAGATTAGACTAAACAGGATCAGATGCAACACAGTTTTCTCACACACAGGGGCCACTTTTAATTTCAGACACCCCCAATGGCCAGTTTCTGTGCAAATGTTGCAACATGTTTCCCATTTTCCATACACAGTCTGCTCCAGTTTTCTGTCTACTGCAGCTTGTCTGCCCCTACTTGCTGCCATCTTAATCTCTAAAACAAACTATTTAGAGGAGATTTTTTTCTGTTTTAGATTATTTTGCCTGTTACAATTAGCAGTTTAGATGAACATATTAAAAGAATCTTGAACATCAATATATTACTATATCAATATTGTTATTATATCATTTCAGCTGCATGTTTAGTTCAACATTTTAGATGCGTATTAATGCATATTTCCTAAAAATCATCAAGACTGATTGCAAACCCATCACTATATTCTTTTAAGTAGAGAAGCAAACAAAACCTCCAAATGTGTACTGTCATTTGCAGAGATGGTCTGTTTGATGCTGTCTGTAATGCACTAGAGGCGCCACAGATAGATTAAATGCATGGATTAAAAAGATCTTTTTAGTCTTTTAGAGTCCACAAACGAAAGTGGGTGTTTTTAAAATCACAATAGCAGTGTGCTGCGACGCCTTGATAGAGCCATTACAGCCATGATAGCAGGGCCAGGATTTCACTGCGGCGGCCACGGCAGCGGAGTCAGCGTGCAAACACACATTACTGTCCCTGTAAATAACACCAAATACCCTTTATTTCAACCTGTGCTCTTCACTTAAATGCTCCCATATAGCAATCCTGTACTACATGACGAGGTTGTGGCCGATTTGTGTCGAGAACGAGTGAAACATAAAAAGTGGTTCAAAATTCTCTTACAAAGTTTTGAATTAAAGGGGGTGTGTGTCTCTTTCTCCACTAAACTATCTGTAACTGAAAACATTTTTCACTATGAACATCTCAACGCCCCGAAATCTCTCCCAAGGCCTTTTCATGAAGGAAAATAAAGGTCGATGGTTGGAAAATATGACACTTCGACATTATGTTTATGCTGGAACTCGAATAACTGCGAATATTTCCCTTTAAATGTGGGAAATTATCATGACAGGCGCGGGTCTTCGCAAACCGTTTCGAAGTAAAGAGCGCCATACGTGATCTATCTCTGTGAAAAGAGAGCAGCTCAGCTTGTACGCCAGCAATACGGCCTGAAACGACAATAGGCCATAAAACACCAAGGCTAACATCCTGCCGCTAAAACATAGCTCAAATCTTACCTGCTAATATAATCTTAAAGCGCTGAGACGGTTCAAAAGATGGAAAAGTGTTCCGGGCAGTGACTGTGTTTCTTTCCGTCCTTCAGAAGTAATCGTGAGCTTTTCTCACTAGCATCAAGCTAGCTACTGTGTTTGAGATAGCTTCACTTCCTGGTCTGGCTTTCAAAATAGAAGTCGTGTAGGTGGTCGTAATACTGCAATGATTCAAAGGTGAAAAGGCATGGGAGGTCAGGATATGTAGGAAACGAAAGTACTTCACAAACATTTTGTCTTGAAAATTAAATTTGAAGTGTTAATATCACGAAATCCTCAATATCCCTCATTGAGATTTTAAATAAGTTTTACAAATTATAGTGTTATGTACGATTTTAATGAAAATAAGAGCTGAAGCAGGCCATTTCAATTCAATTTGTCACAAAAACTGAGTAGTAGCCTAATAAGAGCACACCAGAGGCCAAGCCAGCCAGAGGTTAGGTTTGTAGCTCATAGATATGGAGTATGTTTTTTGATTGAAGATTTGCTATTAAGTTTACAGATTTGTTACAATTGTAATAACACAACTGGCCCACTTTAGTAAGCCTACAATATCCACTACTGATGATTCATATTGGTTAATACCAAATTTTGAGGCATTCATTATTTTATTTTTTATTGTACTAATGAGGTGCATGCTCACAGAGAAAAACTGTTCATAGGTTGACTCAAGTGACAGTATAAAAACAACCATTACAGTTATAAGTCTGAGAGTAAATATTATTTTATTTGGGTAGTTTGCATTTAAAGAAATTACTAGAGGACTTATATGAATAATCATGTGGAACACCTTATCAACAATTTTGAATTTTCTTCTCAAGAAAATATTATTTAAACCAGCTGTAAGAACATTCATGTAAACCAATGAAAATCATATCAACAGTGTTATCATTAATGGTATCAATGGCCTTGGATAGATGTGGGAAGAGTGTAGCACAATACTGCCTTTATCAAGCAAGTCAACAATAACATCCAGAATTTACTGTAACCAGGTCTAAAGCTTGTCTGTTAGAGCTGGAGGACATATTATCCATCAGAGACTGTAATAGGCTGTTGAGTTGACCAGTGAGTCTGATTTTGGGGAGACAGAACAGTCAAGACAGGATATTTATGTGTGTAGAACTTCCTGGGCCACAGATGCTGCAAACACAAAGCACCATAATCTAATACAGATTCAATCACACTCATAGAATTATCTCCCAAAAACAAAACAAAACAATGGCATTCATTAGCAAAACTGCAACTCAGAGACCTTTTAAAGGAAAACACAGATAGATGCATAATGTGATATTATAAGCACAAGCTCTCTGTTGCTTTTCACATTTTTTCAACATCTGGCTTGGTTTACTGTATGTTTACATGATGATGAAGGGCAATTTTAACCCACAGTGTCTGTCATCTGCTGTTGCTGTGAGCATGATGGTGGATCTATAATCATATGGCCATCTTATGGGAACCATAAGGACCAAAAATGTTCCTATGCTATGAAGCATGTTCTGTAAGTATAGACTTTAAGATCTAGATTACAACATTAGTTACTTGGGCCAGCAAAATATTTTGTGTGATACAGCCATGGTGGGTGGTCTGTTGATCAAATTAGATTTTTTCAGATGGAAGTTGATGCTGAGAATAATTTCTTTTTTTTCTTTTTTTTATAAAAGCAGGATCTATCTATCTATCTATCTATCTATCTATCTATCTATCTATCTATCTATCTATCTATACAAAGTCTTTCTTTTTTTTACCCTAATTAAAAATCAGAGTTTAAGATATGCAAATATAAATATTAAAATTTAAAATGTGCATGACTGTCTTGAAAGATTTGATTAAGAAAATGAAGACTGATACAAATGACAGTAAAAGTGCAGGTACTCTCCTGTGCTTTACAAATTATTGTACTTTGCGATTAATGAAATCTTTTTTTTTTTTTTAAATAGATATATACATAAGTAACAATAAAAAATTCAACACACATGAGATAAAACTGGTTGTTTTAATCAGGTTTCAATGCGTAAATATTTCCGAGCACATTTGTTCCCTTATCATTTCTCAAGAATTTAGGTGCACTTGATTATATTTACAGGGCAGGCCGGCAGAGGAGTCTTCCCATGCAGTCTGTAATCTGTCCACCCCGACGAAAGATGCTAGCCATGAAACATGCGCATCTACAGAGAAGAGGGCGTTTCCACATGTTCGCCTCCGTCAAAGTGATTGGCTAAAAGTAGTGGCAGTCATTTTGTAAAGCAAAACATAACCGCCCAGTGTCCCCGGGATGAAGAGAGGACGGGAGTTTTAACAGCAGAGAACAGGGAAATGAAGTTGTCAGACAGGCTAGCCCAGCAACTCTCTCTGCACAACTAGGCAGCTAGCAAGTTAGGTGACATACGGTCACGAGTAGAGAGATTTACATGAAATATCACAGCTATGAAGGTCGTCCGTTTCAGCAACTTGTAGGTACAATTAGTACACTTTAGATAGCTCCGACCACAGAGCCCAGATAACGTTACAGGCGTTTCAAAGTAGCCTTACAGTGGAAAAAAGAAAGTGCAGACAACTTGCTAGCCTGCTAGCTAACCTTTAGCCACCGAGCCTCCTTCAGCTTCAACACTAGAGTTAAGTCGGTGAGTCTTGACAGCCTGTACTTAATATTTCAGCAGTATGTTGTGTGTGTTTGATATTTTCCACGGTACTCGATGTCCATGTACTGACGCTAGTTCACTTGTTAACTTAGAGCTAACTAGGTCACAAGCTAGCTCAACTTTGCAGATGAATATTACTGTAACGTTGACCTCCTTAACATCTTATTCACCATTTTATCCTTGATGCACTTAATAAGTTATCGTGTCATTTGCTGAGCTAGAAGTGACTTGGAAAAACTTACAGTTGAGTGCCAACACATCGTAAAAGTGTTAAATTATTTTCAGAGTACCCGCAATGTCTTTGAAAACTATTTTGGTTAATGTAACGTTAGCAACATTAATGTAACGTTAACAACATTAGTTAGCTGTTCGTGCTGTTATGGCCTTTTAAACTGTAACTCAATAGGCTACTTTTGAATGTCGTCTGTATAACTATCTTAGCAGTAACCTTGGTCTCTTCAGGTGGGAGCTTTGCAGCCATTTCCTGATGCAAAGAAGTGCAGGAAGTTGAATTGCTTTAATTGCAACGCACAGTTATTCGAAACCGTGTTTTATTTCATCAGAAACTTGGGCTTTGATTACCAGTCTCCAGTCATGCCTTTTCCTTTTGGGAAATCTCAGAAGAGTCCGGCAGAAATAGTGAGAAGTTTGAAGGAGAATGTGGCATACATGGAAAAGCTGGATGCTGGAGACAGCAAAAAGTGCGAAAAGGTCAGTAATGATTTTTCCTCTGACTGTCATATATTTGAGATGTGTTTCTTACCCTTAATATAAACTGATGATAGTAATCAAACTGTTTTTCCACAATTAAGGTAGCAGAGGAGGCGTCCAAAAATCTGGCCTCACTGAAGGAGATACTTAGTGGGACAGGTGACAAGGAGCCTCAGACCGAGGCAGTGGCTCAGCTTGCACAGGAACTGTACAACACCAACCTCCTCATTGCACTCATTGCAAACTTGCAGAGGATTGATTTTGAGGTGGGAAAAATGTACTAACTTTTGCAATTAAGTTGTGTGTGTAAAAAGTATTGATCACTATGCAGAGAGCAAATTGTCAGTGGCAGTGTGTAGAACGTCTGAGACCAAAGCTAAAATGTCACATACTGTCATAACCCAGTCAGCCAGTCATCTGTCTGAATGCCTTTTTGGTGTGTTTTTACAGGGGAAGAAGGATGTGGTTCATTTGTTTAGCAATATAGTGAGACGTCAGATTGGCACCCGTACACCAACGGTAGAATACATCTCTACACACCCACAGATTCTCTTCATGCTTCTGAAAGGGTAAGTTTATCTTTTTTAAGTTACAGGAATTTAGTATTTCATACATGTTTGGTGTGCGTGCTTTACAAATATAGGTATATAAAGGCAAGTCTATCCTTAGATACTGCTAAACTGTAACCAAATTATTTAGCCTAAGTCACTTTTTAAAACTTTATTAGTGAAATCACCTTCCCTCAACATGCCTTGTGACTTTGTACATTACTCAGTATGTGTTTCAACAACTCCCAGCCGAACGAGCGTGAACTTGTTGCATTCACCTGTGGGTTTTACATGTAGATGAAGAGAGTGATAGTAGAGTTGATTTTTCAGCTCCAAAAAACTGAGTCATCCTGCCTACTCAAAGAACAGCCTGTCTCATGGCTGCACTGCAATATGGTTGATTTAGGCTGTTCTAAACAGACCCAATGCAGTCTTCTTGAATGGATTTTTCCACTTTCTCCCAAAATTTCATGACTAGAGAAATGGTCCTCATTATTAAGCATGACCTCTAATAATGAGAATCATTTGTTTGATTTTCAGAGATAGACATGTAAACCTGACATTTAATGTTAATAAATTCCCTTGGAGCTGCAAGGCTAATCTTCTATATTTGGCCAGCTATCTTCAGACAGCAAAAATACCTCACTACAGAAATAGGGCAAAAATGTTAGGTTATTCACTACATTTATGCAATACTGTCAGTGTTAAAACACTTAAGATATGTTATATCCACAGTGTTTGTTGTATAACTCTCTGTAAATGACTTGACCTGGGTCCAACGTGTATTAACCTGTACAGATATGAGAGTGCAGAAGTGGCTCTCAACTGTGGAATGATGCTGAGAGAGTGCCTGCGTCATGAGCCTTTGGCACGGACAGTGCTCTTCTCTGAAGACTTCTACTGCTTCTTCCGTTATGTGGAGCTCTCAACTTTTGACATCGCCTCAGATGCGTTTGCCTCATTCAAGGTATGCTGCCACATTTTCTTTCTCTTTCCAGCAGCTTAATTCTAACAGTTCTTATCTTACATCTTTGAGTTTTCTGTTTACTCACAGGATCTTCTCACAAGACACAAGATTATGTGTGCAGATTTCCTGGAAAACAACTACGACAAGGTGAGTCTTCAAGCATGGGTTTTAATCTTAAATCAAAAGAATGCTCATTTTGTGCCTAAAATACTTTTAACATGTCTATCAGGTGTTTACAGAATATGAGAAGCTCCTGCATTCTGACAACTACGTTACCAAACGACAGTCTTTGAAGGTAAAAGCTTTACTACTCTGGTGTAATTGACATTAACAGTCACTAAAATTTATTATGCATTGAATTTAACAAGGTCTTATCTTTAATCTGTCCCTTTTTTTTTTTTTTTTTAACAGCTTCTTGGGGAACTTCTCCTGGATAGACACAACTTCACTGTCATGACAAAATACATCAGTAGGGCAGAGAATTTGAAGCTGATGATGAACATGCTAAGAGACAACAGCCGAAACATCCAGTTCGAAGCATTTCATGTCTTCAAGGTTTGCTTTTTGAACATGAACCATTAGTATAAAAATATATTGCTTTATTATGCTGGAAAAACTGTGAAATCCTATAAATTTTTTTTGAAAATTATATGCAAAATTCTGCTGATGTTAGTTGGTCAAATATCCAAAACTGGTGTTTTTAGAAAAAGTTTTTACTGAAGTAGCCATCTAATATTTATATGAATATTTTCCAAATTGTCAGTTAATCTTTCTCTCGTTACAAAAGGTGTTCGTTGCAAACCCTAATAAGACTCAGCCTGTGCTGGACATCCTGCTGAAGAACCAGACCAAACTTGTGGATTTCCTAAGCAACTTCCAGACCGACAGATCAGAGGATGAGCAGTTCTGTGACGAGAAGAACTATCTGATTAAGCAGATCCGGGACCTGAAGAGGCCCACAGCACCAGAGGAAGCTTAAGGCAGCAGGGATGACTGCTTCATCAGGTGGTAGATGTATACGTGGTGGCTGAAGCTGCAGGGGGCTAAGAATTAGTCTAAAAGACATGCTTCATTAAGGTTAATATTAACTCCAAAATATAGGAAAAATGTAAATATTATTTCCTTTACTTTCTGTTTTTTGTTTTTTGTTTTTTTTGTTTTAGTGTGGATGTGGAGATGATTTCCATCCAGCAACCTGAGTGGGCCAAGAACTGTTATTTAAACTATAGTACTTCTCCTTTAGTGATAATGAAATGCATTTAGTCTGTTCTAGTATTGTTGGACCTTTTAAACTGTTACCTTTCCACATACTTTGTTGCTGGCAGAGACCTTAGACGGACAGAAACATCAACCCATTCACAGCCAAAATGAGCTCTGAGGTGTTCTGGAAAGTCTGTCCAAAATATGTCTTATTTTAGATTGAAAAGCTGAGGAGAAGTAAATATATTATTTTTCTAATGTATCTTTATGGTAAACAATTTAAAACATACAGTAACTCTTTTCTCTGAACATTGTTTAGTCTAACTAATTGCATAGCTTTGGGGTTTTTTGCCTTATTGTAAGCTGTTGTGTTGTACAGGCACTCACATGATCTTTGGAAATAGGGCTTTGGCAGAGTGACATGAGGATGACATCGGCCAGGTCAGCACATAGTAGTTTTTGGTGATTAATGTGTAGTCATTAGGCCTTTGGTTGCATGTGTGGAGTTACAGAGGTCAGAAATGATCCTGCAGTGCTGTTCTTGCCAGGGCATTAGCTGACACAGGAAGAGAAAATCAAAACCATAGAGGAATCAATTAATTGTGCTGTGATTTTGAGGCTGCGCTCAGCGAGGCTTACATGACTGAAATAGAAACAAGGCATCAGATAATGCTGCAGGGTACCAGCCATCCATTTACCGCTAACATGGACAGCCAGGATATACCGATTGATCTCACTAGGAGCACTCCATTTCATCCTCACATACTGAGCACAGAGAGCTGTGATTTATTTAAACACTGATTTATCTAACAATTAGTTCATGAGGTTTTATACTACTTGATGTATGCCGTCTGAGGCATTTCTCCTTTACAAAGTACGCACTGCATCACATGAGAATTAATATTGCAGTTTACATGAAGGTGTCACCTATAATGATGCCTCATAAGTATGTTACACTGTGAATTTTTAACACTCATGTAAGGGCATGTTGGGTTATTTAATTATAGTTGGCATGTTAAAGAGACTTCATTCCAACTTTCCATAGGGATTACCATCTTGTGAATAATTTTCCTTATTACATCTTTATTTGACAAATTGAACATCCAATACTCTTAATTAGAGATATAGGATGTTTTACTGACTGGAATATTTTGCTAAAAAGTAACTGGATCGTCTTACTTTCATGAAAAAAAATGTTATTTTAACACACAACAACAACAATAATAATGATAATAATGATAATGATGATAATAATAACAATGATAATAATAATAATAATAATATGTATAATAATAATAATAACAATAATGATTGAACACACTGTAACATGCCTGTGATGCATCAGAAAAGCACGTCCTGTCAGATAATAACCACATGCACTGTTTAAATCAGAATGAGTTTGTTGTGAATGATGAGCACTGAATCCACTGAGTTCCTCACATGCATCACTGATTAGTTGTATTTCTTTAAATGACTTCTGTTGAAATAATTGCCTTACTTCTGCCATTGTCACTGGAATGGTGTATTAGGGAATTCAAGAAATATGTTGTTTGTTCACACAGTCTTCTAGTATATACCTCATGGGATTTGAGTTTGCAAATGCTGTGTTGTCTGTCCTTTTCTGTCCTTTTCCTGACAAGATATTTTATTTGACAGGTTAAAATGCACAACAGTGATTTGTATGCATGCCGAAACTTGGTATATATGTTCAGACTTGAACAGGCACTGCAACCTGGTTTTCACAATGAAAAACTAGATTTTTAAACTGAACTATTTCATTGGGTGGTGCCACACATATGTTAATTCATAATGAATTGCAGTGTGGTGCCTGTGATAAATGTTGCCTTATTTAATAGACGTTTAATTGATTGTAATGATTATGTAAAATTCCAGACCTCCTAATCTATTTTTAAAACCAAAGTCAATATAGAAAAGGGTACATTTCAAGTCCCAAATGCAACACCAGTTAATTTTTCAGACCCACATCTTGCAAAGTGTAGCCTTTTCACCATCTGCATGTCATCTGTGATCCTGTGAGTGTAAATATGTTTTAATAGAGATCAATAGACTACACTCAAAGTAGTTTTTCAGTCGTTGTTAATTGGCTTTTGAAAAAATCCTTTTTTGGTTCCTTACACCCAACAGTCACAAGGTCAACATGGAGCTTAAACACATCCATAAAATAATATGGAAAATCTGCTGTGAATTTGGTACATTTGATTGAAGTCCTGTATGCGGTGCACTGTCATGTTCTCACTTTATGAAAGAAAGCTTGACTTGTAGCTTAAAATTTCCCAGATGGTGATCAGCTTTTCAACTCATTTGTGTTTATTTTTTGTAAAAACACAATTTACAGAAACTATATTAATGCTTGGAATTCAACCCACATAGAAAGTAGTCGTCATTAAGCTTGCTAAACCTACTAATTACTTAACAGGCTGGTCTTCATGATACTATCCAATATTATTGGACTGTTGCATCACAAAGTGATATTGCTTTTTAAAAGAAATAGTCTAAAATAATTTTAAAGTTGGTGCCTAAATGTGCTCTCAAACTTCTTGAAATTTGAGTCTAGTCATGACCTGCACTTTAGTAAGGACATGCTATACACAGTCATCCCATTAGAGGGAGCTGTTATCCTATAACCCTACCTCTAAATATGATGATAAATCACTGGCAATATTATATAGACATCAACACAAATTCCTTAAGATCAGTACTATATATTTAATGATTTAGAGTTTTGTGTTTGGATATTTGTTGTGCTTTCTGTTTTTTTTTTGTTTATTTTTGTTTTTTTTACTCTGTTGCCTTTCATTTTCCCTTCTCTTTCCACACTCTGGATATTTTCTTTATTTCCCATGGGAGCAAATTAAATGTACATAACTTTATAAAGGATAAAAGTGTGAAAGCATTCATGAAAATAAAACTGGCAATTAATTTTTTTGTGGCTTTGTTAAATTGACTGATAGCTTGCTGACATGCCTGTTAGTTTTGTTGCAGCTGTTAGGACCGAAACAATGCCCAACTCATTCAAATCAGTAAATGTAGTATGAATACCGCAAGCAATTATCAGCATATAATGTTTTCACAGAGTATTTGCTGTTTTAATGGGTTTAAATACTTGTAATTTTTCACTATTAAGAATTGGAGGTCATTCTTGACCTGTGGAAACAGTGATGGTGATAAAATAGTCTGGAATTTAAGGCCGACTAGATAAATACTTATGGGTTAGTTAGTCAAAATTATTTGAAGAGCTGTTATGGTGGGCATTTAATGCAGCTTTTCCAATGTTTTAAATATTTAAAAAAAATGATAAATAGTTATCACAAGATACCCAAATGTGGGGTTATCAAACAATGAAAAAAAAGTTTCTTGCTGTTGTTTGATAACCCCACATTTGGGAAAATAGCAAAAAATACTGCTCATTGTTGCCTATTTTTCTCCTGATTATAAACAACCTATAATCAGGATTCTAATTTAATGCCAATTAAAATTCAATTTAATTCAATTGCCATGTAAACACTGAGAGAGGGAAATATTTGCACATTTTACATACATTATCTCCAAAACATCCTTCTGGACAAAGTTAATTAGCGTTTACATCTTGTCCAGTGTATTTATCCAATGCTTTGAATGACTTTTGCCAAAAATAACCCCTCCTCCTAGTAGTAACTGAGTGTGGAGCTGTAGTTTGCCCAGTTTAAAACACTGGGACACATTCCATCCTACCAGGAGGTATCCATCATGAGGCCTGTTCAATGGGTTGGCAGTCCATTGTATGTGTGGAGGTCAATTATAATTCCTGCAAACTCTCTAAGACCGAAAAAAAAAAACAACCATCATCGTGACTCCAACAGACTGAGCTTTTCTATATTACAGCTAAATTCACAGAGCAAAGCGATCTTCCACCCATGAACTAACCCTACTTTTCTACAAATAAGCTGAAAATGTTACCAACCATAATTAACCCTCTTCCTCTATCACAGGCAGGCTACATGAGATCAAACGTACTGGGTGAAAGAATTAAGTCAAAGTGGGCAGCTGCAATTTTCTTTCCTTTAAACTCCAGCGATCCCAGCCTATAGAAGCAGAGAAAAAAACACTGTATGGGAAAGTAGGTTAAAGTTCAATCGGGGAAGGAGGCAAGTAAGGCAATGCCGCAGCCCGTTCCCACAGTGGAGGAAGTGCCACCATGCTCTGGAGAGGCTCTGCCTCTCTCATCTTTCTTGATTTGGATCTCAGTAAACTGTGATGGTGCAAAAACGATGGTATTGAGTGATATTTGTCTACATATGAAGCGGGATTGTGGAAGGACGCGCTCTTGCAGACGGAGCAGAAGACTGTGGGGGCAGGGTTTACAGGGGTTAAAGGTCACAAGCCTCCTGGGTTTCTTTGACCAGCACAGCGCTGAATGAATGAGCGAGTTAGGTTTATAAAACTCTCCACAGAACACTCCGCAAATTCTGAGTTTGCGGGGTAAGTTTACAAAGGTTGCACCATCGGGAAAAACTCTACATTTTGATAACGAAAAAAACACGAGGAATCCCCTGTTTTTCAAGGAGGAATTTAAGGACACCAGGAAGGATTGCGTCGCCTGCGCCCCTCTCCCCACCCCCACAAAGAGAAAAACAACATAAAAGATGCTCTTGCAATTTCATGCACGACAGAACTTTTTGTGTGTGCAAAAAGAGTGGCAGAGAGGGCTGCACAGGGGACAACATCTGCGGGCTAAGGTACGCAGCGATACTGGGCTTTTCTGCATGATGGGGAGCAGTTCATTCAAAAACCTGAACACAAACCAAAGGTAGGCTTTCTACAACTTTCCCTGTTTACTCCATTACACATAGATGGATGTGGTTATTTAGGTCATTTTTTAGGAAGTGCTTGTCTTTGTTTGAAAAAGTTTGAACAATCTGAGAAGTTTTGGTTGGGGGATTTATCGCCTAATCGCTGTTGGCTCATCAAAGGAAAATAGGGCGCATGTTTATCACGTCCTGTGCAGCAATCTTAATGCATTTAAGGCCGTTATAGACAAAAGGAATAGTCGAACGTAATATGTTTTACACTGCATTACTTAGAATAGCTCGATTTGTTTGCTCTAAGTTGGCTTGCACGGGTCTTTGTTGGGTGTATTGGCACGTTGGGCTCATCCAGGATCTATTTTAATAATCCTCAAAGAGTCACAAATTCTACCACCCACCGACTACCAGCTGCTCGGCCTACTGTTAGTATTAATGACGTAATTGAATAAACGCGGATGTGATTGCCAGTGAGATCCATTAAATAATTGACGGGAGTTGACGCGCATCGTCACATCAGAAGACTGTTGGCGCCACTTTGTTAAAGCTGCACTCAGACGCTCGCAGCGCATTTATAAACGCATTACTACTCACTAATAAGTTGGGGGGGTTGAAAATTATAGCATACTTAGGTGAAAAATTATAAAATAAAATTTTAAAAGGTTTTTCTCAGATTTGACTTCTTGTGCTCGTTTTTTGAATCTCGAGCCTCGAAGTTAAAAACCCACCTCGTGCGTGTTTTGCATAAACAGGCAGTGAAACCTGTTGACTGCTTTTACTCGAGTAACCATGAGTAGTCTACAATTGACTATTTCCAGTTTATGTCACGTTATACTTTTACTTCACTCCATTTCAGGCAGAATATTGCACTTTTTACTTCACTACATTTATCCGAAAACAATAAACTAATAATACAATAAAATATTCAAACGTGTAAAAGGCGATTCTGATCTGTAAGATTTTCTCTCTCTTCTTTTAAAATTTTAAAATTGTTTTTCTGATTGCATGTCTGTACTTAAGCCTCGGCAACAATGTAAATGCCTAAGTTTTGCTTGTGGTGGAGTATTTCCACATGGTGATTATACTTTTAGAAAATGAACATTTTTCACCATTGTTAGCTTTCACTTGAACATATAGCTCTGCTATAACGCACTATCGTTTGTCTGCACTGTCCTGTAAAGTTTGAAGTGTGTTTTTATATGTGAATTGTTCATTGTGATTCAAGTGTGCTTCTTTTTGCCCCTTGGGGACAAAAGAAGTGATCGAAATGAACTGCATTGAATTGAACTCAATTGAATTGAATTGAATTGAATTGAATTGAATTGAATTGAAGGTATGTGTGGTCTAATTTAGAGTAACTGTGCTTAAACATTGTTGAAGTCTTGATGCTGTGGCATCATGATGAAAAACCCATCTCTCTTCCATCAATCTGAAGATATTTATGCAAAAAATGCTCTCTTTTTAATTTTATTTTGTAAATAGAAATCTAGTTTGTTCTAGCTTTGAATTCATCTCTGATTGTCGCACTGTCACATGGCTGCAGCTTGTAATTCTGTCACCCATTTATTCTCCCATTTTGACTTATGGTATGGATCAGTTTAAATATTTTCTTCATTATAACTATCAATGAATTTTGTTCTTTTCAGGTGGTGCAGCCTGGAAGTGTTTTTCCTGGAGGAGTTGGAAGTAATTCAGCACATCAATCCCCTCTGACATCCTCAGCCTCTCTAATGGTCCCCCAGCTAAGGTGCATCTAGTGTAGTTAGTGAATTGGTTCAGTATCTACTGCCCTAGTTGCTCCTTCTGGCTGGAGGGCTTGTTCTTATTCAAGGTCAAAAATATTTTTGCCACATCGGCTCAAAAGCTGCTCAATGTGTGTGATGAAATGCCACGTGTCTTTCTTTTAGAACACTAATGGTTTAGTTTTTTGAGTTATTATCCAAATATCATGTGTCACATCAACAGAAAGGTAAATACATTTCTCTCAGCCTGTCTCACAAATGAATGTGTCTGTGGGGATATCTCTCCCTCTGTAGTGACTTATGACTCTCTGACTCTTGCACTAAACACGTTGTTGACTTTGCAGCTCCAAAGTGCTCACAGTGCAGGTAGTACACACTGATCTACTGCAGTTTGTGCACTTCAGGTACTGCTGGCCACCATTCATCAGCCTTTTTTCATTTGTCGTTGGAACTCTGTTGAGTTTACAGTGAGTTTTGTTGGTTTGCTCTCAGCTTGTGCCAGTTTTTGCTGTGCAAATCCATGCAAAGCTCTCTGTTTCTCAGACATGCAACAAAGGGGAGAATACTGGTTTTATTTTCTGTTGTTCCAAGCTTTTGATGAACACTTGAAACTCAAAAAACGTACTCACACCAGGCACATGTTGCAGCCATGTAAGGCATCTGAACATTGGGTTTCTTTGACGTTTCTGTCTAGCTGTTTTCAGGTGGATGACTTCACAATTTCAATACTTGACTAAAGGAAAAGAAATTGCACAGTATCCATCTGCAATCCGCCAGATGTTGAGAGCAGCGACAAATCAATTTTGTCGTTATTTGTGTTGAAGAATATTAGAGAAATTGTTCTCATAGATGTCCCTTTGTCTGACTTCATGAACTTTGACTAGTCTGCAGGGAGGATGATCTACAAATGTTGGCGTCCCCCGTGTCTGGTATACAAACTGAACACTAGGTGGCAGCATTTCAGTTTTATTGGCTCTTTAGAGCTGAGTGGACGTAACAAAAGTGTCCGCTCAAAATGTGAAGATGAAGAAATAACCAGTGTGAAATTTGATGCAGTTTTGGTATTAAAACAGATTTATGTAATTACTTAAGATAAAAAAAGGTGTTATTGTTCACTTTTGTTCAATTTGTGCTGATTTCTCAGAGTTCCTCTTGCTCTTTGTACACTCTTTTCTTGTGGTTGAATTATAAAACCTCATTTTCAGATCATACCCGACACCTCTGTATCATTTTACCTGTGATATAGGAGCACCACTCTGTCCCACTATGGACCTCTGTTATGTAAATTGTACAGATACTGTGCCCTAATTACATCCTAGAACACAGAGCATCATTTATCTCACACGACAACAGCTCGTGCACCGCATTAATCCACTCCTTGTATCTCCGCTCCTGCAGCCGCACAGAGTCAGTATATCAGCTCCCATCAATACTAGGTTTTGGCCACGAGACGAAAAATCTATGTACGCGCAGGTTCACGCTGTGGCGCGCGCGCTTTTTTGGGGGAGCGCGCATGTATCCGGGGCGAGTTCATCTGTGCAGCGAGCTGAGAGTCAGTGCCGTAAGGGAAGAGGGACTCTTAAGTTATCAGCATCGAAGAAGCTTTACCAAGAGGCTCAACCGAGCGGCTCTGCGGGCGAGCGGTGTGCTGAGGGGTTAGTAAAGGAGCGGAAGAGCGGAAGGATGTTGATCCGAGCTGAGCTGAGGGCTGCAGCACCATCTCATCATCGCAACCACGGGATCCTCCTGTAACTTTGAATGTGTTAAACTTTACCTCAGCTGCTCTATTCTGTCCGATTTGCCCGCGCTGCTCGCCTGCCATGCCTGGCCCATCATTTCGCGATGCGCTCTTTCTGTGCGCCTTCCTCCTCCAGCTGTTCTCCCTGCTCTACGGACAGGTGCCAAACTGCCAGGAGGTGCGCACAGTGTTTCACTCTCTGCATCCGGGATCGAAGTGGGTCCCCGAAAACCCAGTGTCAGGTAACTGTCATCAACTTAGAGCTCCTACACATATCGCTCCACGTTTTACGCACAGGATGCCTGAGAACTGCGTCCTTTGATTGAGATCACTTCTGTAAACTAGGACAGATTTCTACCATTTCAGCTCTGACTGTAAAGAAATTTGCATTTGGTATTAAAATGAAATTCCTAGTTCAGTTCCACAGGGTATTTCCATTAGGCTACAGCAGTTCTCCATCGCTATCAAACCTTTTTCACTCTGTTTCAAGGCTACTGACTGAGCGGTGAGAGCCAACCCACACACACTCTCCATCCCTCTGGCTGAACATTTGCTAACCTGCTCTTTAAAAAAAATCTATTGGTCGTTTTAAGTACCTCGTTAAAAATGCATTTTGACTTACATAAACCACCAGTTAACTGTTAAATAACAAGCCCACATGATTGATTGACTTCGGTATTGATTCAAACAAGGAGAACAAGTTACCTTTCCTGGATAACTTTGATTGGGTCTATCCTTCTAAAACTGGAAGTAGATATGATATGAGTATCTCTCTGCACCTGTTTGTTCTGTGGGTTTGAATCTTCCTGCTGAGTTTGAGGGTTTTTGTTCTAGGCGTGATGATGGACTGCACACAAAGACAAAGATCATCACTCTTCCTGTGTGAGATTAATAGTCATATTCAGGCTGGTCTCTGGGTAGCTTCTCCTCAGCCACATTGTCACAGAATATAGATTAGTGGTGTGATATGAATTGTGACCACCCTGAAAGCACATTTGTAAAAGATGCAATTATCCAAACAGGATAACTATTGCTCCCTGGAGCTCAAATGTCACCGACTCTGCCTCGGATGAGGAAGTAACGTGTCTTTAGAAAAGCGACTTGACTTTTTTAAGGTGTGAGGAAAAACACAGTGAGTTAATGGTGAAATAAGTCAGCTTCCTGTGGGGGTTTGAGGAACACAGTATCCCCCATCCAGGTCTGCAGAGCATAGCATGATGGTGTATTGCTGGAGCCTGTTGCATGCATTCTGATTCAGTATGTAAATGGAGATCCCTCTCATGTGGCTGAATCACAGCTAGCTGCAAATGTTAATTGGGTGTTTTTAGTGTCATGTCAGCATGGGCAAGTGCTCCAGGTTAACTGTTTTCTCCCTCCATTCTCAGCACGCACTTCTCACACACCTCACTCCCACCTGATCCAAAAAGGTTTAACAAATAATACTGAATGTGCCGTGAACATGAAAGAGTGTTACAAATCACAAAACGCTTCAAATCAAACAGCAGGAAAGATTTGCAATGCACTTTGAAGCATATTTTGTCATGCTCCCTCTACACCTGTTTTATTCTCTTTTGCCGTGTGTGCATGCAGCTCCGACCACGGCGCCCTACATTTCCCCATGCATCCATCTTTAATCACAAACCCTCCACCTAGGCCATCAAACATTTTATCTGCCAGCCAAAGGCGGGTGATCATCATAGCAGGCCAACAGAAATATTTAGTCCCCCTTAAACCTGAGGCAGAGCAGCCATGCTGTCTGTGCACCCTCAGTCTGAGCTGGACACCCTGCGCACCAGGCAGCTCAAAACCATCACTCACACTGGAAATCAATTCACCAGTCAGCCGAAAGACAATTCATCCTGGCCAGTTAAGAGGTAGTTTGGTCTTACAGGTTCCCATGATTCCCCTGGCTGCTCTGTTGCTTATTCATTGCCTGTTTTTATGAAATGTTGGTAGAAAAGTTAGTGACTGATGATTAAGCACCAGATTCATACAGACATATACAGCAAATGCTAATCCAATCTAACAGCTCACAAGCATGCATGCATATTGTTTTATCACTCCCATGCTGTATAATTTTTTTCCTAATGTTTAGGTAGCTTTGAAACACGATTTTGAAATGATTACATGCTAAATCCAGTGTAAAAAATGAGGCGTTACCTCTGCTTCAGGTCACAGACTCCAGATGTAAAAGTAAATTAAATCAGATTTTACATTCTCTTTATTAGAGACAGATTTTGCAGTACTTTTGACTCCCCTCCAAGATCTCCAAAGTCTATTGAACTTATTATTAGTTATTTTTATTAATTTTGGAGATTTTAAAACAGCTCGTCATTAAGAGGTCTAACAGATAGTCACATGTGTCTTAGATCTATTTTATCCTAAAGATTTTTTTTTTTGCCACACAAAATGAATTTATACTCTGTTTATTAATGCATAGGCTGTATAACATAAAAACATGAAACATTTTTACTTTGTACATAAAAGGTCCATGATCAAGCCTTATTTTCTTCTTTAAATCAGTTTTTGACAAAGGAAAGGGCTAACCTTCAATACATTTCTACATACTGGATTTTGATAAGACAGTTCTATTTTACGACTGTTGTTAGTGGTGTTGTTACACATCAAGTAGTGTAACAATGAAGAGGGAAAGACAACGTCAGCAAACACTTGGGTTAATTTAATATGTCAATTTTGACTAAAATTACAGGAAAAAAAAATATTTTATTAAGTTTTAACCTTTGTCCCTCTGAGGCACATGTGGACCGGAGTTCTGCAGCTAGATAAGAATGATGTAAGTGTACCAGTATAGAAACGCTGAGACTCAAACCTCTGAGGAAAAATGCTTTTCTCACATTGTCACAACATGTTGACTGTTGGCATTTGAAATGACATAATGTAGATATTAAACAATATCTGACATGCTGCAGGCTTCCTAAACCCTCACAAGGATCTCAGGACCAAACTTTTAAAATAACTGTATTTACATACAATGGGATGTGACTACAGCGCTTGACAAAACAAAGACAAAACAGACGAAACAAAACAAACAAAAAAGACAAAACAGAGTGAGCAGGAAATTGATTACAACAGATTTAAAATGAAATATCACATCTAGTAGTTTTTAATTTGCAAAGAGAAAGTCATGACCACAGCTCACTCAACCGTGAGCAGGTCACATAGCCTTGGCTGAGCCACAGGACGTTTTTCAAACAGTAAATTAGCAAGATCTCTTCACAATGGCACCAACATTTGTGTAATAATGAGGCATAGATCAAGAGAGGAGTGATGTTAACCTTGTGAAATTTGTGCTTCATTTGATAGAAAATCGGGTAACCAGCATTTATGGTTTGCAGCTTTGTAAGAACAAAGGGCTGTGCATGTGGTTTCTTCCAAAGACCGATTTTTTTTTTTTTTAAATTGGTATTTTATGGATAATTTTCAGGGTAACATGATCCAACCATTCATAAGAAAATAAGCAAAGATTAGAGCAGGCCCTAAAGCACTGGAATAATCTAATATTGATTAATTGTTTTTCAGTGTGTTTGCATGAATGGTTTCATTACCAAACATTACATCATCAACAATAATTCACAGCTTTCTCTCATACTTAAACGCGATAATATATTCCCTTTTTGTGGAGGATTTCTCTGCTCAGATCCACGTCCAAGTGGCTTCTGCAAAATATTTCATTATTTTAAAACCTGTAAAGTCACATTGTATTCCTAAAAGAATAATAAACTTTTTTTTTGTAGGAAAAATGTGCTTTCTTTAAGAAAAGACACATATTAAATTTCAGTGCATGTTTCCACTATTCTATACGGTTCTATCCAGTGCTGACACGACTGCCGTCACTCTAGACAATATTTAAGCAATACATAAAACTTTGAAAAGTGATATTCGGAATGACAGAGTTATGGCCCAAGGCTTGTACTTGAGGTAAGATTTCCATAAATCCCAGCTCCTCCACTTCTGTCGTAATGAGCTGACTTTTTTCTTTTTTTACATTTTCCAAAAGCATGAAATATGCAGTCACTTCTCATATATTTAGTAAATTTTTTGGTCCATGCCTCATCCATAATATATCCCTGTAATTAATTTATACAGACTAAGTTGAAGGTTTCTCATCACAGTTACATCTTCTGTAATTCTTTTGAACTTTTTTGCTTCCTAGAATATTTGGGGAGTGAATGTAAAACCGAGGGCTTGTTGTGCAGCCTAATGCAACACAAGTTCTTCATTGAGGCGTACAGCAAATGAAAGATTGATGAAATTAAATGTCGACGATGGCTTGCTGTGATTTGACAGGGGAAGTATCACTTTCTTGGTGTGTGTGTGTGTGTGTGTGTGTGTGTGTGTGTGTATGTGTGATGGGGAGACGTGGAGTAGCCTGTATTGATATGGCGTAATGTGTGGGGGAGGTGGCTGATTCAGAGAGATGTCCGCAGGAGTGCAGAACAGAATTCTAATAATGCTGCATGTGGTGCCAGGGGGCAAAAAAATACAGAAAAAAAAAACAAAAGCCGAAGTTTTTCTTTCCTCCAACATGATTCAAAGGCAGTGAGCGCTGAGAAAAAACATTACAACAAAACTGTGCAGGAGGAGTACCACTCATGTCTTTGTTGTGGCTGTTGCTGTGGGCGGTTGAAGCGTCTGAAGGTGAAATGGAGGCTGGGTGTCAGTTCACTCCATCGTGTCGTCATGTATGTGGAAGAGACGCACAAACTGCACGGAGCACTTTCCCCAGGACATGAGTGTGGAAGCTGCTCCATCAGTGTCAGCATCGGTTTTGAGCGGAGGATGTGGGGGATCTCTGACAGCAGGGGCTGACCTGATTCATGAGCGCAGCGTCAGATTCTCACTAAATGGAAGAGTAATACTAGTTTGCTGGAGGCTGGGCTGACAGCTGCCACATATTTCAACAGCAACCCCTGCACAGCGGTCCTGCAAAGGCGGAGTTCTTTGAGTGTTGTTCCGATACACTAACAGAAAGGCCTCTGATACAGCTGAAAGCCACATTATCTATGCACCAATCAGGTATTAGCCCTTAAACTGGCGCCGCCTACTTCCCAGCAGCATCCAGCACACTGGTGCAACTTAGCAGATTATTTACTTCACAGGTTGCCAGTGTCCATTCATTACAGACAACTTGTGTATCTTTAAACATAAGGTCGTTTACTTATTCTTAAGCAAAAAGTAGTTAACTTATCCGTTGCAGGGCTGTACCAAAACGTATTTTCTTTCACTTTTAAGCTTCTATTAAAATTTTCTTAATAAAACTTTAAATATCCATCATTTCATAAAGTAACCTCTTCCCAGAAAGCAAACTGTTGCCTTGCCTTGCACCACGTGCATAAGTATGATTGCATGATAATTTGCGTTTATTCCCTCTAAACAGCAATAAATTAGCTTTATGCTAGCAAACAACAGTCAGGATGTGAGCTTTTTACATGTGTCTTCATTTTTTAGCCTCTGACTGAACTCAGCACTCACCATGCTCTGATTTAATTTTCCTTTCGGTTTTTTGTTTCTCCTGTTCTTCTGTTTTGAAAATCTAAACTCTCCTCACTCTGGAATTCAAATGTCAATATAATAAATGAAATTTCGAAGTCTGAAACTATTCAGTTCAGTCCTGGTCCTCTGCGTATTCATTGGGTGATGTGAAATCTGGCGGGTCAGTTGTTCCCAAAAAAACCCTACTTTTTCACTGCTTAGAAGAGTAGCCTAATAAACGAGTTGTGATGTTTTAGAGAAGTGAAAAAAATAATTTTTGGTATTTTTATTTACATAATATCATGTCAACTGGATTATAAAAGAAAGTTCTTTGGTATTCATTCATTTTCTTTATTTGTGCATGTTTATGAGCATTTAAAATTGAGCCAGGGTTAGGGTTAGACAACAATGATAGGAATCATATTCATACAGGATTGGTAGTACACACCTGTTAAAAATAATTATATATATATGAATGTAAATTTTTTAATGCACCAGTATGAGATTAGTGTTCAGTATGAGCTAACAGACGGAGTTCAGGTCTCAGAGTCAGTATCTGAAAGGAAAAAATGGTTTTGGAACATCTGACGTTTTTTTTTTCATTGAGCTGAAACAGATTTCACGTTGTTTGAAATTCCTGAACAGAATGCAAAATAAAAGGTCTAGGAGATGAGGACATCCTAGTAATTAGCTGGTCATCAGGGCTTGTTGTTTGTCACAAAACCCCGGATAAGAAAGAACAAACACTCCTGCTGTTTAAATGACGCAAGACTTGACTCATAGGTGGATCGAGTTGACCTGAAGTGCAGGGTCTCTGTGTCTTATTACACACTGATTTGTGTCTTTTGTTCAGTGTTTCTTTTTGGAAAAACTCTTTAATGAAGGGCACTCGTGTTTGCTGCCTTGTTGTTTTGTGTACATTTAAAAAAAACAAAACAGAAATCGGGTTCTTTCACATTCATGCTTCCAGCTTTCAAATTATTGCTTCATCAAACGACTTTAAGTAGAGCAGTGAGCAAAGTACTAAAAATACTTAAAACAATTGTAATCCCCAGTAGCTAATGACATTATTATTCCTTAAGTTGGTTGTAAATTGCGCTATCTTTATTTCACTTATTGTCTCTACAAAGTGACACTGCCTTTTTTTGCCCTGGAGAGGAAGCCGAGAAGTCCCACATGCTTCGACTTAACACTGGTAGTGATGTATAATTTATGCTCATAATGAACAGCTTTTAACGTATTCTATATCTTAATACAACTTGTTTTTCCCCCATGGTCCCCATCATTAAACTTGCATAGTGATAGCTTTCTAATTGGTGCTGGGAAACTGAGAGACACATGCTGTATTTGTGTCTGTCCCCGCTCCCTCGGCTTAGAGTCCCCGAGCTTGTTAAAGAAGTGAAGGGAGGGAGTCCACTTGTCTGTGTGTACACAGGCGTGTTTTAACCCTGACTCGAGTTTTCACTCATGAAATTTCAACAGAAACTTTCTGTCATGACAGAAGCAGCTAAGGACTGTCAGACACAGCTGTGACAAACTGAGGGCAAATCAATGTGCTTTTGAAAAGGCAGTCAAAGACCTTGACGCTCATGAAAACGGCTGCTGCTCTGCATGTTGACTTGTCTAACCCACCATTTCAGGGTATTGATTGAAAGTACGTAATAATTTAAAGGCATCACCTTGTGCTGAGATTGTATGTTGGGGGAAATTTACATCTAAATTGCTCCTAGTCCTGCACCTTGTCTCTCTTCATTTTCTCTGAGAGAATTGGCCATCAGGACACAAAAATCGACTAATTAACCAATAACAGGCTGATGGAAAGGTGCTCTGGGTGCCCGATAGCTATTAAGCTCAAGGTGGGTGAAGTGAAACAGGCTCAGAACAAAACTATGCATGGATGACAAGGACTAAAAAAAAAAAAAAAAGAGGGGGGAGGAGACGGAGAGCTGAGCCTAAAGCAAAGAGGAGAAGCAGGAAGCTTATTCCCAAGTGATCTGTCAGTCAGAACGAAGGCTTTATTTAGACAGTGTGATTTTATTATTTGTGAAACTCTGCGGGGAATCATTTTCCTGCTGAATCCCTCACTTATTCCTCTCCGCTGTGGAACTCCTGTAATGAAACACATTTATCATCTGCAAAACGACAAACGGGCAGATGAAACTGTCTGTTTTGCTCGACTTGATTGCTAAATCCCCGTCTCTCCTCTGCACCGGCCGCTCTCACCTCACCTGTGGTGCTATTGACAGCTTAATAATTTTGCCCCCGCAGTCTGAAATTAACTTGATCTTATCTGTCAGGAGTCCTTTGTTGGTATTGATTTAAGATATTAAGCCTGTCAGTATGCAAACAAAAGGTGCTGTGTGATGGTTTTATTGTCTGTTTCACTCATTAGACTCTACACCTTAAACCCTGATGGGAGTCAGGATGGAGTTAGCCCAAGCTGTTCTCTGTTTGACTCCTCAGTACTTATTAATTATCAACACTGTCACTCTGTTGCATCTCCTGCTAGTTTAACTCCCCTCTGTGCCTGCTGTTCTCATTGTTACAGCCTGAGCTCTTTTTCTGAAGATCTATTGTTTGAAGATCTCAAAGAGACAAAGCCTCAATAGAGATATTCACTTTTTATATGATGATAAAGCCTCTCAACAAAAGCCTTTCCTCCATCTTTTGACACGCTTGTTATGAAGACTTTTCTGATATAAATATATATATATATATATATGTATGCATTCACAATCCGAGCCCTCTCTCTAAATTAATCTCTCTGCTTCCGTCTCCTTATCCTGCTCACCCTGAGCAGCGGCAGCTGAAGCTGGCAGACTCCCCTGACATTTGTTTACCACACCATCAATCAGGCCCTTGTCACTGACGCCTCTCAGGCAGCAGATCCTGCAGACAACTCCTCGACACAGCTTGGCACGTTACGACTGCAGCCTCCACCGAAGCTTTCAACAGCCACATGGGACAGAGGAAGAGGGAGAGAGGGAAGCACGGAGGAGAGGGAACTCCTCTTTGTGTTTAAACATCAGATGGTTGTGGCCTATTTATGTCTGTGTGATGTCTTGCGTGTGCATCGCTTTACAGCAGCGATTTGGGAATATGCTGGAAATGTATAGCTGGTCTATAGAAAGTGCAGATTCCACTGGACCTTTCTTTTCCAACTGAGATATCTTGACACAGAATTGTCATAACTGCAACATACATGTGTGTTTTCTCTTTTCACTGCAAACCATATTAGTTAAAATACAGCTGAGTTTCACCCACAGTTTTAGAATAGATTTAATGCTGCTTCTGAGACTGTGATATGAAAGAGATTTTCATGTAATAAAACATGGCATTACTCTCTGTCCAAAATATACTTCAGTGCATCATCACATAAAACTACAGTTCATTCACCATCACTGCTGCAGCAGCTGAGACACCTTTGCTGAATCCCAACCTCATGGTCTTTATGTCCTCTTTTTTTCAAATGGCATTCATTTCTTCAGGACATTTGTGCATTGATCCGGTTGTGTACGGCTTCGTCGCCCCCGTGACACATCTTTGTCACCTCAGTTCTGGAAATGCAGGACTAAGCTCTGCATCTTTCAAAAGAGCTAAGGGAATCCAATTATTTTCCATGTGTAAACAACTTGCAGTGTCAGTGGCCAGGTGCTGAAATGTTGTTTCATCCCCTTCAGTCTTACTCGTGGCTGTTTTTTTTTTAATATCATACATAGTGAAAGCATGCTGAAACTAGGGACAGTTTGTCTGCACGCTGACCTGCTCCTGGCTCTCATCTTTGTGCCTGAAAAACATTTTTTTGATCATCTTGTGTGAAAAGTGTATTCTGGACTGGAAAAGTTTCTGTTGACCAAATTGATCTCAGAGGAGAACAACATAGCCTTGGTGTATTGCCTGAATGTACATCAAAATGACTCATTTTTAGCCGCAATTTATTTTTGACTTCAGCCCTGCTGAATAACGCAGCCTCTACATAATGATCATCCGCTCATTAAGGCTGCAGAATCTGCTGTAGATAGTGTTTCCTGTGTTTAGCATGCAGATGATGCAGTTGAATCTTTTTTTTTTTTTTGGTGTGTGTGTGTGTGTGTGTGTAGGAAGAGGCTTCTGTTCTGTGAAAATTAAACAAAAGTGGCTTTCCAGCTCCTTCCCTCCACTCATCTAGACTTCTGTCCTGTCTCTGCTGATTTCCTGCCAGGTGCGGATCTGCAGGTTTGCCAAACCAAAGGCCCGACCTGCTGTTCCAAGAAGATGGAGGAGCGGTATCAGGTAGCTGCACGCAGCAACATGGAGTCTGGCCTGCAGGTTGTGAGCGCTCAACTCAAACGTCTTATCATCCAGAACGCTGCCATATTCCAAGGTAAGCAGTGAGCACAAGATGTGTTCTGAACGAACAGACAGAAAAAAACAAAGCAAATCACAAACACTGTTTTAAATTGATAATTGACATCTTCAAAACAAGAGAGTCGGTACCCACTTTCTTGGCTGCTCATCCCTGTTCACGTCAGCAGCTCTTTCCTCCAGACAGTGAGTCACATATAAATAAAGACGAGGCATAATACACGCAGACAGAGATGAGACGCTCAGCTGCTGCTCGACTAAATGTTAAAACGGCAGATACGTGCAGTTTAAGTGACTTTAGATGTAGTGCGGTTGTCGGTGCCAGACATGTTGTTCCAAAAAGTGACAGCCTCCTGAGATTCTGGCGCACTGCAGTCAGTGATGGCTGTTATTTACACAGTGAAAAAACGCCAGTCAGCAGTGGTCCTGGATAGCACTCACAGATGAGAGAGGTCAGAGGAGACTGACTGGTTCTAACTAACAGATGCATTCAAAATAACAGCTACGCATGACAGTGAGGGGAAAAATGTTTAGATTGTCAAACCTGGAGACACTGAGGTTCAATTGCTGACAGCTGAGAAGACAAGGATGAAAGTGAGTGACTGAACAGATGAAATGAAACCAGGTCTGATGGTGGAAGCAGATATAATATACAAGTTACACTGTCAGATCAGCACCTCCTTGCTGAGGTGTCGCTTTAAAGAATGAGGCAGCTCTGACTACATCACAAACTCGGTTTGATTTTGTTTTTTAATTATCATTTTTAACATAGTCATTGAAAAATCCTTCTACATTTAAGAAAATCTCTTAAGTCAGAACCTTTTAACTAAAAGAGATGCTGAAATACTCACTTGCACTTTTATTTACATTGCTGTAATTCCCTTTTTACTGGATTATTTTAAAGTTTGTAAGAAAACTCCATTCAAGTTCAAAATGTTGCATCCTAATTAAAACAAAGACAAATGATGATATTCCTTCCTGTATCTCTTTTTCCTTTACATTTTTAAAAGCTTTAAAGGCCCTTGCTCCCGCAATATCCGAGATTTTCTTCTATTTAATGTTCCAGTCAGGTCACAAAGGTCCTCCCAGCTTTTCTTTTAAACGTTCCCTATGTGTCCCATATAAGTATCGAGTGATAGTACCTTCTGTTTTTATGAACTCACTGTCTCTGGATATAAGAAACACAAGCTCTCTTGGTATTATTTTTATAAACTAAAGATGCAACTTCTTAATTTGGCTTTTAATTTGAAGTAATGTTATATCCTTAGTGTTTATGGTTTAGTGATCGTTTTTATATCACCTTATATTACTGGTGTTTATTTTATTTTAGTATTTTCATGTATTTATTTTTAACATTTCACTGTCAAGTTGCTAGTCTTGCAAATATTTATTAATTTTTTAAAAAATGTACGTATATACGTTCGTATAAAAGGTGCAATATACAAAATAAAATGGACTTGAATTAGAGGTAAAATGTATTCTCAGCTGATACTCTGGAGATGCAAATCAAGGCGCGTACATGTGTTTGCTTTAATTTACTCACTGCAGAAAATTCTAATGAAGGAATAGTTCAAAGTTTTTGCAACTTTGCTTTTTAACTTTCATGTTAGAGTTAAATGAGACGACTGATACCAGAGGTACAAAGTTAAGTAAGTGCTTCCCTCACATAAATATTTCCATGTTATACTACTTGATGTATCCATTCTGCTGCATTTTAGAGTGAAACATTGCACTTCATACTGTGCTCTGTACTCAACTACATTTACTTGACAGCTGTAGTTAGTCTAGTTATATATGAGCAGGTGCAAAGAGATGCCCCCCCACCCCACGCTCACAGAGTAACACCCCATAATCACCACCACTTACTAATGCACATACAGTGTATTGCATTTATATATAGTTATACAGATATATGAGGGCTGTCTAAGAAGATGTGAATGTGCTATCAATAAAATCTCCCACAACTTCAAACTTAATGGTCTTCAATGGTCACAGAAATTGTTAGAGACAACAGAAAGGTCTCACAAAACCCCACTGAGGGAAGAGTTTATAAGCAACCTAGGGAATGTAGAAGTCATCATGGGAACAATCCACCACAAGCATTTTAGAGACAAGCATTTTGTTGGACCAGAATGCACCTGTTTTTCACTTCTTTTCGAGTTTTCTATTTCTGTTATGTCTGTTACTCAGCTTGATTGCTGGGTTGTGCGACTTTGTGGATCAGTGGTTAACACTGTTGCCTCACAGCTAGAAGGTCCACGGTTTATTTTTAGCTGGGGAATGATCTCTCTGTCAGTAAGGGCTCTGAGGCCCACAGCCACAGGTTCTTCTGCGACTTGAGCAGAGATGCATCCTGTCTGTTGATGTCGGCAATTGTGGTTTGGTCGTCTATCCTCACTGACCCGTGCTTACCGTGCTGCAGGAGTTTGAAGTGTTGAAGGACCTAAAGCACTGCCTGGTGCTCAAGCAGGTTGATGTGTTGGTTTCTCATCAAAGGCCATAAACTACCTACTGCTCCACCTCCATGTCGAGGTCACTGAGATCAAAGAAGATACTCATGTTTTGACTGTGCGGCTGCACAGTCTCCACTGTGTAAGGTGCCTAATGTTAGCTAATGTTAGCTAATGTTTGCTAATGCTAGAAAACATTAGCCAAATATTTGTGCTGTGCTACTGACTTTACTTATCAGTTCCTTGTCCTTTAATACATGTCTTAAATGGTGCTACTGCTGCTCATGTAGAATTTAGTATCATATCATTCTTTCTAATGGGCCGTAGAAGTGTATACAAAACTTTATACAAAAACTTCATCAGAAATTTGAATGACTGCTGTAAACTTTAGGGGCCGGTTTCAAGTGAACTCCCACACAACAAAGAGGTACACAACTCCTTCTCACAGTGCAGCCATATTAGAAGCTGTTGTTTTGAAATATCCGTTACACATTTAATGTTGCGCTTTTGTTATCATGCCGCGCAGGCCTTTTCCATCCAACGCAGCGCCTCTGTTTACTGTCTCGGGGTTTCACTTGAAGTGGGATGTGCAGACTCACTGGGCCAACTTTTTTAAAAGCACATACTCATTGGTCGTGGAACGCAGCACCATCCTGACATGCCAATTAAAACTTAGGGTTTAATGGGGGCCGTGGGGTTTGCTTGACTCGGTTGTTACACACTAACTATGTTAGAGACTGCTGCTGTGGTTTGGCTGCACTTTCCTAGAAGGGGTTCAATACTAATTGCTTTAGCATAGGGCTTGAGAGAACTCCCCAAACAGCCCTGGACTGAAATCCTTTTAACATCCTGGTCTTATCTGTTTCCCTCTACTTCATTTTCATCCTCTCTTCTCCTCTTTTTCTCTCTCTCTCTCTCTCTCTGACCCTGCCTCTCTCTCTCTCTCCATATCTGTCTTGCTCAATCTACTTGACTGTTCTTTCTCCTTCTGTCGTTCTCCCTTTGTCTGTCTCTTCCCTTCACGCTTGTGCTACTATTGGGAATTGAGTGCATGCCTTGTTTGCAATCTTCTTTGCTGCTCTCTGTCTCTCTTCTTTAGTGCTCACTTCTGCCAGAGATCAAAGGGCTTCCCCCTCTTCTCTCCTCTATCTTCCATCTCTGAGCGCTCTCTCTATCCCTGCATCCCCCTCTCCTTCCAGCTCCACCTGCCCTGCTCCACTTCCCCAAGTCTCAGACTACACCAGAGGTTTTTTTGCCCTTTTGAAGTCAACTTTTCCAAACAATGGAAAAAGTAATGGCTCTCTGTATCTTTGTCTTTTAAGCAGTAAGATGACAGGCTGCTTTAACATTAGGCCTCTTCCAGATCAATACCAGGAAATAGGTAGGGCATTAGGAATTTCTAATGATGCGTGCCTCTTGCGCCAAGTGTCTCATATGCCGTTTGACAATCTAATGAGCCTTAGCTGATCTCTTTATAGTGTACCAGGGAAATACTACGTAATGGATAAACTGCATCATCCACTCTGATATGTGACAGACTTTGGATTTCATTTTGATTCACATTAGCGAGCTCATAACACCATTTCCCCCCGCGTGCTCTGATTGCCTTGCACTCAATGGCCCGATGTTGTCAATTTAGCTCAAAACGAGAATCTGTAAACCTGTGCAGGATGCTCATCTTTAAATCTAATCTTTTAAAATGAAATGCTGATCCTGCGCATGCTGCGAATTTAATTTAGAAAATAAAATATGGAGTCCAATATTACCGAGGAGCGTATTAGTATGTGATGCTGCATGTCACCGAGCAGCCTGGAGATAACTTGATACACGCAATTTATTGCAGATTTTTTGAGTCGGTGCTGAGGGGAGAGGACTGCGATGAGGGTGATATGTGAGGACTTAAAGGGCCACACACATCTAGATCAGCTCACTTAAGCTGACCCTCAGTATGTAGTTTAATCCCAGTGAAGGTTCAAAAAGTCCACAAAAAACAGCAACAACTTGTCATTAACTTATTTCTTAAAGATTATTCCTGTTTGGAGACTACAAATTTGTAACAGGAAGCCTTTGCAACAAGTTGGACTGTGAAGTTTGAAAAACATGAGTGGATATGGTGGTTCATGTAAAGAAATTCTATCTAGCTGCCTTTATAGAAACTGCAGGTCCTATTAATTCCTGAGAGTTAGACTCTTGATATCTCAGCTTTTACCTCTTTGATCATTTGCATCTCTTTTTTTAAAAGGAAGCTCAATTTAAGTTTTGTCTTTCAGTCTGAAATCCAGAAACTATATGAGATACCATGGTAGACATAAAATGTAATTTTTGGTTAAATAATGAATACAAAATGACTTAAACAATCAATCAACTATTAAAAGTGTGTCAATTAATTTTCTGCAGTTCGACTGAAAAAATAATTTATGAAATTTTCAGCCCCGAAGTATATAAACAGACTGTTTTCAATGATCACCACCCACTGAGCCACTCAGCTCTACTTTGAGGCTGTAACTCAGAGCCTTAACACTGTTATCACACTGTGTCTCAGCCACTTAGGCACAGATTTATGTTTGTGGTGTGGGTATACTGCACATCTCATGATCCCCCCTCTCCCTCACCCATCTGCTCTGCCCATATCCCCTTTACAACTGTCAGACCAAGCAGAAACTCATCCAAAACCATCTTCTGGCATTTTGGGTGATTGGCAGCTCTAATTGTTGTTATTTCCCCCGCGATGTGTCCTTCAGAGAGTCGCTGCTGCTGTCGTTGTGATGCTCAGCCTGAGCCCGAGCCTGCAGATTAGAAACTAGATTATCATCCTTTGTTAATGAGACAAGCTTTTATTTAAGTTTCATAAAAACTGATTTGCTGAGGTTTTTTTTTTTATTATTGTGTGAGAGCTGAGAGCCACTGTGGCTGAGTGGCAGCGCAGGCAGGATCTGCGTACTTTTTTGTTGTGCGGTGCGTGTGTGAAATCGCACATCATAAAATGAGCCTCTCTGGACTGCAGTACTGGTGGAGAGAACAAGACCACAGTGCTGTCTACTCACTTTCATCACAGCTCCATGCTCCTCTGCAGCCTGAGGATCAGTCTTCTCCCAGAGGGGAGTCACACTCAAGTCCAAAGAGCAAACCCAATTAATAAACATGAGAGGACAGGATTGGCCCGATTGCTTATAAAGTCAAATATGTGGGGAGGAAAGTTGAGCAGCACGAGTGTTTGAGCAGATATCAGAGAGTCTGTGTGATATCTGCTGAAAAAAGTGGGACAGCCAGCTTGGTACTTCTGAAATGACTCAATGAGTCCATAGAAGGCTGGCACAGTGGGGTGTTCGAAAACAGGTCTGACTTGGACTACTTTCAGGCAGCATGAGGGCGATCTGTATGTGGCTTCACTCATTGCTGCGAGGCAGGGGAGCTCTCTCCACTCCACTCCGAACTCGCAGGGGCGACGCTCTGTAAATGATTGGGAGTTTGGAAGGAGCTTGAAAGGAAGCACGTATCTTTTTATCAAACATTAAGACACCGGACAGCCCACGGTGCACACTGCTCAACAAACTTGCCAAATATGTGTAAGGACACACACACACACACACACATCGTACGCATGGTATTTGAAAAAGTTCATTCAACAGAAGTGTTAATAAATCTTCTTTTGTGTCCTTGAGTTCCTCATACCTTATTCCTAGCGGGCCAACAAATTAGCATCTCATTAGCAGTCTCAAAATATTCTATCGACTTCCCCCGCTTCTTGTGGATGGGTTTTAATTACTCTAAGTGTATAAGGAATTAGAATGGCAGACCCCTTGTGGCCCTGGTGGAGGTGGTTGTTGACCTTGAGAGGAGTTTTGCCCTCATTTGTCTCCAATAGTGCTGAATGGACGTTTGCCGTGGCAGAAACCCAAACGAGATGTGGCAGGAGGCAGATGATGCAGAACCTGGCAGGCCCGAGCTGCCTCTCCATCCAGCAGCCGATAATCAAAATCAGATCTCGCTGCCCCTCTGCATCCATTCTCCGTCTCCTGCTCGTTAGCCATCCGCTCAATCCAAAGTGCTCCATGAGTCTGGACTGAGCAGGACTCTGCTCCTGCCATCATCTGCTTTCCAATAATCATCCCTTGCCTCACGCTCACCAGAGAGCCATTTTTCCTTCTGGAGGTTTCCCTCAGTAATCCAATAACAGTGAGGTCTGGTGGGATACATGCCTGCTGCAAGATGTCTGAAGTTGTTTACTTGCTGCCCCGGGCTAATCTAATAACTTAATGATGGAGAGAGGCAGTTTTGTTACGTCCAATGGGCTCCTTCGAGCATCGTTTACAAGATTCGATGGGGTGAACCAGCCATTACCACATCTTCTTCTATCAAGTCATAATTTCATTTTAACTTAATTGCTGTGTTTTATCATTATGCGTTACTTCTTAGTTCGCCTATAATGAGATTTTCTGGACTTTTTGAGCACTCTGCTAGGCTGGCAAACTGTTGTAGAGATTAATATTTAATATTGCAGTGTAATGCTGAGAGTACTTTCTGTTTGGGTTCTTAGGTTTCTCTGGGTGCTCAGGAGCCACAAAGGGAAAAGTCTGATTGTCTCTTTGCAGCGAGGAGCCTGAGAGAACATTTTTGTGTTTGTGAAGGAAGAATACAGAAACATAAGCACCAAAACATTCAGGTGCAGCAAATGCAGCAGTGATGCAGCCCCTCTTAGTATTTCATCCCAGAATTCAGTGTGCTGTTTGTGGAGATCTGGTCTTGTATCAGACACTGTGTCTGTCTTCAGATGTTTGTGTGCAGTTTTCTGCTGGATTGAGTTGACATGGTCTGCATGTTAATCTAATGGGTGTTTTTGTGTCTTATTTTGCATGTGTGTCTTGGTGGAGCCTTAACAAAGTTCCTGACAGAAACTTATGAATCCTGCTGCTTTCAGTTTGCGCTGAACTGTACCAAGTGGAATTCTTGTCTTGGCTCTGATGCTGAATTTCTCTTTGTAAGAATGATGGTTGATGTTATTTTCAACCAGTTCTCAGTGTTTTCTTGGAGTGCAGGATTTTCAGTCAGTACCAACAGGAACATTTTCATTGAGCAAACAAGAAAATATCACATACTGAATAATAAATAGTGGACAGAGCCGTCATGATGTCAAACCCTGTTTTGCTGAGTTCTGTTTTGAAGCCTCTAGTGTTGCATTATGGCTGTTGCCAAGTTTTTTGGGGGTTTTTTTTGCCAGAAATGACCATGTTTTGAAGAGAGTGTAGGATTTTAGATGATTTGTATTGTTAGTATTGAACGAGTGACACCTCGCTGACAGTTAATGGCTGCTGCCCCTTAAAGCTGCCGCGCCCTTAACTATGCACAAATTTAAGCCTTAATATTATGTAAATGAGTGAGTTTTATGCACCATTTTATGTACCAGGCCAAAAATATGTCTCTTTTTGCTGCAGATTTTTTTTCAATTTTAATTTGAGGCTTATGATAGTTGATATGCTTTTGAACCAAAAAGTGGACACTTGTAAAAGACTGCAGTCTTTGGCAGTTTCATGTCAGCTTCATTTTTCAGCCGCTGAAGTTGCTGTTTTAGTAAAACCTGTGTGAAACTCAGCATTATCTCTGAGAAAACACTTAAGCAGTGACTTCACAGTCGGGTGATCATCTGTTTTGGCAGCTTGGCCCTTCTCCTTTTCCTCAGCCACACCCTAATCTTCATCTAGTTTCACTCTTTTCAGTCTATTTTAATGTGAAAATAACTGTCAGGCAGGATAAATGAGCAAATATGGTTCCAAATTGCGCTGATGGAAAAACTCACTAACAAAAAAATGCTTAATTTTTATCCTCTAGTTTACTAGAAGTGCACCTGGGCATAAGATGGTTAATAAAAACTACCCACACTGGACTAGGACTAAATATTTAATTTCAAAAAGGGGCAAATTTTGTACAAAAACAAACAAACAGCTAGTGGTAGCTAATAGTTCCATGACTGACTTTCAACAACTAGTGACTAGTTTCATCTTAGTGACTGTTGACACAAATCCTCCTATAGTGGACAGGAAATTTGACGCAGGGAATCAGGAAAACAGGAAATTATGTGAGTGAGGCCATAGATAGCAAATTTTGCTGGGAGAGACTTGTATTTTTGAGTAAAAAAAGGTTTTATCAGCAGTTCCTAAACACATAATATGTAACTTCTGCCGCAGTCTCTCTCTCTTTTTCTGTCAAAACACTAAAAAGAAAAGATGTAGTTTAATGAGGTTGTGGAGTAGCGTGAGACCATGGGATTTATTCAGTTTATTGTTAAACAGCCACCAAATGACTCAGGCACAAATGTTCAGAGTCAATGTGAAGTACAAGTTCTCTTCATGTTATGTTTATGTTTTTTTTAGACTTCCTTAAGAGCTTATTTGTCCCTGTTACCATTGGACTTATTAACAACTTGATGTGATTTGTCCCTTAAGAATATTAGAACATCTGTATGTTGCACATCTGTATGTTGTGTATCCGGTGTAAGATCTGCTGTCATATTCTCTGAAGTGGATCAGTCCTCAGGGGTTAGTAAAGTTTACCTAACCTCATTTGTCGCTCTCTGACTGGTTGGTGACAGGTGAAAAAATGAAACACACTGTTACCTTAAATTAAATTAAATTAAAGAGTGTAAACATTGTTGGGAACATTGGGTATAAAGTGAGTACAACTCAAAAAAATATATAATAAAAATATAGTTGTTTATAGACATTTTAATTTGGATATTTTACTTGCTTTATATTTAAGAGCATTGAAATTTCAAATAAAACCTTGAAACATTTAATACTTTTTAAATTAGAAATGCATCAAGTGACTTTTTTAGGGATCCTCCTCATTAAAACACTAAGGGATACAGTTCTTAAGGTGGCCCCTGCCCGAGGTTTAGAAACTCATGCCTTGTTATGACAGCAGCTCGGGTGCAGAGTAACTCACCAGGGAAACCAAAGTAGAGGAGGTGAGTAAAAATCACAGTGGCTGTCACTTTTTTGCCCACAGACCACTTTGAGAGGCTGCTGAAAGACCTAAACATGAAATCATCTTTTCCTGGGAGTTATTTTTCTTTCTTTTTTCTTTTTCTTTTTTTTTTTAAAACCAAGATAAACCTTTGTCTCATTTTTACATGCCTTCATTTTTTTATTGTTTGGCTTTCCAAACTGTCTGTCTTATCTCTCCGGGCTTTGTGTAGGATGCCAGGCGCTCCTGTCTCCACAGGAGGCCTCAGCATCCTATCCCCAACAGGGCTGGCATCCTGTTTAAAGTGCTCCTGTTGTCTCACGTGCTTCACAGTACACCTTTTTAATCGAGGCTCCGTCTTTTGATTTGACCGCACTCAAACCCAAAAATGCGACGGCTGTCTCACTGCTGATAATATGTCAGCCAGTCTGCACCCCATGGGGTGGATATTTGCATATTATTTCAGCTGTGGCTCTGAAAATCTTCAATAGCAGAATTATCACCCCAGAATGAAAAGAGCCAACTCTGTCAGACTTGCACTTTGGGCTGTTCATCTTACGCATTTCCACAATTATTCTTAAACAAAAGCTGATTTCTCCACTGAGATTAAGTGTTGGGAATTATGTTCACATTCATTCTGGGAAGACCTGTGGAGAGGAGGATTAGTTAGCTTTGCTTTTACGCCTGTTTTTAGATATGAAAAGAAACATGATCAAATAGCAAAAATCCTCACAAATTTGTGAATGAATTCTCTTTTATTTGTTTTATCTTGTGTCCTTGAATATTTTTCAATAAATAATGTTTTAGGCCATAGAGAAAACCTTTCAGGATTTAAACTGAAGTTTTTTATTACTAGTAGTTGCTTTTTCGAATACTCTCACCCACTTATTTTGTCTTTAGCTAGAAGGCAGGAGTTTGTGTTTTTACTCCTTCCAGACAACAGACACAGCTTAGCTCTGACAGAGCTGCCTCATTAAATTCATTCATTCGCATTCAGTCTTTACAGAAAAACTAGAGTTTTGATCCGGCAGTGGTGTCACCTCAGCGGAGCGTTAACTGCAGGAAAGATACATGATTTCTATTTGTCCCTACAAATCCTTCGCCACCTCCACTGTAGTGTTCTTTACGCTGATGTGTCGAAAAAATTGTCACGAGTGGTTTCGAGGGACGAGCGTGGCTCTTGGTGTTCGAGCCCCATTTTAATGATGTGCCCTGTTGCACGCCTCTCGAGCTGTATTTCATCATAGAGGAAAAACAAACAGTGTGGAGTGAGGATCAAAGTGTCATTTGAAATGCTATCATCAAACGGAGCTGAGGGGACTGACAGCTCCTCCCAGCTCCAGCTGAGAGAAGGAGCCTTTGTTTCTCTCTCCGTCTGATAACTGGTGCATAACCCGGGATGAAGAGGAGAGGAAAGGAGAGGCAAGGAGAGGAAATGAGAGAGGAGGAGAGGAGGGAGGACGGGGGAAGAGGAGAGGAAATGAGAGAGAAGGAAAGGAGAGGAAAGATGAGGAGAGGAAAGGAGAGTAAGGGAGTGAAATTTAAAAAAAGAAGGAGGAAAGGAGATAAAAGGATGGGAGGGGAAAGGAGAGAAATTGAAGGGGAAATTGAAAAGAAGTGAATAAAAAAGGGAAGAAGAGGGAGGGGAAAAATTAAAAATGAGGAAAGGAGAGGAAAGAAAGAGAGGAGAGCAGAGGGAAGGAGAGTAAAGAGGATGTGAGAATATGGATGGGAGAGCTAAGGAAAGGAATAAGAACAGTAGAGAGAGGGAAAGGACATAAAAAGGACAGAAAGGGAAATAATATGGAAAGGGAAGGAAAGGAAAGAAAAGGAAAGGAAAGAAGACAGAAAATGAAACTGAATAGGAAATAAAAGGAAAGGTGAGTGGAAAAAAAAGGAAAGGGCAGGAGTTGGTTGGCAAGTAGAGTTAAGAAGAGGGCAATACAAAAAAAATGGAGAGAAAAGGAAGAGAGAGGAATGAAGAGAAGAGGGAAAGGAAACAAATTGAGTGCAAAGGAAATTAAAATGTTAGGAGAAAAGAAGAAATAGAGGAAAGGAAAGGAAACGTGATGGGAAAGGAAAGGAAAGAAGATAAAAGGGAAAGAGGAGCGCGTTGACATGAACACATCTCATACTGAGCTAACGAGCTCTTTTAAATGAATCGCCCGGCATCTCCATGCATCATGTGAGACTTTTTTACACTTAATGGGTGATACAGATCTGCTTTTCAGAAATGCCCACAGGTCTATTTAATCAAAGCCCTTTTCTTTGAGCTACGATCAATGCAAACGCAAGATCACATTTGAACAGCCACATCTATTAACAAGACGTGTTTGAGAAAGTACACATTTGTCTTCATATTAACCCAAATGGGGGCTATTCTTAGATGTCGCTTTGTTTATATTTATCCTCACTTCAGGGCATGCATGCACCGTATAAATCCATGAAGCCTTTATAGCTGATGTGTCGTGGCTGCAGAAGTTCTCTCTCCCTTTTTACTCAAAGCTATCACTCCTTCAATCTGAAGTTTGAGCTCAGCTCTGTGGGGGCAACCCAAGCAAGACCTGAAGGTGTCTGCTTGTCAGTCTTTTTCTTTGTACACCACATTTGGCAGGTTGTGGCATGGGACACCTCTTCCAGAATTAATCTTCACAGTGTCCTTGTTTATGAAAAGCAACCTCCGCTTTGGCAAAGTGCACTCTGCAGTCGGTTTACTCAGAGGTCTAAGTTGTTTGAACCTTATTCAGCTTGCAGTCTCATAATATCTGCACAGTTTCCCTGAAAAGGAAGATTAAAAGACTGTCACAGTTCTGAGAAGCGACCCATTTATTTCTGCACATCCTCTGTGTTTTCATCGTTCTTCCTTCACCTCGCGACCTCGCCAGTTTGCCCTCTTCCTCCTTCTCCAACCATGCACTTATAGTTCAAAGAGATGCATTTTTCATTCTGGCCTATGAAATATTGAAACACTTATGCAACTTGAGCTCAGCCATGCAGACGTAACAGCCTGTCAGGGCAGGGCAGAGGGGCTGATCCTACATCTTTGGGATCTCATGGCTTATTTACAACAATATAAATATGTAACAACAATTAACCAAATTTAACTTCCTCTGAAAGAGGGTCACTGTCCTCACTTGAAAACCACCATTAAAAGCAGAATGAGTCAGATTTTTCCTAAAACTAATATAAAGACTCATTAAAAGTAATTTTTCCCAGTCATCACTGAAGGCCCACTGTAAGTATGTGCTGTGTGTATCTGCAGAGACTTTGTCTTTTGCTTGTATTTCCTTGTTTTGCTGAATTTGGGACATTTCTGGTCTTCAGCCTTTTGGCACTGAAGTTCAGTCCCTGGTCAAAGAAAGCATGCAGGGTGTGAGACCAGGAGTACTGATACCACAGTGTGGACTTAAATACTTAAGTAATGTTTTTTTCACCACAGTTGCTGATGTCAGTGTCTGATAGTTTTGTCTCTCAGAAGTGTTTCATGTCTATCTCTTTTGTGTTATACTTATAGATAATGAAATACACTTTATTAAACCACCATAGTTTGATCTTATTGAGTGGTTCATAGTTTGCCTCTCACCATGCTACCATGACTGGTGGCTAGCCTAGATTTGACGTCAGGACTTCAACTCCCTAAAGAGGTGCCAGATCAGAAATGATGATGATGAAACGATGACTCATTTTAGAGGACAAATTACCTATTTTTTGTTCTGGTAAAAGGAGTTTTTGTAAAGGACCTCTCAGGCAGGTAAATTTAGCTTTTCTACTCTTCATGGTGCAATTTAGACATTCTTTTGATTTTTTTTCCAGCTAAGATCAGAACATACACCTGTCACCTATGAAATTGTTCCGCTATTGCTAAAATATGCAGTTGTACAATGTATGATTTAAAGGTTTAGTTAATCACCTCAAATCACATTTGATTGGATAAATGTATGTGTTTGCCCTCGTGTTTAAGATGAGTCATCAAGAATATTTTTAACTTTTACAGGAAGAAAAGATGGATATATATTTTTTTAAAACTAAAGGTTCAATATGTAAGAAAAGACACCTGTAAAATTTAAAATCTAAACATAAAAGGGGCAAAACATCACTAGAGTAGCTGCTAGCAGCTGCCAACTGTAGCATCTGTTAGTTAGGGAGCTTAGTTAGCTGCTCTGCTCTTAAACAGGGGGTTCAGTGGAGTTCAGGAAATACAGTGCAAAGGTGATTTTGAGCAGCTCTGACCAGGACTCTGACCACAGAGGAGGACACAGGAGGCGATAATCAGAAGAGGAGTGAGGGAACAATCAGGCATCAGTCCGATCCTTTAACTATAATATTTGACTATTGCCTCTTGAGGTACAAAGTGGTATTACAAGAGAGGGCATAATAGAGGGCATTGTGTATAATAGCGAAACTGTTATTTCTTCATATTGTGATGATATTTAAATTTTGTTTTTTGATTACTTTAAACTAGAACGTTTGCATATTGCATCCACTGTCACATATTTGGATCCAGAACGTGCACGTCAGTCATTAAGTTTTTACGCCTTCTTCTTAGAACAATACCACTGCTACCTTTCAGGCTCCAGCTGAAGAAGCAGTCTTTATTGAAGCGATTGACTCTAGGAATTATTGATGAAGCAGGACACCATGTTCACCCAGCAGGGGTGTGTGAACAGGGCACTGTAGCCCCAGGGCGAGCCAGGACTGAGCAGGCTAACGAAGGAAAGAAAGAGAACGTGGTGTAGAGGAGCTGCTGTACGCCTCTCTGCCCGCGTGGCGTGACTGATGTGAGGAGAAATGTTTGGGTGGTGAGGAGTCTGCACCGAGTCCCAGCGGAGCCTCATCAGTGGTGCACCTCTTTACTCCCCCCCCCCCTTCCCCCTGCTCCCCATACATCCCGACATCTCCGACCCCTCCTGGCTGGACGAGAGGCTAAGTGGTGTGAAGCAGGGAGCTCTCGGACAAGCTCCATTACTCCTCCTCTGAAAATTCCCCCGGTCCGCCTGTCAGTGGAGAGGTGATGGGGTGGGTGTTAGGGAGTGTTATGTCGATCAAAGGAGGTAGAAGAGAGTAGAGTATCATCCATTTAACAACTCCCTTGCTAGCCATAGACGCTTTTTTAGTAACTTCCTAACAATGGCTGTAAAAGCAGTTAATTTAGCCTTGTTAGCTTGATATTTAAGCATTAAGCTAAATGTCCAGTTGTCTTTTTTTCCCTCATGAGAGGTAAACTCAGACTGTGAGAGTGGGAGGTAAAAACAAAGAGAAGGAACTGTCATGGTTAACTCAGACCTTGTTAGTATCGATCCTCTCGTATTGAGCACCCTTTCATTTATTATTCATCTCCAACTGATGGGCACATATGGAGGTTGGAGAGGGTGGGGATGAACTGTGTTTTATTATGTTTTCCTAAGCAGTCTAAAATGTTTTCCTGTGATGGCACAGATAATAACGAGCCACAGGGGGGTTGTTTGACAGCCTATAGGGAGGGCCTCCGTGTGGCTGGGTGTCCCTTGGTTATTCCCAGCTCTGTCAGGTCTGATGGGTGCCACAGGCGGCCCTTGTGGCCTCCACTGCCTAACAGGAGGCCGGCACGCCTGCTCCCCTCTGCAGCGCTGTGGTCCACTTCAGGGGATGTCAGTTTGAACAAGGCGAGTGGAGGGGATCGCTTCCTATTAATATTTGAGGAGCTCTCGTCGCTGCAGCTGTTTACTTAACAGAACACGCTCCGGGGCTCCCCTGAAGAGCGCACCACAGAGGAGCTGACAGCACCACCCTGTCACTCACTCCGCTTGCCCTCCACCCCCTACAACCCCCACGGCCGTCTCTCACGGGTGCTGTACTGCTACCTGTCTCCTCTCCCGGAGCCCCGTCTCCCTCCTCATCCATCACAATCCCATTGTGTCGCTTCCCGACTGTCAACCTCTGCAGTTACTGTCATTATTTTTCATTTGTGCAGCCGTGTTGTACGAGGTAAGCGCACACGCTCGCACAGTGAATGATTCTGTTGTTTTGCCGTCTGCGTCTCTGTTTCAATTTGTTAACATATCTGTATCTGTGATCCATTCCATCAAGATATCCCCAATGTGTCAGAGTTGTGCTTGTTTGCCACCTCAGAGAAGTACAAGTGGATTAATGGCTGTTACAGCCGGACCAAGCTGTGTCCTCCTCCTCCTCCACCACTCGAATGATGGTGACAGGCATCCACCCATGCAGGCCGTGCCACTTCCAGCCTCATTTGCCTGATGTGTATATCACTGCTCTGAAGTCAGACAGAGTTCAGGGGTTCATGCAGCTTTTATAACTGAGAGCTTTTTTCCCCTAATTTCTCACTGTCTTGTTCTTGCAGATAAGACACAGTTCACACTGTTAAAAGTTCAACATTTAGGGGGAAAAAAATGCTTTTTCACTTTTTAAATGAGAGTTATTAGATGAGAAGATTGTTTAGAAGCTTTTATACATAAGCTTATGTTCTTAGCATGAAGACTGGAAATAGAAGACCAGCTGCCTGAATCTGACCAACGGTAATGAAATCCCCCTGCCAGCACCTCTTAAGCTCGCTAAAGCTCGGAGCGGACCTGAGGATTAGCTGACAGAGATTGGACAAACCACACATACTGATTGTTTCCACCAACTTGCACAGATTTTCAGTCTTTGGCAGTCAGAAAGGAGCATAAATCTTACAAGTAAATACACCAGACAACAAACTGAACCACCGGTCACAGTGAGTTTGAGGGTAGACCCCCCCCAGCAAACCCAGCAAGAATGCTGTCTGCAACTTTTTAACCAGGAAAAACTTGGATGGCAACCAGCAGTTTGAATTTTTATTATGTTTGTATATAATATTATTAATTATGTTATTTTTATTAAAAAAGTAGAAAAAATTCTTAGAGTTTGGTTGGGAAGAATTTCGGGTAAAGCTTTTAAACTGCACGTACATCTCTCAAGTGATGTCATCAGTTTCGTACATGCAGTTGAAAGTATAAAACATAAAAGATCTTTATGAGTAATAACAGCGACTGAATTACTTTGGACTTTAAAGAATTTTAATATCAGATATCATATGATCTAATCTGCTGACCATCTGACCCAGACTTGAACAGACCTTTTCTTTCTTGGAATAGCTCCGTCCATGTCCCAGTCTTGGTGCTAAGTTAAACAGACTGCTATGTAGCTTTATATTCAACATACAGTTAAAAGAGAGATTTGAATCCTCTCATTTAAGCCTGCTGTCTTATTGTGTTCCAAACTTATCAAAATACGTCAGACATGGCCATGACAGCTATGTTTATAAAGTGCTAATAGAGAACAAATCAAAACATATATTTAAAATGTATAAATTGTATTAAAGTAAAGGGACTTTTTTTTTTTTGCTTGAGAATCATTAGCTCTGTTATGCATTCTGGTCCCCACCCAAAGTCTGGGAATATTGTGTTAAACCACTCTTTTAAGCTGAGGCTCGTCATTACTGAAGCAAACTGAAAAAAAAAAGAGATTTGAAGTTGGACTCTTTATACTTTTTCGGCGAAGTTTTCTTTTTGACTCTCTCTCTCTTTTCCCTTTTCCTCTACCTCCCGCTACCCAAAGGCTTTCTGTTCCCCTCAGTGGAGCAGGATTTGTCACAGGTGTTAGTAGGAAGCTCTTGTTGTCATTGTACCACAGAGTCTTTTCCTGTCCTGTTTTGAACCCACAACTTTCTCAGGATCAGAAGCAGGCTTGATACTCGCAAATAGATAGCAAAATCTTAATGGTCAAGACAATAGCAGGCTGAGAAGTAAGGTCTGTTTGTGTTTTTATGTCTGTGAAATACCCTATTAATTGAAAGAACAAGAGCTGCAGTTTCCCTGAGCCGGTGCACATTTCCTCTCATGTGGAGTTTTGTCTTTTGCAGCTTAATTTGCACACCTTATACCACGCTGGTAGCTCTTATTTTGTGTTTTTGTTTGATGTCAGGCTGTGTTTTTTTCCAAATTGGCTCATTTGTTGAGCAAAACTGCACAGTCAAATGCACCTGGGAAGGTTTAGAGGCTGGTCACGTGTGTGTCTGTATGCAGACACTGTAGGTCGTGCACAGGTTCGCTTGGTTTTTCTGCTGTTTCTCCTCACCTTTCTCTTCTTCCCATTCAACTACAGGCACATGCATATATGTATGCATGCCACATTTTGGTATATAAAGCATTTGTTTACAGTGGTGCAGGTGAAGGTTTGATGTTGGCAAAGAAGAGAGAGCAAAGCAAAATGGAAGCTTGAAAGGAAAAGTGCTTTGTTTGGCAGTACAGGCAGAGAAATGTGGGCTTTTCAAATGTGACATTTTTTTGCAAAAGTGCATTGAATTTTAACTATTCAAGTGAAATGAAGGACTATATTCCTTAAATATTTCATTATTCATTCAGTTAAAGGTGGAATAAGGACATTTAATCCCTCTGATTAATGCAGTCTTTTTGTTTGGGTTTTCCTGTGCTCATTTTCTCATATTGACTTATAAAGGGTTATACAGCACCGACCGCTCTGAACATGACAAAACATTCATCTTCATAGTTTAAACACGGTCTGCTGATGTATCACAGAAATGTAAAAGGTTTGATGCAGGGTTAAAAGGTGGGACACACAGCCTCGCTCTAACAACAAAATGGCAGCGCTCTTCTTCATGCATTTTTTAGAAGGGCATTGAGGATTTTTTTTTTGTGAGCAGTTAGTAAAGGCGAAACACACACACACGCACAAGGAACGGTCCAAACCCTGAAAAACCCCAGGAGAGGTGTTGGGTTTAACCACGACATTTCAGAGCAAACTGTAGACAAGACCCAAGGGTGTGGTGGTGACTGGATCTCCTTACAACACTCCAGGACGAGCACAGATGCCCTCATGAGGTTAAGAGGCTGAAAATTGAAGGAGTGTCTCTGCAGGCTAATGACTCACTTGGAAAAAAAAAAACGTTTGGTAGCATCTGCAGAGAGGAAAGAAGAGCAGACTTGTGTGGAGAAGGCTGGTAGAAAATGGTTATAATGAACATGTGTTTTCTGTGTTAGTCTCAACCTCAGAACTACACTGATCAATATTTTAAATCAATCAAAAGACTACATGTAATATGAAAGTCATCACTCGTACCATCCAGCTCTGCAGCTCCCTTCAGCTGTGTGAAGCTTAAAAGCTCATTTTTTTTTAGCCCATACTGCGCAAATTTCCCTCATCCACCCTGTTTTCAGCAAATAAGCTCTAATAACTCAACTGTGCACTGTGTGCACATCAACGAATGATGGACAAATTTGCAAGTAGCTGTTGAACAAAGTGGAGTATTGTCAGGTGGCAGAAACAGGATGAAAATAGGCTAATGTTCCAACGTGTCTGCTGTTATTGTCAGCAAACAGTGTTTTCACTCACACGATGAGGCCTGGGTGCAGCACCCAGGGAACCACTTGATCTGCATGAATGTAAAATCAATGTGGAGAGGGAATCAAAAATAACTAATAATGGCTAATTTACAGTATTGCTCAGTTCGCTGTTTGGAAAATGGGAGATGCTGCTGCATTTGGCTTCATCTCTGTATCTGAACTTAACTTCAACTCTTGTGACTCTACAGCTCACCTAGTAAAGTTATTCTATGAGTCTGTTGCTACTTGCTACCTTTGATCCTTCAGTACAGACAGACACTTTCACTAGAGCAACTACTCCTGGACTGCTAATTGTCTGACACTGTCTTACACTCTTGTTCATAAGTTCAATAAAATTTAAACAAGTAAGTCAACTTATGACAGTAAACCCCAGTGCAGTTGTCATGAACTGAGAAATCTCACTTTCTGTTATTGCAAATGAACATAAACATTTCAACCGCTCAGCAGTTGTCTCCTATTCTCCTATTAGTCGAGGTGGAACAGAAGTTACAAAAAGTTATTGTGCACTATATGAATGTGTGTAGCAGCGTCGCTCCATATCACACAGTACATGAAAGGAGTGTAAACACAGTCACTTTTGGGAGCATAATTTAAAGAGTGACACAGCCTTGTTTATGTCGAGTTTTGTGATGGTGCTTCCAGCAGGTGAAATCCACCGTTGAACTTTAAATCAAAGCTTCCACTATAGGTGACAACGGTGGGACTGCCGTCTGCTTCTACTATAAACTCAGCTTCAGACAAAAAAAAGCAAACCTCAAAGAGTTTAAGCTTTCAAAACCTCTGAGGTGATAGTATTTCTAGTCTGAACAAGGACACGGTGTCAGTTAAGTGAAGGTTTTCCAGTTGAGTCTTTAGAGCGATCGTTCTTTAACTGGTGAGATATGAAGCATCTGCAGGTGGGTGACTGCGGAGCAAAGGGAGTGAAACAAAATAAAATAAAAATTTTTTAAAAATTAAGTGGTTTATGAAAGAAAAAATAATTAAAAAGAGTTAGCAGATACTATCAACCTCAGTTTTATTTCACTAAAATTCAACCTCCTCTTTTAGTTGCTTTTTTTGGCCTCTGAAGTGAATCATGTCTATAAGATTTTGAGATTATTGTTCTTTCTAATTAAGAAACACTGAAGGTTTAGCCAAATGAAGACCTCAGGAACAACCACAGGGTGACTCCTGTTGAGTCGGACTTTGATCAAATTTGGTTAAAATGATCAGACCACTTGTAGACTGACACAATTAGAGCAAGAAAGGAGCCTGTCATTGGTATGAAGAAAAATTGTGCTTCAATAACAGAAATAACAGACTTCTGCAGCAGCCAAAGTCACATTTGAATCCTATAACTTTGCACTGATATTTAACCATGTATTTAACCTTTATTTGAAGGGTCAGGTTGGCTGAGCCGCTCTCTCATAGCAGCGTCCTGTTTACAGCATCATTTTCAGTAACACAGTCTCAAATAAACAGATCAGAACATTCAAGGTGCAGATTAAAGGCTTAAAGATTTTAGAGAAGTCTTGAAGTTACAGAGATACGTTTTGTCCATTTTTGCTGCTATTTATGTGGATTAAATGTATCATTTAAAGATAAACCGTAGTTTAATTTCAACAGAAAAATGTTCACAGTCAAAGAACCTTGTGTTCTTGGCTGCTAGGAACAAGGATTTTTGTGTGACTGGTTGTAGATATTGGCCGTGGACAGCTATTTTATTTCTTTGGTTCATGCTGGCGGAGAGCTCTAGTGTTCTTTGAAAAATAATAGGCAGCCTTGGGAATGTACTGGAATGAAAGGACAAGACAAGGCATGTCAGGAAATTACTTTCTCTCTAAATTATTTTTTATAAAGAATTCAGTTCTCTGAAGCAATGTCTGCTATTGACCGCTTCCCTTTGGGTCTTTTTTTTCGCTAAAGCCTCTTTGTGTCCGACTTAAAATAAAATAAAAAAACACACACACACTGAATGAAATTTGAATGAATTGAGTTTTCCTTGTAAAGAAAGCACAATCAATAGCTGTTGCTGTCATTTGCGCGGCAGGAGAGACTTTGACTGTCAATGTCATTTGAAAGTCTGTGCAGTTTGAATGGCAGCGGGGACGCAGCTGCTTTGAGGCTCGCAGTGAGACACTGAAGAGAAGAACACACAGAAATTAAACCTACGGCACAGAGCTGCAGTCTGAATGACGACGGCTGTCACTTCGCCAGCGTGACACTGAACTCGCACTGCTGAGCCACCAGAAGTTCAACTGGATCAGTGAGGGAGTGTGACAGAAACAAGTGCATTTCATTTCTTCATATATAGGGGTTTTGTGGGAAATGAACGCTTGTTTATATGCATGTATGTGTGTGAGGCTTTGCTGGTGTAAACCCAGTGTGCTTCCTGCTCTTGTGGCTGCGGGTCTAATTATGAGGCCCCAGACGGAGCCAGAGGCCAACAGGTGTCTAGGAGAGGCTGCTCTGGATCAAAGCCAGTGAAAATAATTAGACAACCCAACTCTCCCCTCTCTTAGATAAGACTAACTGCCTGCCGCCTCGCACTCGGACACGCTCTAACCGCAGACCACATATCCGCAGCCCTTTTACTTAGAGGCAGAATCACACAATCAGTTACATTTATGCTCTGTGGTGCAAAGACGGGGGCTGACAGACGCTCAGACACCCTCGTGCTGTTTTGTTTGTGTGTGTGTGTGTGTGTGTGTGTGTGTGTGTGTGTGTGTGTGTGTGTGTGTGTGTAAGCGCATATGTCTGGGCACACGCAGAGCGCTAAGGGGTGAACGCAGGCAGACAGATGCAGAGTAATGCCACTCAGTTGAATATTTTATCTGTTCATCATTAACACGCAGCCAGGAAGCCAAGAGCAAACTTTAAAGGGACAGACGCCTGCTCCACCAGTGCTGTGGCATTTTCATGGCCTGATTTCAAAGAGGCCCTTTGAAGTTTCTTAACTAACTACACACGAGCCACATTTATCTAAAACTACTGAACGACGCAAAGTCTGATCAGTTCATCAAAAAAAGGAGCCTGATGATTTGATTCGATTCAGCTCTGCCGGGCTCGCCCTGCTGTGACATGACTGACCTTGACTATGTCTGATTAAATTTTTTGTCAAAAAGAGATGCATGGTAAAAACATTTCCAACCGTGACCAGAAAATAACATGTTCGGGTTCTGGAAAACATATTTAATAAGAAAACAGAGTAAAAATTTGAGGGAATTCTAAGTTGAAGCTGTTAAAGTGAATTCATCTGGAGAACACAACTCTGAGAAAAAAAAAAGTTCCTGGACCCGTCAGAGATTGTACATGACAAAAAATAAATGACAGCAGGTTATTAAATCTTAGCTACACCATCTGTTTATTCTATATAAAGCCATCTTTTCTGCAGCAACACATGCAAGCTGTGTCATTCCTGATGCACCAGTTTATCACTGCTGTGTGAAAGAATTAAAGGTCCAGTGTGGAGGATTTAGAGAGATCTATTTTAAGCAAATGGTTGCAGTGGGACATAAAATTAAAAATGTAAGTTTTCTTTAGCGTATAATCACCCAGTTATAGGAATCACTGAGTTTTCATTATCCTAGGATGACCCTTTTATATCTACAGAGGATGCAGGTCCTCTTCCATTGAGTCTGCCATGTTTCTACAGTAGCCCAGGATGGACAAACTAAACACTGACTCTAAAGAGGACCCTTCTGTGCTTTTTTGTGAGTTCCAGGGTTCTCCTGCGCACCTTAGAGAGGCTGAAATCTGCAACTTCACCCTTGGGCTGCAGCTAAATCCTACACACTGGACATCTAAGTGGTATTGACAAGAGCTAGAAATGGAAAAGCACTCATAAATTTGAGAAATAAATGTATCAATTAGCTTTTAAGCACATGTTTTTAATAGGAAAATATAACAGGCTATCACTTCAGCTCAGCATAAAAGTGCTTGAGTGATATTTCATTTGCGTGCCCTACAGTTACACACTGGGATACAGGCCCTCTGGCGAGATGCACAGGGGATGTGATGCATATGTAAATGAAGGCATTTCAGCCTTTACATTGTGATACTGGGACAATGACTTTGACTGCTGTCCTTGCAAAACTGAAATCTTCACAATGAATATACATTTACTCCTGCTGCACAAAAATAAATATGAAAAGTGTTTGATGCCATTAACCTGGAGAATCAAAGGGACGCTGCTACAAGGGACTTGGATTGTGTGTGGAAAAGCCCCGCATTCACACAGACTGTAAACACAAGACCTTGATCAGTGAGCTTTTGAGCTGCAGAGGTGGATTACTCCCAACAATCGTCTCATGTTTCACCTGAAGGTAGCAAACTTATTTCTCACCAGTGACAGAAGCTCAGTAACTCAGAGGTTGCAACCAGAGGTTACCAGCCACTTTCTGATGCGGCTTCTAATTGCAAACAAAAGTTATTTCTTAGCCTAAAATGTCTGTTGTTGTTGTTGTTGTTGTCTGTCCTTACATGCAGAGAGACGTGATGAAGGACGGATGATTCCATGTTGTGAGCTTCCAAATGTCATCACTGTCATTAGCTGTGCACACGAACCCCAAGGGTGCAATGAGACTAAAAAGGGAAAAGAGACAAAAATGAAAAACGTCCTTGAACATTCAGTTTGGATATAAAGTTGATGTAGTAGGTGCAAGTGTTTGTGCTTTATTTACACTTTAAATTTGTTCACTGCTTTTATAATAAAAATGTGATCATTAATTTTTAAATCATTTCTGATTTTTCAGAGTAGCTTTTGCATCTTTTTTTAATGCAGTTTCTGTGTGCCAGCATCTTAACTAAAGTGTGCCACGTGCTAAATAAAAGGTAAAGTTACATTAAGGCTCTGCATGAGCAGCGAGGGCCTTCTGGTGAACTGGTTCTCCCTTCCTCCTTAGTTTGATGTTTAGGTTGTGTTGTTGACCTTCTTGTGGCGCCATTCAAGGTTAATCAGGCTTGAATAGCATGGATTTACTGTTGAATCTGGAGTGCTGAGGGCTCCTGGGATGCTGTCAGTGTTTTTACTGTGACTCATAGATCATGACCTGCATGCTGTGTTGGTGTTTAGGCATAGACTTTAATCCTGCATAAACCTCAGAGGACAGAACCTGTTTAATTGATAGTTAGGCTTTGTAACACTACTTCTAAAAGCAGCCTACAGGTGGAGCCCTCAAAACTTGTAACATCAATGTGATTGGCTCTGGTGCAAATATTTTTTCTCTGGTTCAGCTTGCAGCTTACATCCTGCAAACAGAGTTGGATCCTGTCAATGCTAAGACAACAAAACTCAAGTCAAATAACTTGTAGAAAGTTTGTTTGTGTACAGCCAAGAAGTGTCAATATACGACTTGAAAAAGTGAACTTATGTTTGAAAAGTTAGACAACATGGTCATGATAAAATGTCTTCAAACAAGGAAAAAAAGCAACCCTGCTCTGCAGTCTGTGTGCTGCTTCTGCCACTAATTATCATATTTATCCAAAAGAGGGAAAGAGTGCCACAAATATTACATCTGTTGAGACTGCTGTGTGACATAATGATTATACGCTCCAGTCCAAATATTTTTCTTGGACCCTTTCTCTCACGGCAAACACAAGCAAATGCTCATGCACATGCATTGACATCAAATGCATACAAAAATTTAAATGTGGAGAGTAGTATATTTATTGTTAACATATTTGTTAAAGTAGTTTTTAATGTTGCTGAGTCATGGTTGCCTTGAAGACTACAGGACACAAACTATCTGGCATTTAGTGACTGAGTGGCAATAATCGCCATCTGTTATGGGCCCCTGAAAGCCTCCTGGTCCCAGTGCAATGCACCTATGATGCTTTCATCAGTGCATAGTGATAAGAACTACCATAGCAAACAAATGGGAAAGTTTAACAGTAAAGGGAGTTCAGCTCTATTATTCTCAGTCCTGCACCCATCGGCGCAGTGCTGCTGCTCTGGTTGCACTGTAAATATTTACAGCAGTGAGTGGAGTCAATGACTTGTTAAAAGTCTGGTTTGGATGTGATGGCCATTTCTAAGTCATGGCACTTGGTGGGCCTGGTGTGTCTGTCCTGATTGGTCAAACAAGTGGATTGTACGGAGCCAGATGGCGCTCAAACGATGCATAGGATGCATAATTTATTTTATGTTAAAACTTGTTTTTTCTCCTCTGAAGCCTCTGTGTGCTTTGTGACATTAGTATCTTTTAACTTTAAGTATTCTCTGTTTCTGAACATCAGTTTGTTAAGTGTTTTTTGGATTGAAAACTACACAAAGGTTGTTTTAGAGGAGATGAGCATCAGTTTGTGTTTGTTAATAAAGTGCCGCTTCTCACGCTGTTAGTGGTTTATTGACTGCACTGCTGGATGTTGTTGTTTCAGCTTCCCTGAGTTAGCACTGACCTGAGAAAGACAGATTTTACATTTTGTGCTTCACATACCTGGAACAAATTGGAACATACGCTGAGGCCTGATGTTGTGGCTGCAGTGGAACAGTTCAGAAATGTGATAAAAAACCTGATTAACTCTGAACGTGAAGGTTTTATTTAATTTGTACTGGCTTCTTGAATCAACAGTTGCATATTTTGTGTGTGCCTTTAGAAGTAAACTAGTAAAAATTAATCGGCACTTATTTTGAAGTATGAGGTTAAAATAAGTGCGATATAAATGTTAAGCCATAGGTGTGGCATTGTGTGTGTGTGTGTGTGTGTGTGTGTGTGCCTGCCTTCAGTCAGGCCCTGCTTAAACTGGAGCAGTGCAGCTCTCAGCTCACAGCTCTGATTTCACAGAGTGGTGCGACCGTGTCATGGCCAGATCAGGCATCACTGGAGGCTCCCTGATCCGCCTACGAGCCAGAATTCCTCCCCGGGGTCTGACTGCCAGGCTCAGCGCAGCCTGTGTGACAGACAAACTGCAGTCTGTGGCAGCCCACAGCGGACCAGAGCAACAAGAAGAGCAAGACCCAGAGAGAGGATGTGTGTGTATGTGCTCTTATATGTGTGTGTGTGTGTGTGTGTGTGTGAGGGCATGTGTGCATATAGTCCAAGCTTTGCCTGAGCTACTTAATACAGGCAGAGAAGTGACGGGACCCCCCAGTGGGACCTGAACCTTCAGCCCTCGTGGCTCAGGCCCAAAGGCAGTCAGGGGCTACTCTTAAGCCTCACTGCTGTGATCACATGATCACAGCTGGAAGGGCTTCTATCTTATTCTTCTTGGGAAGAAATATACTGTTACTTCAAAGTGGACCCAAGTGGATGCGAAAATACTGATCCTACACTAGTTTCAAATGTTTCACACTGTCAGAACGAGCAAACTGAGGTCGTTATTGCGAAGTTGTAAATATGCAGTGATTACACCAGTAACAGGATCAGAGTCAAACCATGTAAATCCACCTACTGCAAATGTCCCTCATACTCTACGTTATGACTAATGTAGAGAGCCAGCAACATGTAAAGTGCATGAAATTTCAACCGAACAGCACTTAAAGGAACAGATCAGAACTTAACTTTGACTTCAGTTGAAGTTAAATTAATCTCACTTGAGAATTTCAAGAATGTAAGTAGTTATTTTCACTCCTGAATGTGACTGTAGAGGAAAAATCACACTGACACTTTACTAAAGTAAGAGTGCCACTACACTAATGTAAAAATATACCTTTACAAGTAGGAGTCCTGAAGTATTATTTGCAAAATATACTGAAGAAATCAGAGGAATCAGAAAGAAATCAGAAGAATGGACCCTGTGACATATATTATTATTAGATTTTAAATACTAATGAACAATGTGATAGTAGCTTTTTGTTGTTGTCTGCTGGAAATGGAGTTTGTTTAAACTACCTGACCTCCTCAGAAGGTCACAGGATAAATAGTTTTAGTCATGTGATGATCAGAGAAACAGAGTAAAAGCATATTCCATTTTATATATTTGATCATTTTAACTCTTTGGGCCTTGTTTAAAGCATCCAGCTGAGATATTTTGAAAGGAGATGTCTGTTTTTTGAAAGAGGTCACAAGTCAAAGAGGTTTGAGAACTGCTAGTGTCATTTCTAACAATGTTACTTAAACATAGCAAGTTAGTATGAAAATGTACAGTTTTTCCCTCTTAAATGTAGTGAAGTAGAAATGTAAAATCTAACTTATTCAAAATGGTTCTAAATGTACCTGCTTACATTCCTTTACTGAAATATGGCAGAATATTTGTCACCTTACATGGATCATTATGTTGAGCTTCATAAAGATGAGCATAACACACAGTTGCTGCTCTGCAGGAAGTTTTAAAATAACTTCTTTTGATGAATTTAGTTGAGTGGGTTATTTCAGGTTATTTCAAAATTCTAAAGCACCTGTAGTCATCAGTCTAGACCTCAGTTTGACTCAAAGAAACTAGCCTGCAGGTTTCACACTGTGATCAGGCTCAGAGGGGATTAAAGACTGTGTGATCCAGTGCAGCCACGGGCCAAGTCCAGCTTTATCTTTAAATATGCCTTTATGATACACCTGCTCTTATATAAGAACACTTTGAAATAAAGAACTTTTGAAAATTATTTCAAAATTTAAATAATATCACAAGGCAGATGGGTAAAAAAAATGCATCTGACCAAGACTTGAATGTGCCATATGACATAGAATTAAAATACCAGGCGTGACTGCTTGAAGGATGTCTCAGTAGATTAGAGCTTCAGAAAAATCATCACAAGACACAACAAATGTCATGATCACAGCTCAGCAGTGTACAAAGATTTTATATGGAGATTTTAACACGTGCTTAAGTCTTGTTTAGTCAAAACCACATGATAATTTAATGCCCTGACTTCTTTTTTGGGATGCTTGTTTTTATTCTATTCCACTGCCGATGGCAGAAAATAGAAAAAAGCACTCAGTAATCTCTTTTGTCTGCATGTTTTTGCATGTCCAGCTGATATATTTACCGCCTGCATTCTTTGGTGTGTCTGCTCTTCCAAGTTGAGAATGACAACACAGAGCAGCTGAAAGAGGCTCCTCATCCTCCCACAGCATCACAGCCTGTCTGTCAAAACGTCGGGGAGGGCGACAGTGACACAAGAAACTGTCATTCTGAAAAATAAATATTTTTTTTCTATACTTATATTTTTAGATGTTTTCATTAATTTTTGTTTTCCTATAAACACCAAAACAAAAAACTGCACCCTGAAAAAAAGCATAATGTGATACTTTTGTTAAGTTTTCTCAGTGCCCGGATAAAATGACAAAGGCAGAACGAAACACTAAAAAAATACAAGATGCTTCAAAATGAATTTTTAAAAACAAAATAACAGGATCATCCATAGTAAACAAGTCCAGCTGTTATATAATATAAGAAGAGTGACAGACGCAGGTTATAACTTTCATGTTCTTCTCATCGCTGAGGCGGTGTGGACGAGTGAAACAGCTCGACCGGCCTGCCCACGTGTGAATGATGGATGTGGTGTGTGTGTGTCAAGCTCAGCACATTTCTTGGCTCTCCGTGTGTCCTGGTGGTGCCGTTTCCTTTGATGATTCCTTACAAAGTCAATCGACTGGTGTGTGTGAGCTGAAGCTGTGTATCGTAGTGAGGGGCAGTGAAAGTGCACACAGAGCTTTTCAGTGTGTGTTTAGTGGACTAAATCTGCTGTGGCTGTGCCTTTAATGCACAGTTAATGTTTATGGTTGTTGCCTGTTTGTGCTCTGGCTTCTTTTATTCTCTGCTCCTCGCTCAGTTTTTTTTTAAAGTTTTGTCATCCAGTTTCTAAAAATCTAAGAGCAAAGTCAAAAAAAAATTTTTTTTTTAAGTATTGGTCATTTATAATCTAATCCTTATCAATAAAACATCATTAGCATGTTGTGGTTGTTAACCTTTAAATAACCCAAAACTAAAAAAAGAAGACTGGAAACAATGAGAAAGACTTAAAAGTAATCTGTTAAAAATCTGCCCACAAGCATCTAGTAAACCCACTGTTTAACATATTTTATCTTGTTTGTTAAATCCATCAATAAAAGTGTAAAAATGATAAGCTGTGTGAGCCAGACTGGCTGCTTCTCGCTGTCTAAAGCCTTTCTGTTGAGCTGTGTAGCTGCTGACTCCACCTTCACATTTAGCTAACAGACGTGAAACATCTTCCACATACATCAAGGCGCTAATTAAATAGCGTGATTATTACACAGAACATTAAACATTAAATTCACAGGGAACAGCTCTGGTGGATATTGCTTTTGTCAGCATGCCAACCGCATGCTACCTGAAAACCCTGTGACATCTGTGGCTTTGTGTGTGAAACTGCACATTTCAGAGTGGCCTTGTATTGTGAGCAGCCAGCGGCACACCTGAGCAATAATCTTGCTGTTTGATCAGCATCTTAATAACCCACACCTGTCAGATGAATAGATTACTTTGGCAAAGGATAAGTGCTCACTAACAAGGTTTTTAACAAATTTGTAAGCAAAATTTGAGAGAAACAAACCTTTTGTGTGCACTGAATGAATCATTAAAAATGTAGGCGAGCAAAAGCTTCGACATGTTTGTTCAGTACACATGAGACATATATAAAGGGTTCGACTTTCTGTTTGATGTTTTTATTCTGACCCTTTTCAAACAATGATCTCAGTTTAACTTACAAACATTTCAATCATCCTGCTGCCTTCAGCCTGCCGGTCATGACTGGTGACACAAACTACAAAACCTGTCAGATGTGACATGTTGCTATTGATCAGTTTTCAGTGTGTCCCCGTACCTGGAGCACTGATAACACATGCACTGTGGGAGTGATATGCTTGTACTTTTATACTGATAATAGCCTAAAGAGTTAGATGAATTATCTATAAAATATCCATAACAGTGTCCATCAGTAGTCACTATGATGGAGTTAAAACAGCATTGTGTTGGTAAATTTCCTTTAATTCATTAATAATTGACACGTTTTGCATGTACGCTCACAGTAAGCACAGAACCACTTTTTCATAATGTTTCTTTTTCTTACCATTCAGATCTCCAGAAATTGATGTTGGCAATGAACATTTCTGCAAACAACAGATATTTTTATAACTTATAACTTACCTTTCTTATTGTTTTATATGTTAAAAAGCCTGTTTGAGTGGCACCAGAAATGTCTGGTAAATCTGCCCTTGTCTTTTAAAAAAAAAAAAAAAATACAGCTTTGTTGCCAGGAACATCCTTAAATATTTTCAAAAACAACAGCTTCTGAAGGTCTCAACATGGCTTTAAAGTTTCCTGATGTTCGGTGAAAAGCCCATTTGAAAGTGTGACCTTGTGGTCTCAAACGCTGGTCTGCTGCTTGGCAGCTGTCTGACCAAGGTGACATACCACCGTCATCCCCTCCAATCTTCCAGGAACAAAAATAAGCTAAAATTTGATCTGAACTAAGTTTCTTTGATAGAAACTGTTTAAGTGTTGATATGTTACATGTGAAATATATTATTAAAAAAGCATAAAATGTAAACATGTCGTGATCAGGCTGTTTTTCTCTGGTGTTGTGGTAAGATTTCGTTTATGAGGAACATTTAAATGATCAGTGTTACAGCTGTAAATGCTCTATCATGAGGCCTGAGCTGAGACAGAAGTAAATGGAATAATTCCTGTTTGGCTGTTTGTCTTCAGCTTGTTCATACACTTGTTTGGATGATTGAGTGCGGCCATGATGTTTCTTTTGCACCGTCACATTTCATTTTCATTAATTCCTCCATCTGTGTTCTGCCTTTTTTGTCTGGCTCACTTTCATTTTTCCAATTCATTTTGTCTCTGTCTTGGTCTGTCACTTGCTATCTTCTCCTCTCACATCACTTCAGACACATATTTCAGAGAAAGCGCTGAAACAGAATGTACAAATATTTCTCTCACAATCTCAGACTCTTACAATCACTCTTTGTGAACTAGAACAATTCATTTTCAGAACTTTAAAGCAGAGAAACAGAGATCTAATGCTGCTTATTTTGTGGATACAAACACACACACACACATACAAAAGAAGCTCTTTTTCTAATCAGAGTTTCTGTAACTGAAACAGACGACTATGGGAGAATATCAGATTCACTGGCTCCTTGTACTCGTGTCCTTTTGAAGAGCATCTCTCTTATTTATCCCCCAGAGAAGAGACATCTGAGGATCGTGAGCATAACTGCACTAAATATGATGGGTTCATTCTCACTGAAGAAACGTGACTGAGCTTTAGCCTTGTTTCCAGCAAACAAATCAGCATCTGATGCATCTTCACTTGGCCTCTTTACTTGTGTTAAGGCTGAATAGTTATTTAAAATATTATTAAAATTGTTCATTACCTCAATTGCAGAAGCTGTAATTTTTTTGAGAAAAGGGAAACATGCCTGTTTGGGACAAAGGTCAGCAAAACTCCCATCATCATCATCATTTCTATAGTAATTAAATGCAAAAATGACATCAAATGAATCAGCTAGAGACTAAAATATTTCAGTTTTCTTCTCTCAACTTGGGTTCCACTTATGGCAGCTGAAAGTTAACACTTTATCACTCACAGTACTTGAAGTCTGTTTGTATCTATTGTGATATGTAACAATACAGTTCATTGCATTATATTACATGCTCCTGATGTTGCTGAGCAGCACTGTGCATGTTCACCTGTTGAAGTAAGTGTTGTGCTAAGCACATTTTCAAGTACTTGAGTGTTTTTTGTTACACATAACTCATTTTACGGTAACAAAGACAGATTGTGTCAGACATCAGTAGACTGTCAGAGCAGTGTTAATGGATCACTATTAAAGAACCTTGTTGCCACCTTGTATTTCATCACTTTGAGTGTGAATTAGCAGCAGTGGAATGTTTTGTTCACAATGCAGCTCTCACATTGAGACAAGTCAGAGAGATAAAATTGAGCTGGAATGGATCTTGCCTTGTATTTCTGTGAATCTCTTGAGTGTGTTTTACGTCTCTGAGTGAAAGTTTTAATCCTGTTGCACCTTTTTCACCTCAGCTAGTTTTACAGATGAGTAAACTAAACCTTGTAAAATGGTCAGAAAATGTGCTTCATGTCACCTGAAACCACAGTGATGTCACAGAACCCTGGAGTACACTTCTACATCATTCAAAAGGTACTGAGGTACTCTTAATGCTTCATACATACTCTTAAATTCATTCACAAATTCATTGTGTGGGTACAGCCTCAATCAGGTATTGACACAGAAATTCAAATATTATGTTGACACTGGTATATGTATTAAAAATTAAGCCTTTATTATCCAAGAGCCCACAAACTTAACAACACAGAGTATAATTATTGTTTTTGGGGTTGGATCTAATTATTTTTTCCTTCAATCAGTTCTTTGATGGAGCTGTGTTACCCCTTGTGACCCCTGCACTCACCTCTCACTCGCCTCCTTTCATACTTTGGCCTCAGATTCTTTGTCGTCTGCCCCCTCGATCGCTGCCTCTCCTCAACCTTTTACAACCAACCACTCTGAGACATACATACGTCTCTCTCTCTCTCTCTTTCCCTCTCTCTCTCCCTCTTTATTCTCTTTTCATCTCTCTCTCCCTCCTTTTACCCTTTTAATGTCAAAGACATTAAAGAGCTTTCCTGGAATGATAAATGTTTTATTAGGCCCCACTCTCTCCTTTTTTTCGAAGGGTAAATACAAAGAGGAAGTGAGGGAAAAGTTTGTATCTGTCTCCCTCTTGACTTCATTTCCATATCTGTCAGTTTGCTCAGCCCTCTGCTGTGACCTCTCATCTCTGCTCATCCCTTCTTGCCTTTCTTTCTTGCCTGCACTCTCTCCATTTCACTCCTTCATCTCACCCTACTGGAAACCAGCAGCTATCCGCTTGCTTCGTAAAAGTCTGGTAATATCCAGTCCCATGATGGAGAAAACTGTGAAGAAAATCCCACTCTCTCTTTTCACAGTTATAAACACTGTTCAGTGCCTCAACAAATGTCCTCAATAGGTGGACAAGTGTCTTTGATCAAATTTTCAAGCATCTCCAACACATTTATGAGTCAGTGGGGGTTGCTGGCTGGACATAAAAAGGACCAAACTCCTCTTCTGCACTGTTGCTGAATCTTACATTTAGCCTCTAGGCTCGTAGATGATTGTATTTCCTCCGCTGTAATGGCTGTCGGTCCTCTGGGACTGCTTGTGTGCTTCCTGTCTCTGGCTGTGCTACTGATTGCTCCTCCCTTCTAAAAAAAATGGGTCACATAATGTGGGCCGCGGCACGACACCTACTTCTACCTGTATTCAGGACAGGAGACTGAGAGGAGGATGACACTTCATGAAAACACGGAGAACGTTTTTAGCCACGCTCGCTGCATGGCTCCAGCCTGCTGATGAGTCCACCACTTTGGTCCAGACTGTAGAAATGTAAACATGTCGTAGATGGACTGACGTTGTTCTTACTACATATGTTCATGTTCTCCTCAGCATTTATGGTATTAACTGGTTTGATTCTTTAGCCTATGTGGCACCAATATCACTTCAAAATTCAATTTAGATGTTGGACATGAACCCAAACTTTGATTTATGAATAAATACCATGAATCTCTGTTATGATTAGCAAATGTTAGCATGCTACTGCACTAAAATGAAATAGTGAACGTGGTAAACATCATGCTTACTAAAGGGCATGTAAGCATTGTCCTTGTGAGCATTGTGCTAGCATTTAGCTCAAAGCACCACTTAAGTACAGCCTCGCAGACGCTCTGTAGACTCCTCGCCTCCTTTCTCAACTTTAAATAAAAATGTTGTTGCTGATCTGCTGGCTGCTGTTTATGAGAGACAGATAAAAGCTTGACACGAAGCATTGTAGTACATTTTTCTCTCTTCTCGAGGCTTGTGCTGTTAGAGCCCTCACACCTTTATGTGCACACACACACATTCTCTCTGTGTTTTTCATGTTTGCTGCAAAAAAATCCAATATTTCTCAGCTATGTTCCATTCAAGCCCAGAAGGTTGACACATTTCCTCTCTGGCTTCATTTGTACCATAATTGCCCCAGCCCTGTCCATTAATACACGCACACAAAACCTGGGAGACCGCACACTCGGAGCTGCTCTACAGCATCGAAGCCATTTCCTCCATTTCCCCTCAGTTATCTTATTAAGCTATAGGGACATGTGATTGGTATGCTGGCCTGGCCAGGACTAATGATGCATGGAGCTACAGCCCCTGGTTAGACGGCGTGGACCAGAGGAAACCAGCCAAGCACTTGTGTACGGCGCTCCACGCTGCACTAATCGGTCATCCCCCGTAACATTAAGCACGTCAAAGTGGGTAATGGATTGTCCCAATTAACATAGAGCTTTGATGGAAAACACACCTGTTTATACATCCAACTCCTACACATCTTTCATTTACCTCCTAGTTGTCTGGGAGTGTCTCTTATCAAGGTGAATGCAATTTAATTTGGAAGCCGATTCCTCCCTACACACACACACACACAAACACACACACACACACACACACACACACACACACAAAGAGTTTACTGATTATTCTGAGTAACGTCACCAGCGATGGATTTACTCAAACAAAGGAGCTGAAGTAATGGCTCAAAACCCTTTCACACTTTTAAAAAGCTCTGTTTTCCATCCTCGCTAATGTGTGCGTGTGTGTGTGTGTGTGAGAGTGTGTGTGTTTGACCCTGGAGTTCAAGGACAGTCTTGTATGTGCTGCCTCTGGCTGCTCCTGTCTGTACCCAAGTGGTATTTATTTAAGGAGCTCATCTACCCACTCTCGCTCTCACACTAACACACACACGCACACCCACACACAAGCACACACTCAAGTGCACACACACTAGCCTAACCTTGTGCTCTGAAACACAGCACCCCCAGTAATACGCAGATATAAATAAAAAAAACCTCTCTGTTGTTTCTATACTCTTTTTCCAATAATGTACTCAAACACTTGCACACATACACAGACACACACACACACACACACACACACACACACACACACACACACACACACACACACACACACACACTGAATGAGTTCTTTAATCTAATTCTTACATAATTTTGTCTCAGTTGAGTTTTGAAAGCAGCACTTTCTCTTGTAGTGGAGGATGTTCACGTTGTTCTGTTATGATCCTGCTTTTAATTAAAAGATCTGACTTCTTCCTCTTACACAGAGTGTGTGTGTGTGTGTGTGTGTGTGCAGGTGTGTGTGTTTGTGACAAGAATCTTCTGTTTGCAGATGAAACAGGTACAACATTTAGCACAGAACTCCACCTGTGTGTGTGTGTGTGTCCTCTGGTTTCTGTTTCAGCAGGTTTACACTCAGCTCCACTGTGTTTCGGAGCTTCTGGTTCTCAGGTTTTTCATCCTCACGGTCTTCATGTTCGTGCAAACAGGACTACGAGTGAGCAGCTTTGCTTTAAGATCAACAAAATGTTAAGAATGCACCCAGACGGGGACGTGAAAGCTCAAAACCTGATGTTTCAGTCAGAACAAACGCTCCTTACGTGGCAAAACATTCCCTTTCATGACCTTCACGACCTCTACAAACCTCCTCATGGACCACTGGACCTTCTCAAGGTCCAAACAAGACACATATTCTCCATAAATCCCACATTTATCCGTCTGTCTGTCAGCTTAAACTTTAAAGAGACTCATTCTCTGTTTTTTTTAGGTAAACTAAATCTCTTTTTTCTATTGAAGGTACTTAGTTTCAGAAGAAAAGGGTGAATCAGCATCTCCGCGTTGTTTCTAAATGAGGTTTCAATTACACAGAGACAGACGAGTGTATCAGCGGCGTTGTAGCTGTCGCTCATCCCTCCAGCTTCATTAACTTCCTGTTTCTGAACCTCGCCTCTCATCTCCTTCACCGTGTCGCTTTAAATGAGCTGTCAATCAACCAGCCAGCCCCCCCCCCGGCTGCAATTACACCGACATTATTACCTCAACGTACGAGACGGATGATTAAAAACACTTTCGTGCTGTCGGTTCACTTTAATGCGAGCAGGAGCTGAAAAAGCAGAAAAGCTCACCTGACAGGAGAGCGAACGAGACGCCGGAATGTAAATCACAACTCAGATTCAGATGAAAGACAAACACGACTCAACTCGCTCCGTTCCTCCTTAAATGCTTTTCACCGACGCGTCTGCGAGGTTTTAAATTAAAAGATGATACAAGATTTGCACCAACGAACGTTAAACTGATTGTGAACGCGACAGTCGGTGTCAGAAACTTTAATTATAGTCAGAAAATAAAGTTTTTCTGAGGAGTTTTGAGTTCAGGTTTTGTTTTCTTAAAGTCTGCAGAAACATCTCAACCACCGAGGGGCAAAAAACAAAACCTGTCAGCCTCCTCAAGGACCCTTAAGATCTACTCAAGGACCAATACAACCTTTTAAAGGACCCCTCAATGACCTTGTAACATATTCAAGGATCAAAAGTGACATCCACCACCGCATCCTTCTGAGGGTTCACTTTAATCTTCTCAAAGATGCCTAAAATCTTTTTATTTTGATCCCTTTTGGACTATCAGACCCGTATGACCTCCTCAAGGAACCTCACAGTCTTTTCCAGGACTCTCACAAACTCATACAGGACTCCCAAAACTCCTTCAAGGCTCCATACAACCTCTTTAATGACTACTCATTATCCTTACAGACAATAATCCCATAAACCATCTCTACAGCCTCCTCAAGGACTCAGAAGGACCTTCAAAAACCTTCTCAGTGGTCCATCAGGGAGTTTTTTAATCCCTTCAAAGACCCTTACAACCTCCTCAATGACTCCAAGGACCCTTATGGTCTCATCAAGGACTCAAGGACTTTATTATGGATCAGTTATGATAGATCATTTTATGAAACAGAGTCCAAATGCAGAGGTTTGTTTGGAAACTTTCCCCAGCTGATGATAGAAACTGCACTGAAGCGCTGCGACCAGCAGATGGCGCCAAATGCCATAAAAACCAACCTGGTGACACCGGAAGAGTCTGCTGTCAGAGTGAGGCCTCTTCATCTCATCACAGGCTCTTTTTCCTGTTCAAATCTTATTAAAGGAGGAAGAAAGAAGCTCTGTTTGTCCAAATGTTGGATTCCTGCAGGGTCACGAGCGCGAGATCCAGGTCAAGAAACAGGAAACACGAAATCAGATTAAGATCGAGATTAAAACTGTGTGAACGCTGATTCTGTTCAGGCTCAGAGGCAGTTTACAGGCAGTCACAAGGGAGGAAAAATCAGATATTATCTGCTTGACATTCATATTTTATTAGATTTACAATATAAAAAAAATCAGAAAGAAATAAAGTCATATTAAAAAAATACCCTTATTAGCATTTTATACTCTTATGTGTACAGAAGTGGCTTCAACAAATAACTCAATTATAAATTAATCTGCGGATTATTTTCTCAATAAAGTGTTGGAAAAACTTAAAAATGCATTCATACATTCATTAAGGCAATTGAATTAAATAGAAAATGTTAAATAATTAAAGTTTTATAAGGTTAAAACATGACACTTAAACCATAAATGTAAATTAATTTAATAAATAATCACAATAAGATACATAGGAGGGATAAACTTGAATAAAAATGTTTAAACTTATTCTGATGGAACTTTTTTCTCTTTAATATCAAAGTCATATTTTAAAATTGCATACAAACGTTAAAGTTTCTCCTTGGAAATTACATTAAAAAATAACTTTTTTATCTTAACTCGAGGGTGAATTTTAAAGAGAGTCACTTTAATCCACATTTGACCAAAGTGAAGCTCCATATGTCTTATTTCAAAATAAAATACGCTCAGATATTTTTCAGTTTCTCATATTTTAAATTAAAATGTGAGACAAACAGTAAATGAACTGAATTTGAATGAAGTCTGGTCGGAAAATGAGCCTCTCTGTCTGTTAAACGGGATGAATCATCAGTCTGTTTCATTCATAAACCTGTTGAATCTGTGTGTTTGCGCCCCAAACACACACACACACACACACACACACACACACACACACACACACACACACACACACACACACACACACACA
>JAQMCX010000058.1:5745003-5821171 GCA_029814765.1 Acanthurus leucopareius | reverse complement strand
ACACACACACACACACACACACACACACACACACACACACACACACACACACACACACACACACACACACACAGTGTCCTGAAGCTCACAGTATGTCCTGCAACCCTCCCTCCCATCCTACTGGATTAATTACTCTCCTCCCTGCCTGTGATCCCCGAGAGCGTCTGAGCCGTGTTAGCCGGCCTCTGCCTCTCGCTGGTGGGCACGGAGATGGCAGCACTCACCCATTCATCACCGTGACTTTGGGAGGAGAGACGCAAGGGATGGGGGTGCGTGGGCGAGCTAGAGTAAGCGAGAGAAGGTAGAGGGTACAAGTGAAGGTGAGAGAAAGGTGGTGGAAGAAGGGGAGCGGAAAAAGCCAGGTCCCCTCTGACCGAAGGCCTGATTAAAAATTAAAAGAGTTGCCGTTTCACTGGTTCCAGAGGTCCAGATTGTAATGTATGGATTTCTAAGGTAATTCTCAGGGGAGGAGGTGAAAGAGGAGGAGAAGGAGGGAGTGAGGTGGAACCGAGGAGGACTGTGGGAATGTAGGATTAGGAAGAGGGGAGGAAAAGAAAAAGGGGATGAGACACATCTTTACCTGGAGATAAATAACCTAACGTAGCGCAGCGCTGGGACTCTCCCCATTGTTTCCCCTCCCAAAAAGTTGTCACATTCATTTTTTATTGTGCTGGAGATGTCTTTTTCACAGTAGATGGATGAAGGCTGGGGTGGGAGAGGGACAAAAGTGGGGGAGGGGAGGAGGGCAGCGCCGAAGGTTAGAGCAGCTCTAATTAATGGAGACTAAAAAGAAAGTAAAGACAGATAGAGGAGAGAGACCAACTCTGCAGTGTGCGTGTTAATGTGTGTGTGTGTGTGCAAGTGCGTGTGTGTTGTGTGTGTGCGTGTGTGTGTGTGCGCGTGCGTTTCAGCCCTCAAACCGGGAGCTTGTCGGGCTGTTTGTGGGTTTTGGTGAACCCTGTTTGTGCCTTTGTGTGTCTTGTTGTGTGTAGCGGTGACTGAGGCGTACACCGTGCAAAACTGCCATCAACCTTAACAAGTGTGTGTGTTTGTGTGTAAGAGGGAGGGGAGGGGTAAACAAGGGAGTCCTGTTCAGCTCGTGGGATAAGAGAGATGCAAGAAAGGAGGCAGTGAAGAAGAGAGCTAGAGGAGATGGGAGAGGAGGAGGAGGAGGTGAGGAGAGAGGGTGAGGTGTGTCTCAGCCATTCAGGCAGCGTAGGCGTTTGTCTTTCATCTCCTTTCTCACACAAACAACAAAGAGGCTCTGAGAGGTTTCTTCCCCTCCATCATGTATAATACCCTTTCTTAACTCTCACCTATTTATAGCAGCGCAGGTTGAAAAGTGCCATACACTTTGCAGCATTGTTTAATTAGGCGCTTGTTTACCAAAAACTCAGTGAAATAAACAAGGCTCAGAAAGTCATCTGAATGAGCAAACAAGAGACTCAACTGTATCTTAGTGATCTGACAGGAGAAATAGAAGAAGAAGGAGAAGAAGAAGTAAAAAGTGGCATAGCTGCAGACCAGGAAGTTTGTTGTCCAGCTGTTGTAAAGAGAGAGATCATTATTGCAGTTTTCAGGACGCCTCTTCGGTACGACCGTCACATAATACAAACCAAAAAAAACAAAGACAGAAGACATGGAAAAACTGAGTGCTTCTCAGTGCAAATTCACACAGCTGTGGAAGGAAGTGATGGATGCTTATTTACATAATGCTAACAATCATGTCAACAGTGCAGGCGGCAGCAGGAGGAGCAGAGCGGCAGCGATGATGTAACCTCTGATCAAGACGCTCTCAGCCTCCTGAAGGCAAAGGTCCTGATGAGGCAAACTGCACAGTTTAATCTAATTTAATTTAATTACCTCTTTGGGCACTGACATAATTAAAAAACATTGTCTTTTTTCCTGTTTCACTAGTGTGTTTCCTCACTGCTTAACTACTTGCATTTATCTCTGTTAACTGTGATGTGTTTTTTTTTTAATTAAAGAAACATTTCATGATTTGTGCGATGTGCATGTTCACTTTCTTCAGAGTTAGAGAAGAGGATTGATACGTCTTTTATGTCTGTTTGTTTAGTATGAAGACAGCCAGGAGGCAATCAACCTGCGACTAAGCCACTGAAAACAAACCTGAGCTGATAAAAAGACACAATGGCATTAAAACACATCAGCATTGAAAAGGTGTATTCATTCTAAAAAAAACTTCCACTGAAATATAAACAAAAATTTAAAATTATTTCATATTAGTGAGATATTTTTTGTATTGTGACATATTTTTCAGTGATGATCTTCTTATTTTTCATCTGTCTTTTACAAGTAAGTTATTTTTCCACTTTCATTTTTTTCATTGCCCCTTGATTTTTCCGCCTGCTTCTCAAAGTCAGAAAGGATCTTTAAATGTCTGATTCTGAAAAATACTCAATCATTCAACCCTGCCGGAGGACTGGTCTTATGTCTAGGAGCCTTCAACTTCGACCAAGGGCCAAGTCCTTTTTCAAGGATGTCCATTATGTACCTCTGAAAACCAGCACCACAGTCTGAAAACAAGAAAAAAATTATTGTAGACTTTCAGTTTGAGGAGAAGTTGGACAAAAGTAGTAATGGAGGAATATCAAATATCAAAAAATACCAAATGCAGTATGTTTTCTGAATACATTGTAGACATGTTTAAAGAAGCTCACAAAACCTGTGTTAGCATTGTCATTGTTGCAGAAATGCAGGATGGCTGGACTCACATGCAGACACACGGAGGCAGGCTGATGTAGAGACGTACTTTTTAATTTATTGAAACAGGCTTACAGGAAGATGTGCAGCCAGGCAAGTAGATCAAACTGGCAGGCAAACAAGCAAGATCACAAACATGGGAAAACACAAGGAAGCCAAAACAGGATGAGAAGATGACTGAAAGAGGACAAAACATGAATGAAATACATTAGGAACTAATTAACTGCTCAAAGACAGGTGACGCAGAAAAGCAGACAGGAATGAAACAGAGGTGGGAAAAAGAGAAAACCAAGACTATGAGGACAGACTGTCAGCATAAAACAGTAAATTACTGAACCAAGACATGCTTAGTATATCAACCATGAATTAAACTGAATACTACATTCAGAAAACAACCCAATTTGGAAAACACATTATGCTGTTTGCAAAGCCCATATATATGTATCAAATTCTGATTGTTGTCTTCTTTGAAATGACAGTGGAAAATGTCTACACATGTGAGCTTAATGCAAGAAACGCAGCTCCATGTTTCAGACTGCAGCTCCAGTTCACATCACACTGTTGCTGCTGCTGTTGTATGTTGTTGTCTGTTGTTCTCTAATCCTCACCCTCTCTGCTGCCCATAATGCTACAATAAAATGTTTCCCCTGATGTCTTTCCAAATGAATTCCTTCATCACCTTGTTGAATTTATAAGGGAGATTATGCCACGCACTGTAATAACAATTTTCAGGGGATGCAATGTTGCAGTAAATTAGAGCAGTGCAACGCATTTAAATGTCCTGTGAAAAGGCTTTAACCAGATTTTGATGTTCGTTGCTCGAAAGGATGTTTGTGCACTGTGGTACTGAGCCAAATGCATTTTTCAGATGTCAAAACACAACACGGGGATCCGTGCTCTGTTGTTTTGCTGATTGAGCTCGCTGCCAGTCATGCCTGTGTCTTTTAAAAAAAAAAACACTGAGATGCTTTTACTTCCTTCATCAATGTAAATTTGCTGGTTCATTATAATTTGCCAACCACTGTGCCATCGTGCTTAAGGAAATATTTGCTTCCAGATTAAAGGGGCTTATGGGGATTTCTTTAGCAGTCTCTCTGTTTGAGAACAGAATTCCTCCTCCTCTTCTTTGGTTGAGAGATTAATTGTTTCTCTCTTATGTTTCAAAAACTGACAATCCCAAAATCTCAGGACATCTGGTGTGCTTGTAGGAGGAGACTCCAGTGGGCGTTGATTAACTCATTTAATGGGACGGTGCCATATCAAAATTTTATTGCAGTGCAGTAAAACGGTCATGGAAAATAAATACTTTGTAGCATCACTTAAAACTGAAGCCCCTTTTGAGTGGTGGCAATGACCAGAAGTGTTGATTTTCACCTCACATGACTCTCTTTAACTAATCCCATTTGGTAAAGTTGTGACCACAACGTCACATCTGGTTTGTAAAGCTTTAAAACAGTTGTTAATGTTTTTTATGAGTCTTGACACTTAATTAGAAACAACATTAATGTAGTTAAATTAAACACAAGCTTGTCTCAGTAGAGAAACAGTTTAATTGATGTAATGAAATTATAAATATCTTTTTTGCAATCTACACATGTACATAATGAAACATTGGGGAGATTGTGCTGGAGCGTTATGCTTTACTAACATGAAAATGCATCAATTTATTTACTTGCAATTGATTCAAGAGCATGATGTCTCTCCTGCTTCCAATCACATGAATGTTACAATTCAAAGAGATGTGGTAGTGAATTAATTACAATTTTTAAACAAATTACAAATTTGTTGACTTTTCCACATTTTGTAATTTGTCAGGATATTTTGAAAAAAAGATGCAATTAACCACATATTCCAAGAGCTCGTATTTGTGTATTTAATTCATTAACACTTCAGTGTTCCTGAAGGAGACACATTTTTACAGGTTTAAACTGCAGAAAAAGCTGCGGAGCCCTCATCCTAAGCACAGTCTTTGGCTATAAACATGAGTGAATCATGTGAGACGTCATGTTGGTTCAAGCAGCTCGCTCTTTGTGAATTACCATATTTCATTTTTATGCCACATGATTAGTATCTTGAGAAGCTTCTTTGGTGTAGATTTCCTCCAAGAAAAAGTGCTGTGTCAAAAACTAATGATCAGATACTGCATGCTCAGGTAATCTTGCTGAATGACACTCAGCAAATGGGTTGCCCCCTCCCACAAATGTATATCACTGTTTCACTGTTTAACTGTAAATTGCTGTAAACACAACTCAGCACTCAATCATTTTAATAATATGCAATGAAAGCACTTTTGCTTAAACTCTTATTTTTGTGTCTTAAAGTCTTAAAAGATGGCAACCCCCTGCCCTTTCTCTCACAATGGTTTGTTCCTCTGCTTAGAGATGAAGTTGCAGATCTTAGACATGAAATGTGTTTTTGTGGTGGCTTTCCCTTTACTTTACTCCACTGAACCTGTGCGAAGTGATTTGTAAAAACGACCAACAGAAAGACTTGGGGAATAAAACAGAACAGAATCATGGGTCTAAAAACTCTGAGTTAAACAATCTGCTGCTTGTTTCTCTGCAGTCCTTCTATCTGTTAAATAGCTGCCCTTTAAATTCAGCAGACTACCACTTTGCTCTTGGCTTCACTCTGATAGTTTGTGCGATGCTCTGCATTATCAGTCTCTTCCTCGTACGTGAATAATAGCACCTCTGACATTCACTTCTAGCTGCTTTCACAGAGCAAAGTATTCAGCATAGACAGACACAGAATGTGCATGTTTAGTCCTGTGAATGCTGGTAGAAAAACATTACACAGTCCTTGCTGCTTTATCTTGTGTGCTCTTTACTCTTTTCATGTTTATCAAACAGTGGATGATTGAAATTCTTTCAGCCTGTATGAATGGCATGTGTTTTGTCTGCTGGATGTGGATGTGAATTTCATTTCCTGCACTAGATTTTAGTGTGCTCATTGTTAGCTTTAAACCACAGCACATCTTTCAGACGATTTTTCAGCTCACGTTTGGTTTTGACAATTCTTACAGGTCGAGGATCGCAAAGTACTTACCTAATGTCTGTTGTTTTTTGACACCTCTCACTATTTGAACTTATTGGATTGAATGTGTCAACAAAAATGCATGCAGATGAGAAAGGTGGAGAAATGCTTAATTACAGTTGCCATCTGGTACCCAAAAGTGCGACCTGAAATAACTTACATTACACATAACCATGCATACCATGTTATGTGCATCCTTATACATTATGTATAATGTATTATGGCTTTGCTTTGTCTGAAACTTATTTGAAGCTGTGTTCAGGGTTACTTTGAGGAATTCTTTGTATCTGTTTGCTTCTGAAAAGGAAACGATAGACACAATAAATGAGGGGCTTTGTAGAGTTAGGCCCTAATGTTTACTGAAATGAAAAGGACCAGGTAAAGATGGATTTGAATTGAGAGACTGTTGACAGATTTGTTTCCATCCCTCCTGCTTTCTCAGTTTGGTGCAGAAACTCAACAGAAGCCTGCTGCTTTTCTCCAGAGCTGCCTGTGTGGGATGTTTGAAGGCTGAAGAACACTTGTTGCGTTTTATATTGAGATTTTGGTCCTTTTCAGAGAAACCTGTCTGTTTTCACTCTCTGTCTGTCACTGACATGTTTCTGCCAAGCAAAGCTTGTTTTGTGTCTGATTTAGAGTTTCTTTTTCAGAGTAATTAGCACCCAAGCTTTTCACTACAGACCTTCTTTTCTACCATTTATCTTGGTGTGTGCTTGGGAAGTAAAACAGTTTTCCTGGGAAACACCATTTAGTCACTGTTTGCTCCAACACATTCACCTGCACTTTTGGATTTTCATGTGATTGCACATCCCATATGAGCCTTCACCCTGCTATGTTCTCTCAATGTGTCATGTTTAAAACAGTTTGCCATAATAATTCCTTTTATGTTTCTACATCTGACAGCAAAGTTTATTTCTGAATGCTGTAAAAGTCTCGATAAAAAGGGTTTAAAGACACATAATTAGAGCAGGCAAAAGGAAAAGATATGAAGAGTGTAAGAGTGTATGGTGATGAAAGCAGGCAGGAGCAGGCTGATGGGCTGTCAGAGCAGGTTACATGAGCAGGCATGCTGCTTAAATATATGCTGCAAAGAGGATGAATACTGTTCAGTCTATCTACATTGTATGTTCACTTAACATGCCTTATGGAGAGAAGAACATGACGAGTGATTTTTTATAAATTTTAAATAAGCTTTCCGAAATGCCGTCTTAGCTCATTCTTCTTCCTCTTTGTTACATCCTGGCATCCTTTGTGGTCGTCAGCACGATCAGGGATTCTTCCAGTTTACACTTAAAACAGCATTACACTGATTCATTCTCTGTCATCTTCTGAAGTCGGGCTTTGCGAGCTGTCTTCTTCTTTGCACTCGCTGTTTAACTTGTTGCCGTTTCCCAGCGTTTCTTTTGTTTCTCAGACAGCTGCCTCCTCTGCCTTCACAGACTCCACAGCTCTCTGCTCTGTATCTTTACTCTTATAACTCTCTCTTTTAGTTTTTCTTAGCTGATCTGTCAAACGTTGTAGCACAAACACAGCATAAATCAATTCCTGCTCCACTTTTTTTTTTTTTAAAGCAGCCTCTGGCTATTTCAGTTATTTCCTGCTGATCTTTTCCTCCTCAGCCGGCCGGCCCACGTGCCCTTCTGACCGTGTATTGCAGCCGTGACACCTCCCTCCTCAGTGACAGCTATGAGAACCTGTGAGCAGCAGTTTGGAGCCTGTTGCTAATCTGCTTGGTCCTGCATTTTTTTTTTTTTAGAGCCTGAAAAGGCTCCTTTCTGCCAGCCACAGAAAGCTCAGTCACAGTTTTTCCCCCTTCTTTACCACTTCTATTTAACTGCTGCTGGTAAAAAAAACTCCATATTTTCATGTTCATCATCAAAGCGTGTTGGCATGTTATTTCTCCCCGAGGCCATCCTTTCTTTCACAAAATTTAAGACTTCCCTGCTGAAAATAATATGTTAATTTTGTTGAACTTATAAAACTCTGCTTCATCGCACACACGACACACTCCGTTCAGTGTTTTGAGTCTCAGTTTAACCCACATGGTCACAAGGAAGGGCCACAGTAAACACTGATGCCTGCACGCTTCTCTCTGCAGCTGTGTAATGAACCTGTCACTGATGTCCTTCAACCCTCGTGAGGTTCAGGCAGTCAGTTAATAAAAAACACACTCACACACAGTCCATTTGATCTCACTACTGGGGTAAGTCATCTTCGAGTAATCTGGCAGTACAAGTATGTAGCAGTATGTCACATACTGAGTATCATTATAAAGTTAAGGAGCTCATATAACACACTTGATTATCAAAAAACAGCAGGGCACTGGCCCTCTAATCTTTTATTAAACTCAGCTTGTATTAATTAAAAAGAAAGGTAGGATTTGTTTCAATCTCAACCATGCACACACACACACACACACACAGACACTAAGGGGGTAGAGTGTAATTTAATAAGTGTAATGAAACTTTTGATATTAACCTCTAATACAGTGAGGTCACAGTGACTACAGTGACTAAAGCAACACTGCAGCACCAAAGCCTTGAGCTGCAGGTCCGACACTCGGGACAAAAATCCGACATGATGGTCTAAACACAGTTTTTTAATGTGCTGAAAGTTCTTTGTCTTGTAACAACTCTGCAGCTGCACATTCACAATTAAAGCCGCAGTCATCCCTCCTGCACCCTCACTGTTTCGCTCCATCTCTCTCTCCACATCTCTCACACTCCTTGTTCCTCTCTCTATCTCACACTGTGCACCCATCTGTTTCAAGAACTTCAAAAACACTGTATCCCCTCGCTGCTTTTCTTTTATAAGTTCACTTCAGCTCAGTACATTGCTCTTTTATGTCTTTAAGAGCCTGACTTCAAAAAAAGGAGTGAATCTCATCGTTCGTTAGTGTTAAGGCACTTGGTGAAATGGCAATGCAAATATTCCTCCTGTAACATTTGTTACTGTCTTCAAGCGAGCTGTGCCGAATTAAGCCGATGCATGGGCGTGATGCATTGCGAGCATGAAAGATAGACTGAGGGTGAATGAGTGGGAGTGTATTCATCTCAAACCACAGGATCTACTTAGAGATGCATATTGAATTAATAGAGCTCGGAGGCTTGATTTGGAGCAGAGTACTCAAGCAGCGTTCGTCGTGACCTCTCTCATCTCTGCTCAACCTGTCTCCACTCTGGACAGGCTGCAGGCTCTTTATCCACATCCTCGAATCAAAACCCTGGAGAGCAACAAGAGCTCTGTGTGTGTGTGTGTGTGTGAGTGTGTGTCAGTGGTGGTCAGTGTTTGTGTGTCCTGTCTCTCGCTCGGTGTGCTGGGAATAAATCCATTATTGGAATAGCCTTTCACTTCTGAGTGCAAGGATTCCTCAGAGTCCGAGCTCTATCTGCTGTATGTGTATTTTGTCTGAGGGGCGAGCATTTGATTGGGGTGTCGGGTCTCTCTCACCTGTGACTGAGTTTTGGCGAGAGGTGTGCGATGAGTCTCGCAGCTCTGGCACTGCTTGACTCCAGCTGCCTTTGAATGCAGCTTCAAAGCCTGCCTCGCTGAATGTTTCTCTCCACACGCCCTGGCACTATTCACCAACCCCCCTCCCCACCTCCTCCCCTGCAGCTCTCTGCTGTGTTTTGCCAGTTCACTTTTGCCCTCACGTCCTTCCTCGCCTCACCTCACTGTGTCCTCTATTCTGCTGTACAGCGCGTCCTCTGACAGCGCCTGTTTGCCTGGTCTGAGATAGATAGCTTGACTCAACTTTGACCTCTGCAAGGACCGCAGCGCCAGAGATCAATGGAGTCAATGGTGAAAGACAGAAATATGAAGGCAAAGGAAGCAGACTGGAATAATCTGTATCAGGACAGAGCATCAGTATTGGTCTTTGTGTGCATGACCACTGCTTCCTGTCTTATGTTAACATATAAGAGCTGCTGTCCTTGCAGTTTAAACGTGACTCATTGTTGTGTATGGTGAATATGGACAATGATATAATTATTTTTTATTGTAAGTATGCTTCTCTAACTCTACTGAGATCACTCTACCATAGATGATAGCATTTTAGTGAAAGTGACACACCAGCCATCCTATTGTTTACAAATATCACCATTAATGGAGGGTAATTATATGCATATCACATAGGTGGAAGGCCAGCAGCATTAATAAAATTAACACTTGCACTCTAAATTCATACCTCACAACTTTATCTAATTAATGACAACATTTTGATTAGACTTGAATCATTGTGAGACTACAAAATATAGCACACACCTTCATTAATATTATCACACTGACAGGCTGAAAAGCTCAGTGACAGCAGGTGTGGTTGATCTGACAAAGTGCCAAGGCTGATAAATATCCAGAAAAAAGGCAGTTTGAAATAAAACACACAGAAAAAGTGTGCAGAAAAATTGCAATACAACAGTCATATTTTTTTAAACCAAATATTTTATTATATAAATTGCAGATAAAAAAAAACATGACTCAGTGAGCATCAAAACATACTGAGAGAATAATCAAGATAATAAAAAATGAGTAGTGTAATATGAATTAAAATACCAAATATTAAATTATGAACATACATAATATGGACACACATGACACAAAGGGTAAAAAGAAAAATAAACAAATAAATTCAAAAGCAAACAGTTAGTAAGCAAATAAACAACCACCAGGGGGAGTAGAAAAAAAGGAGAGAGAGTGACACAAAAGCCAAAAATCAAAACATCCAGAATTCCAAAACACATCCATGTCGTCTCACCCACAATGAAAAATGTACATTGTACTAAGCCAAAGAAAAAACAAAATAGCTCTAAAACTCCTTTATAGAAATTGATTTCCAACCCTTCTGTAAAAGCTAAGTAGACCAAATCACAGCAAAGAGAAAAAGACATAACTATTCTATTTATAAATTATTCTTCCTTTGTTTCAAATATTCATGGCAGGATTCAGAAAAATATACTGACTTTCTGAAGAGAAAATGTTTGATCTCAGATTCCTGATGCAGACCAAAGGTGTAAAAGTCTGGAGCGTGAAAATGTAAAAGGTTTCTGTGTTTGAAGTCTGGCTTTAGTATTGTTTTTATTCTTTATTCCTTTTTTATATGTTTATATTGAATTGTTTATTGTTTTTCTGGATATTTATCTCCCTGTGCAGCTTCTCTGCACACAATCATGTATGTTTCTACCTTGTTAACGTGTGATTGTAGAAAATATATTACCATACAGGCTCAGGAACACTTTGTAAAACTGTAGTTTAATTCAACACAGTTTGTTTGCAAATTAATGCAGACTATTTTGATTTATGATTACTGCAGCATCCTAACTGTTTCAGAGATAAGGAGGTTTAGTTCTGCTTTATGAAGGATCTTTCAAAGATTCAGAGCAGTAATGTGCATTCTGCTGAAACAATGAAACACTTAGTAAACACGTTACACACACAAATGATCATTGATCTTATTTAGATCAACAAAACCACAAACCACATCACATGAGGAGGAGTTTGAGGGTGGTGGGAAGAGCCGCGGCAGGAAAGACTGGCAGCATAATTATTTCAGCACAGCAATAGTGTGAAGTGTCTATATAATATAAACTGGCTGCAAAGTTCAAATGTATGAAGTTATGGGTCAGTTGATTGCCAAACAGCTGATCAATGGCCCCACTAATTTTTGCAGCATAAACAAAGCAGCTGATGCCAATCAGCAAATATTGCTGTGCTCTGTTTGCTATCAGTAACACAAATAAAAGTTTTCTGAATGTTTGCAGTTTTTATACTTTTGTTTCTGTATTAAGGATTTTAGTTTATTACATCTTAAGTTTTAATTTTGTTGGTTTTGTTGCTGGATTAATTGTACTGACAAAGTTTATTTCCGCAGTGTGGCAAAAGGAGAAACACAAGCAGACAGATAATAACACAACAAATCCTCAGGTTAGCAAAATTGATGTGGAAGAGAACACAGACAAAATGATTATTGCCTAACCAGTCTGTTCTGAACATCCAGCACAGTTTACAGCAGACTCCTGGGTGCAACTTTGACCTGCCGTCATTATTATAGTTGTGCCCACGCAGTTTCCCTCTGCATTGAGGGATCATTAGTAACATTATTGGTGCACTCACTTTCTGTTTTGCCTCCAAATAGAGGGCTACACTGTGAACTTGTTTACAGCTTGTCTGATTGTCTTATGTGTTTGTGACCAAGCTGTCATGCTACCAATTACTTTGTTTAATACAATTTAAAGAAAACTGATATAAATAATGACCAAAACTTTGAAACAAAGATCCAAGTTATAATAAACTAGCATTAGCCTTTGGATAATTTTTTTGATAAAAATACCATTAACTCAAAATAAACAAAAGTGTTGGTATTTTCAAAGTGTGACACACTAGGTGTTTCTCTAGTTTATTTGTTTATGGGGAGCAGACTACAGGTAATAAGAGCAGAGGATGAATACTCATTGTTTCTTATTTTGTCTCGCTGCAGGGACACAGTTTCCAGAAGCCCAAGCAGGAGGCAGATAAATGAATGAAAAGGAAATTTTCGTGTGTATGTTTGTATGTGTATAGCTCTAGTCCTCACACCTGACTCACACCTTTCCCTCCCACTGCAGTTCGCCAAATGTTCGCCCACACTGTCACCACCTGGCCACTGCTGTGCACCGTGTGATTGCATTGTGTACGTCTGTGTGCATGTGTCTGCTTGTGTGTGAGAGGGGGGTGCTCTCTAACAGATGGAGTAACATAATACATGTCTCATTTCTGCCCCGCTGTCCATTGGCCCTCATGGTCTGCTGCTGATGCTATCTGGGCCTTACCAGCATCCTGTCTGCTTTGTTCCTGGAATCAGCCCAACCCCGCCCTGCTCAGCCTCGCCGCCACAGCCGTCCCGTAAGCCCGGGGGCACCCGGACTCAGACGCTAACTGGTCCTGCAAGAGCAGCTTGTCTGAGGGGAGGGCTGCTCTCGGGTTACCTGGGACAGGTTGCTCTGTTGGAATGAAATGTGTGTGGAAAAACAACATATTGCTTACAGTCAATGAACAGATGCTGCTTTTGTTGTAGACAGGCTCATAAAATCATAACTGCATGCAAAACCCACAGGAGGTTTGTGTGTGTTTGTGTGAGTCAGCCTATGTGCAATTTTGTCTAATCAAAACACTCACATAAAAAACTTTACAACTCCAGCTTTGGTGATTTGAACACATTATAAGACATATTGATCATCATCGAGTTATGGCTGCGATTTGTTTATGACTCAAAGGCAGACACTGGCACAATGAGGTGGATGATAGTGTTGATTTATTCAAAGATAAGTGGTGGTGATGATGGAGGAGATTAAGGCTGGTGACTTGCAATAGACTGCCTGCAAAGTGAGTGTGGCGATGGGATGAATCTGGCTGAGACTGTCGGTTGCAGGCTGTATAGTAGAAAGGCTGGCTTGAAAGCGGAGGTGGCCTGAGCTGATAGGAAGAGTCGGCAGAGAGGCAGACACTATAGATTCAAGGCACAGGGAGCTGTTGTTAGCAGTCAGCATGAGGGAAAGCACAGGAAAAATAACCCTAGAATGCACAATACTGAGCAGCCAAGAGTGGCCACGGCTGAAACTGCGGGAACAATCTGGTGATGAGTAGATGAGGAGCCAAGGTTTTCAAAACTGAATGGTGATGAGATGATTTGAGACAAGTGTGGACCTGAACCAGGAGCCAGGTGAGAGAAAACCATGCCCGCCACAAACACACACACAAACAGGAAAACAGACAGGGGAGGAGGGAAACAGAGAAAACAGAGGAAGAGAGAGAAAATCTGGAGTCACAGTCGGAGATGTGACGGTTGGAATTATAAAGCAATAAAAAAGCCTTATAAGACGGAATTGCACAATAATCAAGCTAAGAAAAAAGTCTACTTTTCTTTGTTTCATTAAAACTGACTCTTCAGGGATACACGGTTCCACTTGAATCACAGTTAGCTGGCTTTATGAACAGGTCTCCAGTTTGTCTGCCAGTCCCCTCTCTGTCTCCTGGACAGGTACTGTTTTGTCACCAGGACCAGGTGGCAGCAGCTTCTCCTTCCGTCTCTGTGGCGGCTAGAGGTGACACACTCCATCAGCCAAATGGATTAGTCTCATTGGCTGGGTAATTTATTGATGTTTTCCTCTCCGGGGGATAATAGGTGCATGGGATGCTGATTGATGAGGTCGCCTGCGCATGTCTGCCTTCGCAGTGTGTCAGCGATCAGTCAGTCAGTCTGATGTGTTATGAGCTGCAGAGTTGACTTATGTAATGTCCAGACTGATGGCTTCATGGACATCAAATATGTTCATTTGATGGGCTTTTCATAGATCATATGAAAAGCCTGTTTTATGTCAGAGCTGGAGCCCCTCGGAGCTTTCAACCTCCAGGTGACACAGATTTATTAGATTTCTTTTTAACTTTAGACTACCTGGAATCTGCTGCACTTGATCATTATTTAATTGGGGTCTTTAAATAATGACTTAATGTGCAGAGAAAGGAGATAATAAAACATTTCACAGTGTAACTCTGCAAGTTAACAGTCGCCTCGATGATGATGCGACAGAGTAGCTGTTGGATATTAGACCCATTCCAGTGGGTATCTATATTTTAATGCCAAAAGGGTGCTGAGAGTCCTAAAATCATTAGAGTAAACATGATCTGGCTGGAGAAATAAGTGGACAGAGGTTAAAAAAAAAAGTTCCTCTGCCTTGCACTGCTGATCTATCTGTAGAGAGCATTCAGTCTCAAAGGAGAAACATTTTCCCAGCAGCCAGCTTTCTGTCTCCATCTGTGGCACTGACAAAATATATGCTACTGCTAATTTTAAGCATGACCCAATATGTTTCTGCGGGCTCCTGCTCTGCTAATGTGCACCCTTGACCTCCCACAGTTGTATCATGGATGTCACAGGTCTCTGACATGCAGCCCCTCTCCCCTCCATTAGAGGATACCTGATCCCGCACAGGCTTTCACTGATGAAAGAGAGCGAGCAGCATGCACAGGAAATGGGCTCACAATGGTTCTTACCATGATCCCAGCTACTTAGAGCCACTGAATTGCATTTATGAAGAGCCCTCTAGTCTTTCTCTTACCATTACAAAGTGTCTCTCCTCTTTGTGGTGTAAGAGATACTACAGGTAGCAGCTAAATTACAGGGTTTGATTTAAGAGGCTTTCATTGAAACCGAGAAAAGGAGTAGCAAATAGCTTTGAGGTGGTTGTGCGTTTTTCTCACTCCCTTCAATTTTCAATTAGTAACCAAATATAAGAAGCTGCTGCCTTTGGATTACAAGGAGTAGAAGACTTGTATTTCTATGTACGCCCGCTTGTGCGTTTTTCTGTGTGTGTGTGTGGGCGTCTCTTACCTCCTCCCAGTCTGTCTCCTTGTCTTGGCTGGCAATCTGCACATCTGTCTGCTCATTGATCACAGAGGGAAGTGCTCCGCAGACACAGCAGGAAGGCCGTAGCCTGAAAATCTAAACAGATGTGTGCTGCTCCCGAGCATCCTCTCACACTCAGCCAAATATCCTCAAATGTTTTTCGTAACCTATATTCACCCAGCAACTGTATCGCTGAGCACGCATGCTGTTTTCCACCCTGTTTCATATTCACACACACACTGAAATTTACAACCACAGCTTGCAACTGTTTACCACAGAGACAGTTTGGGGATAAATGGCTTGCTTAAAGGGAGACCATGTACCTTCTGCTGAACAGCAGCCACAGTAGCTGAATGTGGTGATACAGAATAATAGTGTGTTGAATTTCATTAAAGTTCACTGGAGTCAAAGTCGCTGTTTAAAGTGTTTTTATCATATACGTTTTGTGCCATTGTCCCGTTTATGTCAGTTAAAGTTATTTTGTTGATATTTTTTTGATAGTATTTTGGAGTTTGTCTCTTTTTCGTGAGAAATGTAAAAAAATGTTGATGACTCATCTTGCACTTCGGGGTGTGTACTAATTTTGCATCCAAAGAAATGCTCTATTGATTTGCCGCTACGGCTATAAAGAGAAAGGCGCTGCCGGAGCAAAGTGTTTCTGGGGGCTGAGTCTCATTTAATTACTGCATAAAAATACAACTTGACAATTTATTCATAGATTTGGGTGAAACTGGATCAAATTTTATAAAGAAAATACCGTATGTTTTCCTCTTTAAAGTGTGCTCTGCCTGCACAGCCTCGACTCTGGACAGATACCTGTCCATGTTGCTGACTGTTCCAGGATCAGCAGCCTCCCAGTGAACACAGCTGGAAGAGGAACAAACACATCCAGTGAGACTGAAAGAGGCCAGTTTGAGGACAGGGAATACAGAGAGGTGGATTATGGAGGTGGCTTCACCTCAGTTCACACCACCTACAATTCATTTACATTTAGATACATTTGAATCTGTGTGTTGACTTTATTTGCTGTTGTGATTCATCTTGAATTTGCTGCCTGTGTTGATTCAGAATAAAGCTTTCAAAACTCACTGAGCAAAACCACAAGCAGAAAAATGTCTCACAGTGTTCAAAATCATTCAGATGTTCTATATTCTTTGATGTGCTGAAATTTACCACGGAGGATTTGGGAGATTTATCGATATTATATTTATACCTTGATTATGATTTTATCATAATGTGTCACAACTGTTGTCTTTGCAGGTTTTAAAAGCTGCATCACAGTAAATTGATGTAATATCCTGGACCTACCAAACCGTTCTAGCTGTTCTGATGTTTGCCTTTAACCACGTACTCATCCATGTTACCGATGAGTATTTATCAAGACTTTCATTTCATTTTAATATTTTATGAAAGCACCAGGCTATTTAATTAAAGATCATCGTAAATGTTGCTTTGGCTTACAAATGAACATTTATTGCTCTAAAAAAATACAGAGATATGATGTTCGGTTAATATTGCACAGCCATAAGAAGGACAACTTGAGCAGCATCATAAAGTTGAAATCTCAATAATCTCAGTTACACAGCCACAATGAGTGAAGGGTCACATTATAAGTCAGGCTGCAGCAGCAAGTCGTACTGAATGAACCAAAGTTTAGTTGCTTATGAATTCAACTTTATTTGAGTAATAAAAGAAAAAATTGTGGTAATTCTTCTTTCAGAAGTTACATAGTTGAAATGCACACCAGCAGCAGTGAGTCAGGGAGAGCGCGAGTGATGTTCATTTCCTTTTCTCAGATATTGTCATTTTCTTATGACCTTCTTATGAGCTCGAAATTGCACTCAGAAAAACACATTAAACGTCCCAGACAAAAGAGACAGAGCTGTCACATCGTTTCTCAGTTCTGTCCAAGGACCCAAAGCCGTGCCTTGGCAGACGAGCGTCATTTGACCTCAGAGAAGCATGAAGAGAAAGAAATTAAACTATCGAAGCAAGAAAAATCGAATAACAAAGATGAAATGGCAAGCTTTTTGTAGCACAAAAACCAATAACTTCCTCTAATGTCCCATAAACCAGTGCTTCCCCCCGAGCCCCCCGCCCTCATAAAGCAGTTGCTGCTATCACTTTCAACAAAGTGATGTAGTGGACTAGCTGTGGTATAAATGGGATTTTGGCATCCTTAGCTATTCTCCTGTCCAAAGCCTCATTTCACTGACTCTCCGATCCCCTGCTAAGTTCAGTAATGGAGCTTTAAATCCCCTCTGTTGTTGGGTCCTCACTCATTTTGCTACCAGGTCGATGATAGAGCCCTCGCTTCTTGTGCCACCTTGTTGATAAGACTTTCCTTTGTGCCTTAAAACGCTGCTGATTATTTTCACCGCTCGCATCAGCCATACACACCTCCCTCCTGCAATGCTCTGTTTGCTTTTCTCCCTGCAGACATCCTCATGGTCATGCCTTTCCCGGCTGACTAATATATTGAGATTAATTCTCTTTCTTAAAGTGACTCTTTTAAAAGATTGTGGGAGCTCTTTTCTCGCCACTTCTTCAGTTGTATTGAAAGGTCAAACTCCAAATCTCATTTTTTATCCGTTACAGTTGCTTTGCTCTGTTGTTTTCCTAGTCATTGTCTATTACTGCAGTATGGTGTGTGTGTGTGTGTGTGTGTGTGTGTGTGTGTGTGTTTGTCCTGTGCATGCGTGAGCAGTCCCATTTGAGAAAACAACAGACCCAGAAAAAATGGGAAAAGTGAAAGAGACGCTTTGCGTGGGAAGTTTTCTTTGACTGTGATCGTTACAGATGGAAAAGAAAGGATGTTTGGGGGAAGTGAAACTATTTGACTGTTTCATGTTTTTGAGCTAAATTGCTGTCTGTTTTTGACAGCTTGGGGTAGTTGTTGTCATTATCGAGGCATATCATCACCTGCTGAAAGCAAAAGCTTTCTTAAAGATGGTCTAACTTCACCTTATCTGACTCTTTCTCATGTTGACTGATTTCTTGCAGAGGCCTTTGACCTGGTTCTCCGTCACGGCCGTAACTCCACCCTCACCATGTTGAAGTCAGAGTTTCCAGGTCTTGGAGCCGGAGCCCAGAGCTCTGTGGGACAGCTCTTCCTGGACATGTCCCTCTACATCCTGGGCTCAGATTCCACAGTGGACCACATGGTGGCGGTGCTTTATGGGCGACTCTTCCCCCTGACATACCGCCGCCTGCTCGGGGGCAGCGTGTCCTCTGTGTCTGAGGAGTGTGTAAGAGGAGCCTGGAAGGACTCAGGAGCATTTGGCACTTACCCCAAACTGATGATGACCCGTCTGTCTCGCTCCCTCCTGGCTACAAGAGTCTTCCTGCAGGCTCTGAACCTGGGCATCGAGGTCGTCAACACCACCGACCACCTGCGGCCAAGCCGGGACTGCAGCCGGGCCCTGCTGAGGCTGTGGTACTGCCCGCACTGCCAGGGCATGCTGGGACCGCCGGCTTGCAGAGGCTTCTGTCAGGCCGTGATGCAAGGCTGCCTGGGGGGAGCTGCCGAGGTGCAGCCTCATTGGAGGACTTATGTAGACGGACTGGGCAAACTGGCCGGTGCCATGAGGGGAGAGCAGGACATGGAGGCTGTGGTTCTGAGTCTGCCTTCAATGATCAAATTGTCTCTGAAACATGCCGTGAACGCCCGCACGCGCCTCACTGCCCTGGTGAGTCTGGTACACAAACACACCTACACACTTACTAAGTGGGCATCAGACTGCAAATAGGGCTGTATAAAAAATACATAGGGCTGCATTTGCGTGGGTATGTTCCCACAGATGAGGCTATTAAATCATCACCTTCAGAAAGTCCAATTTAAGCAAGTTTGAGGGCTAATTAGACACCAAAACACTGCACTGTCTGCAGTTTGTGACAGTGTGAGGTAGTGTTAAACAACCAACCTGTCCTCTGTTTCAATAATTGTAAGATAAACAGCAGAATGAAGACATTATTCTCTCTGTGAAAATGTGTCTCTTATTTACTTAGAGTAAATTAATGAATGCAACCATGCAGCTGGTGAATTCAATGATACAGTTACTGTTCTGGGGCAAATTCATAAATGTGTTATGATATTTAAGATGTCTCATTCATTCCAATGACAGTTATTTGTCGGGCACGTATGCGAATAAGTGACTGACTGGCTTCCTGGTGACTTTTAATTCACATGAAAGACTTGCCTCTTTATTTCATTGGACCCACTGGTTTTGTAAGAAAGTGGAATAACAGTAGTTGATTTGAATTAAGTTTCTGACACAAAAATATCAATCCACATCTTGTGACCTGCAATTCCAACTGTGGCCACTACATTCACATCACTGTGCAGCTCAGCACTGTTCCCAGTGGTAAAGTTGAGCTCATTTGCAGGTTGAAGTTCATCCTTGTTTAACTTTCAGCTTTCATGTTTGAGTAATAACCATGCTGTAAATAGTGATACATTGTGTTTTTTAGCTCCATCAGACCATATCATATCCTTGTTTAGTGCTTAATGTAAGACAGTTTTATAGGCAGAAAGCTAATATGACCTTCCACTCAGGCTGTTCATGTTACAAAGTAAACTTCCAGGAATCTCATATGATTGATCAAAGCAATCTGTTGCCAAATGGTTGCAGTAATGTTGAGCCTGCGCCAATGTTGTGCCAACACAGTGGACTCAGTGAAATGAATGTGGAAGGTGAAATTTATCATGTAGTGCTAACGTAATGGTCGAATCGTTTCGCTCAGAAATCACACAGGACATAAAGAACCAGCACTTCCTCACAAAGATAATCACAGGTTGGAGAACCTTTATTAAGTGAGGAAGGATGAGAGACTCAGGCTGCATTTTTTCAGTTCAAAAGACAAAGACACCACCTTGTAACAAGAATTCACAAACACACCTTTAGACACGGTTACAACCGACCTACAACACATTCTTCTCTCAAATCCAAAGCATGAAAGCACCTTGGTCTGAACTGAATCAAGAGGGAGACAGAATGGTGAAGAAAGGGAGGGAGGTAGAGTGAGCATGTATCTCTTCAGGCTGCCAGACAGATTCCCCTCGCACGTCTCGCTGAAACTCGTCTCTTACGCCTCAGCAGCAGTGACCCGTTATGTGTGGTTTAAGCTGCAATAAAACAGTCAAGTTTGTTCAGAGCCCACATGTGAAGTGAGGGTGAAGTGCTCATGAAATATGAATTCCTTTTTCTGCCAGAGCTACAGAGCTGGATGTGCTCCTTTTTTCTTCTGTACATCTGCTGAACTTTTCACTCTCACACCCCGAATCCCCACGGTGACCAGGTTTCCACTCAGAACCCATCATTTATTAACACACAGGTTGACCTCACTTACTCTACAGCGCGAGGGCGTGGCTGCATCCATGAATCGCTGACTTAGGGGAAAGCGCTCTGTGTGTATATGTGAGTGTGTGTGTGTGTGTGAGGAAGAGATCCTTATCCAAAATTAAATGAGGCCTGTGTGGGTTTATTTAAGACTGCAGTCCCAGCCACTGCAGATGACTTTACACTGTGTTTATGGCTTTGACTCCGGTTCCAGTATATTGGATTAAAGCTGCTATGGAAGTGTATTGTTCAGCACTGTGACAAGGTCGCATGGGTCTGTGTGTGTGTGTGTGTGTGTGTGTGTGTGTGTGCGCGATATAGACAGAGTTTGAATGTAATCTTGCAGAGACACTCCCTGCTCTGTGGTGTCATTGAAGGGACAGAAGCATAGTTTCCCTATAGGCTAATTTTGCCTCACTGAGGTGTCATGGGAGATCAAGCCAAATGAGACAACACCTCCAATCACCTCGAACAGTCATTTGTGTCAATAAACTTAGATTTTAAAGGACCATTGCAGTGTTTTTTCGTGTTTTAACCAATTCACTGTGAGTTGTTCATACACAAAATTAAAAACAACTTTTTTTTCATTTGTTATTTGTCACTTAAATTGTTATTTCGCAAAAGATTAAGTATCAAAAAAGAGCAAATGAAGTATATAATGATAAGCAGACTGTTTGGAACTAACATGTTGAGTGAGTGAGCAGAGACGCCAACAGGGATTAAATACGTCCTCCTCCCACAGTGAACTCATGCACTATAATAGAAAGTTGCTCATGGTGAACCACATTTCCCCAAACTGTTTCATCAGTTCATTTTTTGATATTATTTTTGCAATTTTTTTTAATCTGCATGATATTAAAATCTATCAGAGCCAATAAGTCATGCTGTGTTTTTCATGGGATAATAGAAGCTTTTAAATTAAGTGAAGTAGTTTTTTGTTAGCAGAAAAATGAGACAATCGTAACGAAAATTGGTGCAGTATGTGTTTTCATTCGTGTGTGTGTAAGAGCCCCATTGTTTCAGTGGCTTTTTCGGTTCGGTTTAGGAACTAAAATCCATTGGTTAGGTTTGGGAAAAGCTCCTGGTTCAGTTTAAAATAACTACTTCCTTAAAAAAATCGACACTGACTATTTAGATCACACGGAAATCTTATTCTGATCTCTTTCTCTTTATGTTATGGTTAATGTTCACACCTGTAATTATCACCTCCTGCTGGTGCTGCACCTTAATACATGCTTTTACTCTAAAAACCTAAATGAGCCAAACTATGACATATATGTTATCCTCTAGCTGATTGGAGCATCTGTCACATGCTTTGGTGTGAGACAATTCTGATCCATCTGAAATCCCATTAAGACAGGCAGTAACATGGATTTTTTGATGGCATATCTGAATGGGTCGACATGCATCAGCTGACCTTCAAAGTCCTCCTGACATTAGCTGATTGTTAATGTTAGACTCTGTTTGACCAGGCGTTAAGGTGCAGAATTATTCAGTCATATTGACAGATCAGCATCATCTCATCGACCCCTTGTCAAGAAAGAGATGATAAAAGAGCAACAGAGAGTAAACAGACAGCATGCACAATGTGCCTGAGGGAGAGAAATATGAGCATGATGGACGGACGGAGGGAAGAAAAAGTTTATTTGGTAATTACTCAGTATAAGTTCATGTAATCCTTATAAATCCTTATAAATTTTGTTTAGCTTTAGAATTGAATGTAAGCACATTGCAAATCAGAGTGTGTTTGAAAAGACACTCTTTTCAGAGATAATTAAGCTGTGAGAGATGCCTCATGCAAATGTGTCCAACATCAATTCACAACATGTTCAGATGACCTACATCATTTGTGATACCCCGGTTTAAACAGGGACATGCACTCTTGCCTAAATTTCTCTTTTGATATCACCACTAGGGGGCGCTTTGTACGATTAACACAGTAGCTCTTTAAAGATGTTGCCCTTAACAAATTAAATAAAAACAACCTAAAAATCAACTTAAAAACATTTTAAAACTTTAATAACTAAGAAATTAAGGGCTTTTAAGAACAATCTAACAAAAATTTTTGTCAGTTTTTTTGTTGAATGTAACTGGCTAACTGTTAAATGAGCAGGTGCGGTAAATATTGTCTACTATATCAGGTGTGAAGCAGCTACTGATATTTTTTGCACTCTAAATTGATTATAAATTGTTAGTGGGAAGTTTGGGCATTAAAGTCATGCTTGCTTTGCAGGGTTAAAAGGCTGGCTGCTTGTGTTTTAGATGTCTGCATGTGTGGAACCCTCAAATAATCTTTCTGTGATACTTCAAAATTGTGTGCAACAACCTAATTGATCTCTGAAGTACAACGTGTTGATCTGTGGTTCTGTGTGATTATGGGAGCTGCAGCTGTGGTCTCTCACTTTACCTCCCCTCTGGTAAGAGAGCAGACCCCTGTTAGTGAGGGTGACAAACGGATGAACTCCATCTGAGAAAAAGAGTCCTCGAGGTGTGAGAGAGACATCTCCTCTCTTCTCTGTGAACTTGAAACATGTTGCTCTGCTGGGGAGATGACCACTCATCGCCCGCCAGCCTGCTCCTTGGCATGTTAACATTCATTTCCTCCATCCGGTGCAACTCCAGCATGAATCAAGCAATGTTCAGAGAGACGGAGAGGGCAGCCAAGAGCCCTGCAGCTCCAATCTATTCCCCTGTCAACTTCCCACCCCTCTCCTGTAGTTTGATGTCATCCACCTCCGTCTCTGCATCTCCTCAACATCCTTCTCTCTCTTTCACCCTCACCCCGTTTATTTCTCTTCCTCTCGTTCTTACGCGCCGCTGTGAGAGAAGATGCATGATTTATGAAGCTCTATTTTTACCAGTTTCTGAGGAGAAGGAGAGGAGAGAAGCAGCGACAAAGAGAGAGGGAGAAAAGGAGGCAGAAGAATGGAAGGGAGAGTGTGAAGAGCAAACCCAAGGGGAAGGAGGACAGGAGGGTGTGAAGGAGACATCCATCACCTCGCGACCCCTCGGCTTAAAATGAAGACAGGAAGTAGGTTGAGACAGAAATATGATGGATCTGACCAAGATTAGAGGAGATACACCACAGAGTAGAGCTGTGTATTGTTGCACACTCAGTTCAGTTTTGTCATTAAGTCTGAGTTTAATAACTCACATCCCTTTTGCCTTTTGTAACATTTTTTGTCAAAATCACATTTTTCATCAGCTCTGTTCTTTGTTTTCTCCCCCCTTTGTTTGCAAAAATAACTCAGAGCACATTGAAACTATTGCTTCACAAAGGAAACAAGAGCACCAATTATATTTCTGCTGCATTTTTATTACTTATTAATATATTTTAACATGTAGACGTAGAAGATACAACAGTCTGACTTTGGTTTTAAAGCCATTTAAGTCCTAAACATGTAATAAATCATATTTACAAATGCTGTAATAGATCATCAATGTTTAATGAAGTTTTTTTTATCATATTATTATCATATGTTTAATTTGAATTGTAGAAGATAAATCATGGTGTTTAAAGGCCCAATCTGCAAAATATCAGTAGATTTGCATGTTTAATTTAGATTTTTTTCAGTTTTTATTTATATGTGGCTTTATGACGAATGAAAACCACCAGTCAAGTTTAAAAACATGCAGACGGAAACATTTTAAAAATACTGAACACTAACACATCAATAGCATGGTTTTTTGTTTCCTTTTATATGACCCTTTACACCTCAGGTATTTGTTAAACATTGATAAAGGCATAGCTGAACATTTAAAAATGCACTTACTTGGTAAAAAGTTAGCTTTACTCTGTCCACAGGTTCCAAAATGGTCCTGGCAGCACCTCAGCTGTTTTATCTTGTTTGCTTCATGCATTCAAATGAAGAGGAGCACAAAACACAATTTGGCTGGCTTTATAACTTTACATATTTATTATTATTATTATTACAATACATGTGCATGAGGGTCATCATCTTTCCACCTAATGTTAGACAAAATTCGGGAAAAATATATTTACCACAAAGTTAACCTATGTTTAAACAATTTTTACTTCCTTAACATTTGTATGCTGTATGATTATTTGTATTTAGTTTTATTTCCAATTATAAGTTTGTGTAAAGTCCTTTGACCTGTCGAGCTATTCATCAAATGTTCATTGTGCTTCCAGTACAGAAAAATTGCCCCTCTTTGCACCTTCCTTGGCAATCTGTCACTTTCCTGAGTCCCATTTTTCATCATCTTACTTTGAAGTAAAGTGGTGATGAAATGGATGACATTACTGTCTGCTGCAGACACTGCAGAGGCTGTATCTTTTAAAATTGATTTTGAAGTTCTTCTGTGTGTTTATAAAGCTTTAAATTTCCTTGCTCCTCCCTATAACAGAGATTTTCTTTTATTTCGTCCTTCAGTCAGAGCATGAAGTCTCTCCATAACTTTTCTTTCAAATGTCCCCTGTGTGTCTCATAAAATTACCCGTGAGAATGCCTTCTGTTTCTTTTTCCATAAATATTTGCAATAAATGGCCAATGGATCTAAGAAAAGGCAGCTCTCTGTGCATTTTTAAAAGGAAATTAAAGATCTAACTCTGGTTTTTAAATATTTTGGTCATGTCATAGTTTTTTTTTTAGATTCAATAATTGATATTTGCATAATTGTTATCCCTAGTGTTTATTAATTATATATCTATACATTTTTAAACATGTTATAGTTTTAATGTTGTAACTTTTTATCTTGTAATGTTTTTTTCAGGCAGTCGATCACAAACCAGAATACAGTCATGATCATGTTCACGGGGACATGACTACCCAGGTTTTTATTGAACAGCTTTTCCCAAATATAATCAAAACAGGATAAGGTTTAAAACCATGATGGTAACTTGCATTTAAACCCACTCAGTGCCAATAAAATGAAAAATAAATCAAGCTCTAATAGCTTTTCACAGCACTGAGTGCTTCAGAAATTGCTTAACTCTGAGTGAAAAATGTAAAATGCATCTTTCTTAGAAGCATTTCTTTAACCTTGATGTACAAACAACTAATGTCTCATTTTACAGCCGACTCCGATGTGCACAGCTTACTCTTCTACTTAGTTAAATCGATAGTGTTTTACTTTTGACAGTCATAGGTTATCAGGCAGTGTAACTTTTGAAATTCAATGTTTTTTGCCAAAAACAAACGATTATTTTCAAAATATTTGGGGATTTGTTGATCCCATTAATGTGAAGCCGTGATTTCTGAACCGAGGGATTTACTAAATAGGCATAGAAAGCTGAGCTGATTATTGAGATATAAAGATTAGATAGAAACATTCTGGCTTACCTGAAACTCTGTTTGAGTGCACTTTCTTTTTTTTAAACACACTTTGAATTTTAATCCTTCAGATCAATGGTACATGGCAACCTAATTAATGCCTATTAGCAAAGATGAAGTTCCCTATTAGTTTGACTGACGTATTATTAACCACATGGGCATATTATGAGATTAGTTGTTGTTTTCGTGTTGATGATGCCCTTAATAGAAATAGATTACTGCAGCGATGAAGCAGCATCAGCACCATTCTTTGATGTGCATTCACCAAAAAACCTATGCTGATCCAGAGATGCAAAGTGTAAAGACAATGGAGTTGCTAGTTTAAAAAAAAAACATGTATCAAAATATATATTAACACATTTGTGTTTAGTAAGAAAATAAAAACCCCAATAGGGTTACGAATTGGTATAATTTGATTGTTGGCCCATTGCAAAGCTAAAAGACTGACAGAACAGCACCCAAAGTCCACCAAGCAAATCATTTCTAACACCTAAAACATGTGAAGAAATGGTTAACTAAATGTAATGGATTAAGAATTAGTCAGTAAAAAGAAGTAGATTTATTTATACATGCTGGCTGAACTTAATGGTAATGGCCAAACAATTTTATTTGGTTAGTAAAAAGTAATGCTTAACTGTTTTAATTAGCAAGTTAAAAGCAATGGCTTAACAATTTTGATTAGCTACAAGCAATAGCTAAACATTAAAAATTATTAAGATAAAACTAATGCTTAACCATTTACTTATTTAACTAGAAGAAATGCCTTAAGAAATTAGATTAGTTAGCTAAAAAAATATATGTTAAACGACTGAAATTGGCTTGCTTAGTTCAAATTGTAGTAAAAATTAACATCAGTGGTTCAATCATTTTGTGACAGTTTTCAATAATGAAAGGAAAGAAAGCAAACACAATAATGTTATTAAATGATATTGCTTTAAGAATAAGATGAGCTCAACACAGTTACTTGTTGTCTATGAAGGTCAATTTGAATATGAGCGTGGGGTTACATCAGATAAGAAAGACAGAAACCAATCGCTCAATCAGACTCAAAACTCCGCTGCTTTCATTCAGTTTTTTTAAAAAGTCAGTTTTAATTTTAAAAAAGAAGAATTCAAGACATTTAAGGACAATTTAAAGAACATTAAAGTGAAGGATGCTGTGTAGGAGGAGGAAGAGGGGGAGGAGGGCTGAGTGCTGACTCAGTCTCTCCCCTGAGCCTCGACTCCCCTGGAACACAAACATTGCTCACCAAATATTCTCCAATATGTTGCTACAGCTGTGCATGGCACCCTGCCACCTTATAACACTGATAGTATCGTCTTCCCTCCTGAGACTGTTTGCTTATTAATAACTCCTTTTGATTGAGATTAATGTATAAACCAGATTATACAGCAGAGTGTCATCAGCACCACATGCATGCCATTGATTTGTTTGGAGTTTATCTTTACACCATGTTTGCACAGGCACAGGCCCATGTGGAACCCGAGATTCAGGTGTGCAAGTGCATGGACATGTAGACAGTGAGGTCTACGAGTGTGTGCGCGTGTGTGTGTTGTATTACTGACCGTCAGCACCTCTCTCTGTCAGTGAGACTGGCTGCTCAGTGCAGATAAAAGTGTGCAGATATTTCCCAGCTCTCATGCTGAGGCAGGCTTTATCTGCAGACTCTCCTGTTGGTTGTGTTAGTCCAGCCCTGGGTGATATTAATACCCCACTAATGAGCCCCTTCCTTGAAGAATTCGGAAACAATTGGTGGGTAGGGGGGGCCAATGGAGGGGCGTGTGCGCTGAATCAGTCTTTCCCCTGTGCCACAACTCCCCTACGGCTTCCCAGGAACGCACAAACAAAAAGAGGAACTCAGGTCCAATCACATTAATCATGGCCTGTGGGAGCACCGGCACTCGCTTCAGGCGCAGGAGAACAAGTGAATTACATGAGAGGAAGATGTGGAGGAAAAGAATGGGGAGGCAGAGACAATGGGCTGAAGTATGCGTGCGTGTGTCTATGTATGTGTGTGTAATTTTCACCAAGTACACGGTAGGGGAGTATTAACGGAGATGGCTAGTCAGGGATGCTGGGTATTATTGAATGCCTGGTGCAGTAAAACTCAACCATCTGTGACTATTAGGGTATGTGTTTGTGTGTGTGAGGGATGGTATGGATTTCGGCTACTTTCAGGGGCACATTTTAGACTCAAGTTAATTGGGGATGGCTGGTGTAACTGGGGACAAAACCTATGTTCCCAGTTTGAAAACAGCTGATTTTTGTGTTAGTGATTATAGTAAAAGTTAGGCATTTAGCTGTAGCGGTTACAGTAATAGTGAGGGACAAGAGAATAAATTATGTACATGAGGGTCCTCACAAATACAGAAGTACAATGTAGATGAAGGTGTGTGTTGTGGCCATCACTGTATCCTTGACTGACAGGGCTGTATTGATTAACCCTGATAATTCTGTCTTACAGCTGATCCGCATTTCTGTGTGTGTCAGCATGCTTGCAAGTGTGCATGTGTGTGTGTGCATACATAACTTGTGTGTCTATTATGTGGGAGTGCTTGTTTGTCATGTTAATGGGCTTAGGTGCATTATGTATAAATGAGTAATTGCATACAATCACTCACTTTTGTTTTTGCTGAGGAATCTTTCTGTGAGTCTGTGTGTGTGTGTGTGTGTGTGTGTGGCCCTAGTTGCCACCAGATAAAGATGTCCAGTGCTCTCTATCTAGTCACATCAGTATTCAGCAGCGACGGTGCCAGCCTATTCACTTAAAGGGGAGCTGGGCACAATTAGCTGTTAACATAACATGACAGAATTAAGCCAGCATTCCCTGGGGAAATTAAACCACCGGCAAATCATTAAACCACAAGCTAAACATTAACAGCCATTTGCATTTTTATTGCACCTGAAAAGAATGTGCCAGGTCCATTATCGCTGAGAGACAGAGAGGGACTTCTTATTTATTATTGTTATGTGGTCCCGGATGGAAACACAATGGCATTTATATGGGGAAAGAGGAAGCAAACGAGAGGCCTTATTTTCACACTCGCGTTTTTTGGAGTGTTATGATTACAAATTCGAACAAGGCAGAAACGGCTGGCAGATGATACAATGACTTGTTTGTTATGCAAATCCCCCCCGCTTTCATCCCTCCCAAAAATAAACAAACCCAAACAGATGACAATTTGCAGAGGGGCTGAGCTGAGTAAGGCCGCTAGTTTGGCAGTTGACAGGTTCTTACTGTCTGCAGTGTCATTGCTATTAAGAGTTTGAATAAACAGGTTTATAGCCAGGAACTGGGAGCAATGAAAACATAAGTGGGGTGAAGAGGTTTGGGGAGCTGAATTCTCTCGCTCACTCCTGCTATCTCATTTTCTCCTCTCTTCCCTGCAGGTGAGCGGGATGTGTGGAAATGCTCCTCAGCGTGCCTCTCGCTCGGTCGGATCCCCTCCTCCTCAACCTCCCGCTGCCTCCACAGCCCGCAACGTGCAGCCCTCATCCGCAGACTCTGATGAGACTCTGGCAGGCCTCCGCAGGTGAGGAAATCAGGAGCCATAATCCGGACTGAGACCCTTCAAGCTGATGAAGCAGCACTCGCTCTCCAGACCACTACAGAGGCAATATATGTCTCACAGACAAATACTATCCCTGACACTGTGGACAGGTTTCCTCCTGTTTCCTTGTGGCACTCAGACTCCCTCCACTCAAGTGTTTTTAACACTCCTGATGCAATAACAGGCTTAAATGAACAGTGTAATAATGCCCAGCGGGGCTGCTGGCCTCCGCAGCACAATGGCCAGATTAATGTCAATTAGGAACAGAGACACTGCTTATTCTTTTACTTTCTCTTTCTCGAGGGGAGTCTCTTCAAACTGCTTTCAGCTTTATCATACTAAAATCCCTCTTTATTCTACCTCCGCCTCCTCCTCTTTGTGTTAATTTCTTTGTTTCTCTCACCGTGCAATTTATCTCCATCTCTTTTCCCAGCTAACGTAAGTCATATTCAGATTAACTTCAGTTTTATTCTTTATCTCTCCTGTTTCTTTTCTCTACTTCAGGGAGTTCATATCCAACCTGAGGGGCTTCAGCTCCTTCTACAGTGGTCTTGGGGAGGCGCTTTGCAGCCGTGAGCCTGCTCCAGCGAACCACTCCCTCTGCTGGAATGGGCAGGAGATGACAGACAGGTAAGTCAGTGTTTCATCCACCTGTATTAGCAGATCCACAACACAGTGTGAGCTCCGTGTGGAGCTGCACAAACCCAAACTCCAGCGCACCTCACAGCCTGCAGAACGGTCCTGCTCAGGTTTATTGGCTTTCTAAATGTTGGGTTATACAAATAGTCTGCTCTAATTCTTGAATTCCCAATACTCTGGCAGCACATCAAGGAGAGAGTAGGTGAGTTGAAGGGTAAGTTTGCCCAGAATGATGAGCTTCACACGAGGGCCCCCCTCTCCCACTGAGTGTGAGTGTAAATCTTGACTTTGGCTCTATGGGATGTTATTAATGTCAGGCGTGCTGTCACCTTCTCCTCCTTTAGTTAATTGCTGTTTCGATCGTTCCCTCCTCTTTCATCCAACATCTCCTGTGCACCCTGCAGAACCTCATTTGGTTTTTGCAATATTTCACTTCACCCCTGTCCATTGGCTCCACACATCATAACTGCTTTCCTCCCCACTCGCGCCGTCAGCCGACCCCAATTTCAATTTGACTCTGATAGTTATAGATATCATACTTTTTTCTCTTTGCTTTGTAAATTATGTGTAGAATTTAATACATGCAAAAGCAGATATTTCAGCTGAGAAGCACCGCAGGTTAATGTTTTACCTCTTGTTTCCGAGGAGGACTGACAATAAATTCTGAACTTGCTCAAACTGCTGAAAGAGAGTTGATCACGAAGACAGAAAAGAACCTCAATTTGAGGAGGAGACATCAGGTTGGCATGGGGGCAAAGCTGTCCTGAGGGGATGATTACAAGCTGGACCAAACAGTGCGACAGGAAGGTGCAGGGAGGCAGAAAAGGAGACGAGATGATGAGGAGATTACAATGTCTCGCGGCAAGCAATTCTCTGTGTCATCTGCGAGGGCATATGCCTGCAAAGTCACTCCGGGTACGGTTTCACTCAGATTTGTTCTGGATCATCTTCCATTATCCTCTCAGATAGGACCTTCCTCAGAGCCAAACGTGGCATTCATGCTCATATTGTCTCATGCAGATAAATTTAGATTGGGTGGGTGAGCTGATAAGTGCTGGAGGGGTTGGGTACTGAATGTCTCTAATACTTGAGGAGTGATCTTTGGAGTAAAATGCAGCTCTTTTTATCAGGACATGTTTACCATCCCACCTGGAGCCAAGATCAGAGGAGCAACACTTTTCACCACATCAAAGAGCGGCACCACGATAACTATGATAACAGATGTGATGCCACGTCAGCTCAAAACATTAAATTTCCATTTCTCTTTTGGATCTAATGACACTGGAATCTTGTGTGTGTGTGATAAGTGATAAAAGATAAGATGCTGTGTCAACTGTGAACATTTACTTTAGGGACTGTATAAAAATTAATAGGCGGGAAGAAAAAAAGGAGGATAGTGTTTGTTTTTTTACGTCCTACATTCATACTTCATTTCAAATTGTAGTTCAAAAGTCGATAGTTAGATAAAAACAAAAACACAACTTTCACTTGTACCATGCTTTACAATGGTGCTCTTTATGAAATGCAGGGAATAACAGTTCTGCCTCTGTATCAGGGTTTTATTAATGTGCGTTTTTAAGACAAAGCATGTTTATCCCATCACTGCAATTTTACCAGTTTTGCCCAAAAGGCTCATTTTTAACTGCTATCCCCTGGATAGATGTTAAAGCAGCTCATTAAAAGATAGATTCATATCAACACTTAATCTTGTTGAGCGTAAATTATGTTTCCTTTGTCTGCAAGTGTGTGGAGGTTCACACAAGTAAATTGCATCATCAGAGGTTGAATGCAGAGGTTCTGTTCAGACATTCGTGTCTCTAATTCACTGAGAGCCTGCAGACTTGTTCAAACTAATCCTGCAGGAACAAAACTACTATGTGTCCGTGGTGTCCGCAGCTGTTTGTGCAGGCATCCATTTGAGGTTTAATCTGGACCTGAGATTCATGTTGATGCTGGCAGCTCTAACAGGCTCCTCAGATTTGCTTTGAGCTAAATGCTAATGCCAACATGCTAACATGCAGCTGATAACAATGCTCCTATGCTGATGGAAAGCAGGTATAATGTTTACTTGTCAGCTTTCTTAGCATGTTAGCATTCAAACTTTACTGATAAACACTAAACACAAAGTGCAGTGGCCGAATGGAAGGTCTCAAAAACCAAGGTACTGAACAAATTATTATTTTAATCCATGGTGTTGTTAGAGGAAAAGTTGAAGGATAACCAAAGTCATTACAATTCATCTTGAAAGGGAAAAGAATGTCTTCTGTAAATTCATGGCAAGCCATCTAATATCTATTGAGAAATTTCATCAAATACCAAAAATGTGAGCCTCATGGCAGCACAAGAGGAAAAGTCAGGAGATGACTAAAGTCTGTAGAAACATCTGGGTTCATGCACTCTTCATTGCAACTAATACGACAATACATTGTTGCTGAAATATTGCAGGTTTGACCAAAGAGGTTGACAGACCAACATTGACTGACCAACATTAGCATCCCAAGAGACTAACACGACTATGAAAAATTTTTCACACAATGTAGAGAAGATGTTGTAGTTAATTGAACATTAATAGCCCCGGAGACTTTGCCTTCTTGAAAAGGCTAAAAATAAGGTTAGCCCCCCTACTTTTCACCCAATTAATTTCCATACAGTCCCTACAAGCTCTTTTTAGATCATCTAAATTTGATTCTGTTTTCATTCAGCCAGATAGAGTACAGTGTATCAACAAAAACAACCACACTGTTTACACACCAAGGGACTGGAGGTGTGATCAGGTGGTGTGAAAAGCGCCAGACTCCATTATGTGCCCCTTCAACACCTTGACTGATGCGTCTCTTCTTCTTTTGTTGTTTATTCTAATGGGAGAGGCATCTCATTCAGACTGGACCTAATAGAATGGTAATTGGTGTTAGATTAGATTAGGTTATCACCGGAGTTAACTGATCTGATCAGCTCTGCTAGCAGCAAACAATAACACAGAAACCATCAGATAACAAAGTGAGAGCTGACAGCTGAGATTATCAGTGATGGAGAAACAGTTTAATGGTAAAACCAGCTGAATTATGCCTCAGTGAATTTATCTGACTGGCATCTGTCATGTGAAACACTAACCTGCCTCGGCTCCCTATCTTCAGTCTAAATCTCCTTCCGCTAATCCTCATTTCTCGACCCATATTTCCTCTTTTTCTCTCCTTCATGGATCACACATCTCTCTCCATTATTAATGTGATAATTAGCAGCGGAGAGAGGGTGAGATCATGGTTAATAAGAAGAATAAATAACTGGGGAAATGTAATTTGAGTTTAATGAAAAGTCTGACTTCTGGGAGAGTGGAAGACTGATGAATGGATATAGCAGGTGAAAGGTGTGTGTGTGGGTGTGTGTGTGTGTGCTCAGAGCTGTGTTACAGAGATGGGAATAGAGAATGACCTCATGCTCTCCACACATACTTATATTCCTCTCAAGGCTCTTTTCTCTCTTCTCTGAAAAATATTTTTCCCATTTGTCCTTCATCCCTCTAACATATAGCAGATGGCATTTCAACCAAGAAGTGAGTTCTGCCCTCAACACTACTCATATCATCGTGGTGCCGAGGATGATATGTTTTCAGTCATGACTCTGGTTCATCTGAACACACTCGTCTCGTGTGTTCAGAGGTGTTCAGACTCCTCCTCGGAACTGTCACATTGTGGTGGGAAGGGGTTAATTCCTGGCACTGCCAAGAGCTAGGAAACACCTGCGGGAAAGTTTGGAGACTCAGCTCCTCGTCTTGATAGCAAACACAGGTGTCAACAGAGCCGTGTTTCCTCAGTTACGCTCAGAGACATGTAAGCACCTGCCTGAAGGCTGGTTGTGCCTAAATAAACCCTCACAGCTAAAGCAGGACAGAAGTTCTTTTCTGCTGTTGTCTCTCTTATTAACACCACAAAAAAGCCACTGACTGGCCACACTGATGTGCATGAATTAACTTGTCATTGTATAGTTTTGTTTCTCCTTTGAAGGTGTTTTTGTCTCATTGTTAACTCTTATGTAAAATTCATCAGTCAATTCCATAAAAGGCTGATGCTGAAGAAATTTGAATATAGATATTCTTTCTAAGAGGGCCGCAATCTCTACATCTTTTATTAAAATGTAAAAATATCCCGAATCATTTTCTTTTATATTTCTTGTTTTACTTTATAATGTATTGTCTTCAGTGAGGGAAAAGTTGTTGCTTTGGTTCGAGTTACAAATTCACTTTCCAGCTCTGTAGATGTCCCCTTATCTTAAAGCCAGCAGGGCTGTCATTCACTTTATCAACACTAGATGGTGATAAACACCTTGTTTGGAGTAAAGAAGCGTTTGTCATTTCATTATGTCTTCTACTTATTCAGTGTACATTAAGAATTCAGTGAAACTCCTCCCAACAATCAGAGACATTAGAACTAAGTCTGTTTTTCTTCTCGTCCTGTCAGGTTTCCGGGGCCCGGCCTGAAGCGGCTGCTCCCCGGCTCGGAGTCCAGAGGCAACAAGCCCCCTGAGCCAATCATCAGCCAGATCATAGACAAACTCAAACACATCAACCAGGTGACCTCTCTGCACGTGCCATCCATGTTTTTGTGTACCACTTGTCGTCTTGTTACTGTGAGTTTTTGTGCTTAGCTTTGCCTTTTACATTAAGTTTAAACACCTGAGCAGTTTCTCTGCCCAAACAAGCTGCCCTCTGCTCTGTGGAGGTGGAAGGGTTTACCTTACCCATTAGTTCTGCCTCTTGGTTCACAATTGGACATTGATTTTTAAAGCTGCTGCATGGCTCACTCTGCAGCTCCTGTGGGGGTCAGCACAGGACAGGTGAAGATGTGAAATGAAGACATTTTAGGCTGTAAGGGACCTTTCTCCCTTCATATTTGAGAGCAACTACCTTCACACATCTGTGTTCAAGGTGACGTCGAAGCCTTGATCTTTTTTAACTCAATAAAACAGCAAAAATCCAAACCGGTTTTATTTTGGATCCCATCTGCACTGATGCAAGAAATAAATACCTCTTATTTGACACAAATCCACCAAAGTTGAAACCAGACGGGGGAACGTTTTCTGAGGGTGATGGGGGTTGTTGTGACGGGCAGGAATTATATCCTCCGTCCACAGTAAGCCCCAGCTGTTGTCAAGGCCGAAGCCTCCTTTTTTTAAAGCAGCCATTGCCATGGAAACCACCTTTTAGAGCGGCCTGACAGTGTGCAGAGATGCTCGCATGTAGGCTCAAAGTCGGCCTCTGTAGGTAGATGTAAGCCCACTGATCTGTATGTGTTTTCTGGTTCCTGGTGGTTGCACTTGTAGCTGTCAACACATTGCCACTGACCACCTACCAGCCCCACCCCCAATCCCCTCACACTCACCGTTTTCCAGCATGTTTGGGTGTGTGAGTTTTTGTCTGTGTGTGTGTGTGTTTGAGCCTCTGAGTGCTACAGGCCTGTCACAGTGGATTACAATCCTTCTCTTTTCCTTTAAACAACCTGGGGGATCCAAGGAGCAACTGTGGACCTTCCTCCGCTCCCAGACAGAGACCCTCAAGAAAAATACAGAGGGTTGGGGTTTGCTATGCTGTAATTTTCTCAATTACTTTTGCTGTATTACCTCATTCTCGTGTAGTCAAGCTGTTAGTGAGGGGAGCTGCAGTTGAACAGGAGTGTTTGTTGTTTCCTGAACCGATACCCTCTTAAAAATCCCCACATGATTAGTTATTGGTCTGAATCGTAATTTTTTATGCAAGTTTAAAAGATGAATCAGACATATTTTCTTCCCCTTGTGAAAAAACTCTATTTTCTTGAGTAGTTGCTGAGTTTTGGGAACACAGCAACATCCCCTAAATGAAGCACGATGGCAAGAAAAACAAGCGGTCAGATGATGAGACAAGTTGTAAACAAGCAACTGTTTTGCCAGATTATCAAAACCACATTATTTGGTGGTAAATCTTTGTAAATGATCTCAGTTTGGGCCGTAATGGAACTGCTTACCTTTATTTTCTGCTTTAAATAAATATGGCTAAACTGGAAGTTTGAATAAAATTTGTATGATCGTCTTATTTTCATGTTTTTGGCATCATCTGACTTCTTTTTACCAACTTCTCAACTTTCCCAGGTAGTTTACCAGTTGAGCAGGATGTCACAACATAAGCAGGAATTATGACCATAACAACAAAATAAAATATTGTTGTTATAATTGTTGTAATAAACCAGAATTATCAGAATACAGGACATGTACACACACACACACATACACACACACACACACACACACAAACACACATACTCTAATGTAATAAGCCTTTCAAAACTTCCTGCTCTGACAGGGACAAACATTTGTACCCATATGATTACAAGCAGAGCTGCTGCAGTGCAGACTGTTTATTGTGTGGATCAGGTTCCTGATGGGCTTTTGATGAGATTTTGCAGGAAAACTGCAGTTTGGTGAAATGACTGAGCTCATTGTGTTACAGACATTCAGACAATCCCTTAGAAACATGGACTCAGTCAAACTTTCTTCCCTGTGTGTGTGTGTGTGTTTTGTGTGTGATCAGATGCTCTCTGTAACCTGATACTTACTTCTCATTCACTCCCAAGTTGTGCTGATGATGTATACATGAGGACATTTATGAGGTTTTGATTCTGTTTACATAAACGGCTGATATTTATGCAGATTGACTATTCACATGGGAGCTTTTAATCCCATATCTGAAGACCATACAGCAGAGTCAGGCACATTTCTGCTTGAACTCCAACTTCCCCTTCAGATCTGAACATCAATGTGCTGGATTAACATCTGAGGAAAGAGTGACTGCGCTTGATTGCATATTTCATGTGCAGTAAAACCGTTTATGACTCAGGGCCATTTTTGCAGAAATAAGATTACACAAATATTTTTACTTCAAATCATCACTATACTACACAACATAATAGGAACGCCTAACAATGTGATGCAACATAATACAATAGTCCTGCAATAAAAAACTGGCTTTGTGAAGTTTACAATATCCAAGTTTCCTCTTGCGGTTTCAATTTACGGTGTTTATGTATCAGCTTTCATTATAATGCAAGCTGTATTTTGTTTAACCATTTGCTTTTTCCTCTTTGGCATTTGCAAACAAACATTTCATAAACAAATTTATTGTTCACCGCTAATGTAAGAAGAAGAATGCAGCCATGCTAGAAGCTCTGTGGGGCTATACTCAGACGAGGTAATGCCTTGAGCCAGATGCTAATTTTAGCACGTTCACATGGTCACAATTACAATATTAAAATACTAATGTTCAATAGATATGATCTTTACTACTTTAGCATCTAATTTTTGCATAAGCAGAATTATAACATGACATTATAACAATAGTTAGCTAGCACTAAACACAAAATACAGCTGAGGCTGATGGTCACAACCCAAAGGATTGAACAAATTAAAATTTTTACCTGGTGATGGTGCTGAGTGAAAAGTCTGGTCATTATGTTTTGTCCCGAGGGGAAAATTTTGCAGAAATGCATCTAATTGTAATCCAAATATTTCACTCAGAACTAAGAAAATCAACCTCATGAGGGCACTAGAGGAAAAGTGGCAAAAAAAGCAGAAGGAGAAAATTTTTTTATTGCCACATGTGATCATACTCAGCACAACGTAGTGAAACTATTTCTCTGTATTTAACTGATCCCTGAGGAGCAGTGGACAGCCATCATACCGAGAGACTACTGGAGACTACATCCAGATGTAAGCCATTGCCTCGTTCAAGGCAATGACAGGATATACATATATATAAATATATATTTGTATTCATCCTCTGGGGACCACGAATCACTGCACAATATATAATGGCAATCCATTCTATAGTTTTTGAGACATTTCTTTCAAAACTTCACAAGAGCACTAGCTTATAAGTTAAGATACATCATGTAGATACCATAAATATCCGTCTAAAATGTATCATATATAAGTAAATAGGAAAATGTTAAGAAATTTCACTGGATCAGTGGAAACTTTGACCCGCTGTCAGGGGATCAGCAAATCGTTCAGATTTATTCTCTGCACAGTAAATCCTTGGACAAAATTTTATGGCAATCCATCAAGGTATAATAGAGCCTTATTGCCATGGTGGAAGCGTGACTAAAAAAATATCTGCCAATAGATTTGACTGATGTCAAGCAGAACTTTTAACTTGTTTTATAATCCTGCTAAATGTTTATTGACTGTACACAGTATTTCATGGTCCAAGCTGCTCTGAGCCGGCATGCTGTAAACAACCTCTGAAGGCAATGGAGAAAGTGATGTTGTTTAGTTAAAAGCAGTTTTACAATATCTCCGCCTCCTTGCCAGTTGAAAGACCACCAGCTCTGGATGTTGCGGGACTAATTAGACCATCTGATATTAGAGAGAAGGCCACAACTCACAGATAATTGCTTTCATCTGCCCTCTTTATAAGCAGAGTGTGGGACAGGCCAACAATGAGATGTGTAATGTTCCTGGAAGTCAACCAGGGGAGTGCCATGCTGATTAAAAAGTGCAATATTTCAGTCTCTTGATGTCATTGAAGTGTCTGGGCGTCGTGTACATTATGTTCAGAGCTGCAGACTGAAGAATGTCTACATTATTGTCCTTTATATGCATTCAGCTCCCCATTCAGGACAAGGGTCACTCGCATACGGGCCTTACAAGTCCTACGAGGCTCTTTTATCCTGCACACGTTTTCCATTTGAATGAACATTATTCTCCTTTTGGCTTAAGCAGCGAACACAATCAATGGTTCCTCTAGCTTGTACTGACCCACTTTCTAACCACGAATCCCAGCCCACAGTTTGTGAGACTGTGTCATAAAATATAGGGGCTATACTCTCTAACAGTGAGGGGGACATGGGACCCCTCCAAAGAATCCACTTCCTTCCAACTTTAATCCCCGTGATGTTTCATTCCTTCACTCCTAAGTGCTCCGTGACGATGGCCCTGTGAAATGCAACTATGCGGCGGAAATGTGTCATTTCTCACGTTGTCAGTGTTGATCAGAGTATCAGCAGATAGAGGGATAGTCTGGCAGGAGACCCCTGCCTTTGTGCGGCTGTGGGGCTAAACCAAACACCCAAAAGAAAAAAGTCTCCGAGCCGGTCGCCTCAGCTTATAAAACAACGTTTTCTCACGCCTAAAGCAGCTGATGTCATGACTGAGCCGTAGCCAAGTTTAAAGTGAACTGTGCACTATAAATGGATGAAGAGAAATTGCTTTCCCCTTCGGTTATTGCTTCTCGACTTGGAATCTTTAAACAGTGCGGGACTGTGAGGAGCCATGGACATTTTTGTGCATGCTTACACTGTGTAACAAATTCCTGTGTGAGGTCCCGTCTGTGCGCTGAGCCCTGTGTATGTTAGAGCTGATAAAGACGAGTGTACATCGACACGCTCTTCTTGACCGTGACATTGAGTTGGCGATATTCAGCGATGCCAGTCCAACAAGTCCTAATGAGATCGATGCTGTAACTGTGACACTACATTAATACTTTATCTGTGTAAAATCTGGCCGAGCGAGCTCCCTTGTGGGCAGACATATCTGGAGTCAGCGCTCTTAAATTAGAACATATTATTTTGATGATGTGTTCTTGTTCTGAGGAGATGAGTTTGTTTTTCTGAACATCTGTTTAACTTCCCAGAGTATCGGGTTTCTCCTCTGAACAACTAATCTCACAGGAGATGGTTGAGCTAGTGGCAAAATAGAGCAATTATGTGATTGGACTTTGATTACAGAGCGTTTCCCACTCATTTGTTGGATGAGTTTGCCATTTGGAGGGTCAGACCTCCTGGGATTATTTGACAGCCTCTTCTTGGCTACATGACACTCTTTGGAGAGGAGAAATCGGAATTCCTTAGATATGAAAGACAGCTTTGTTAAGGATTTTTAATAATCCCCCTCGGCAAAAGGCATAACAAACATCCTTACGTTGCGTGCCAAAGCTTTAATTCTTTAACACCTCATTCAAATGTTTCAGCTTTTTCTTCTCTATCTCTCCATGTTCCTCGCCTTTCTTTCCATCTCTCCAGCTGCGTTGACTTGTGTGTGACAGACTCCAGCTCTGTCGCCCTTCCCTCCTTCAGCACCCTCCTTCTCCCCCTCTCCTAAACCTCTAGATCCCCCCCCCCCCTCCTCCTCCTCGTCTTCTCCCAGCTTCCCAGTCTAATTGAAGCCAGAACCTGGGAAAATCCTGCAGGTAGGACAGGAATCCAGGGTGGAAAATAAACCAGATCCTGAGCACCGCAAATTCCAACACGCAGTCTCACTTCCTCCGAGCCACCAGAGCCTGGGCACCGGGTGCTCGACACCTCGTGCATGCTTGTACAGAACACACTCTTAACACACACACACAAACTATAAGTTTTTACTGTGCACACTTGCAGCAGTAAATATCACACACACGTTTTTGGGAATATATCTACAGCAGATACATTTCCAGTTCATATACAGCAGCGACACGTAAACACACCAGTGGCTATAAAGTCAAGCAACACTTCAAATGTTCTTTGAAAAGTATGAATAAATACAATGTGTTGTGCATTATAACAACCTTAGAGATAAAATGGAAGCTGCCTCATGACGAGGCGAGCATTTGGTGGCCCTTCCTACAGGGTGTGCTTACAACCAGACTAATAGACACCATGGGTGTCAGACTAGGCCTGCTGTTTTGTAAACTTACACTTGCTAACCTGGCCATTATGCTCGCTCCAGTCAAAGAGGCTGACTTCTGTTTGATGTTATTTACGGAGGGTTTTTGAAGCGTTATTTAATATACCCCCTCAGGGCCTTTGTCCTCTCTCCTTCCTAGTTTTTATGTGTGTGAAGTACGACTGCTCTGGAAGCAGAGGAGGAAGGAGGGCTGTTATGCCGCTATATTTGTGAGCAGGGATAAGCCATGAGGGTACTTTAAATGAAGTGTGACACCTGGTGTAAACCTCTGTGGAGCTGCAGGGCGTTTGTGGAGGCAGAGTCAGTTTCCCTGTTAGGGCACCACACATGCATATTATCCTTTCGCTTTCCAAAGACTTCTGGCTGTATGGTAAGTTTAGGATTTGAGGAGTTATGGGGAGTTATGGTTCCTTAACTTTAGGAATCCAACTAGCAGATACCCCACCCACCTCCATATACACACACACACACACACACACACACTCACACACCCCTCTCCCACTCCGGCTCTCTCCCCTGCTGGCTGGGAGGTCAGACGGAGCATGTGAGGGCCCTTTTCCTCCCAATTAGTCTGCCTGCTAATGAGGCCCAACCATCCCTTCTACCACTGCCACCCATTCCTCCTTACCTCCACACCTCCACCTCTCCCTCCTTCCCTGTCGCCTCCTTCACTGCCCCTCCCCACCGTCAGCCCCGAGGCCTGAGCCAGGGTCGCCTCTCTCTACCCACTCCACCCCTTTGCTCCCACACCACTACCACCCCAGTGGGTATAATTATCACGCAGCCGGCTTATAAAAACCCTGCTGCACAAGCCTGGCAGCAGGCTCAGAAAGCAGGAACCACAGCACACACAGTGCTTTTACCTGAGTGTGTGTGCGTGTGTGTGAGTGTGTGTGAGTGTGTGTGTACGCTGTGGGCCTTTAATGCTCTCAGTCTAATACTTCTTTGAGATGTCAGGGAGCAGAGACATGAACAGCTGAGTCTTCCTGCTGCAGCCTCTGATCTGAGTCACTCATCCTGGGCTTGTTGTCACTGGGCACAGTCACGTGTTGCTGTGTAACAGGACCCCCCCACCCCCATCCCCCACACACACACACAACCCTCCTCCTCCTCTTCCTCCAAAAGAGGTCAAGGGTCACACTTCCTGTTTCCTGTCTCTGCTGGGTCATCAGAGGGTCTCCCTGTGAGGGTCAGGGACCTCCTCTGTTCCTCCCCTGCCTTTTGTTTGGGGTGGTGGTGCTCTGGGGGGCACAGCACAGAGGAGGCTCCCTTCTGGACCTGTCAAAGTGTAAGCGCTCCCTAAAATATCCTTCCCTCTCCAGCCTCCATGCCTTTTCATCTCACTAGAAACCTACATGATGTCAGTATGTGGTGGTCCTTCTTTCAAAGCCATTTTCCTTTTGTTTCCATGAACTACAGGCCATCCTCACCAGCAGCAGAACAGCTGCAGAAGCATGTGCAGGCGCAGGCCTCTCCACCCTCCATTACAACCCCCCCCTAGCCACCGAGTGTCCACCGGCCCCTGCTAGGTGTGATCATGGGACGAGCAGGGACAGTCTGCTGATGTAAAAATGGTTTCTTAGCAACACATGACTCTGGGAACCACGGTGATAACGTGTAAAGCAGACAAGCAGCAGACAAAAAGAGATTGTCTGAGGGATGTAATCTGATTTAGCAACCAGCAGCCTGTGCAGGAATGAGGCTTCTTAAACTATTAAACCCCATGTAGACAATCAGACATATTCACAGACATAAGTCAAGATTTTCATTTTGTTAGCCTGAAAAAGGACTGAAAATTGTTGTCATGCCAGATGTATTTGATACTGGAGCCACTTAACCCTGTGTATTCATGCTCTGCCTTGATCAGAGATGAAACAGTGATTTATTCTGCCAAAAAATTAACCAACTATAGTTATAGCAGTAGTATAGTCATCTGCTATATAACGTTGAAATATAAGACATAAAGAAAATGTGCATTACAGTTTCCATTGGCCTTCAAAGGTTGCTCATAGGAGGAGCTAAGTCCCTGCCAACATCATCTAAACATTCATTCAGGTTTCATTTCAATCCAGACAAATCTGGAAATAGCCTTATGGGCTTAGTCAAAAAGGTGGAGTGGACACACGCCCAGTTTTACACGGGACTGGAGAGCTCCTTTTTTTTTTGCTCTGGGTTCTGTTCCAACTGGAATTAACATCAGGAAATTAATCTTGTCTGCATTACTGTCTGAGGCTGGGCTCCTGTTGCGTGACATACTCGACCACGGACAGATAGAGCAGAACAAAAAAAAAACTGAGGGAAAAGAATGAGAGAGCACAGGTCCTCCTTCTCTTTACTTTTTAGATTCAATAAAAGTTGAGTAATGAGTCGCTGAGAGTGGGTGGGACTGCAGGGCAGGCCATGTCGTCCGAAACACCGCTCTGCCTGTCAGTGTGCTGAGGAGCTTTCCATGACTCACTGGGAGCAAAGTTCCCCTCTGTTATTCCTCTGTCCAACCTTCTGTCTTCTTCCCGTGGTGTCCTTCATTCATTCCTGCTCTCCTGCTTTTGTCCTGGCTCCCTGCTACAAATAGCACATCTGCAAACTTGAAACATATAGCTCATTGTACATGAGGGGATGAGGTCAAGGGAAAGTCCATTTCCTTCATTTATCATGAAAAATAGTGTGTGCTGAGAATTTGTGTGTTTGATTGTTTAACACTGTGACCTGCGGGCATCTGCTTCAACACTGATTTCAAAATACACAATCTGCTGAACATGATGTTTTTGGTTTTACAGGAGCTCTGAGATGAATGGGAGACTATTATAGCTACAGTGCAAAATACAGCAGTTGATTATTTTCTAAGCAGTGCTGTGAATGCCTGAGGTACTCCTGCCACGTGATGCAAAAAGACTGATCACTTCTCTCACTTGAGAACCTGTCTTTTTGGCACTGTAAAATTTAAAGCATAGCTTTGGTTTAATAGAGTTTGGACCTCATTTTCTTGGTTTTGGCCTCATGTCTATTGCATATGAAACAATTGCATTGATCAAGAAATTTTTTTTTTTTATAAATTTCATGATGAACTTTGACTTGTTAGACTTTTTATAGTTGTCAATTTTAGTTTTTCGGTTTTAAAAAAAAAGGATTGTCACCAACAATTCACGCCCAACCCACTTGTTAGAGTAAGAAAAGATCATGTTTTGGATTTACATACCTGGTTTGACACAAGATGCATGGCTGCTCCTGACGTCTCCTCGTTAAAAACACCTGGTTCAGGTTGACACAAAACAGCTGGAAAATCTGCCAGCATCTCCTTCAAAATACCTGCTTTTGTCAACAGAACCATGGTTGGAAAAACTCCTGTCATCTAATGCAGAAACACCAGGCTTTAGTCGGCAAAAATAGAATAAATATGGAACTCACTGTGGTTTTGAACACTTGTCAGCTGTTTGGCAGCAGTCTTATATGAAAAGTACAAACTCTACCTATCCATGATTTGCAGAAATGTAAACTGTAAATATGACTGTGGTGAGCAGGCTGATTAAGGGTTCCTCACACTTCCTTCCTTCCTTCCTTTTCTTATGTTGTAATATTGCTCTATTTTCACAGAATTTGCCAAAATATGGCCAAAATTAACCAAAAAATCTGTCTGTGTCATCAAACTGTTTTGTATTTACACATGCAGAAAGTCATGGAATTTATCTATTTCATTATTAAACAGCAACCACTGCTGGTGAAAAGATATCTGAGTGACTCAGGTTGAAATGTTCACAGAGGAGGTAATTAAGTCAAGTTTTGTTTACCTTATCTTTACTAATGTTTTGGGACATCCTCCTCCGCTCTCTGACTGATGATACCTCTGAATTTAGCAACAGGCGACAAAATGAAACTCACCATTACCTTGAATGAAATAACAGATTCCTCTGAGTTTAAAAATCATATGAAACACATGGAATAAGTACAAAACTCAACAATTGTCTGATTTTTTAAAATGGAAATGTTACATATTGTTGTGTCCTTTAGCTCAGTAAAGCCTTAAAGCCTCTTCTGGCAGTTTTTTTTTCCACTCTGTAACTTTGGCTCTTCTTTGACAAAAAAATTTGCTTTTTTGGCTGTTTTCTCTAATAAGCTCTAATAAACCAGCTGTACTTTATATCCTCAATTCAGCACCCAGTGTTCGCAACAAAACATCGCAGAGCATTTAACATAAAAGGGTGAGAAATGTTTTCGAGGGATTATTATAGAAATTCTGGATTTCTCTGAGTTTCAACATTGTTGTTTAGATTTCGGATAATTTAAGCACAAATATCAACAAAATATATAAAGAGAAAAAGTTGTTTTTCAAGATTTAAGTGTAAAAATGTCACATGTTGCAGGTTTAAGTTATTGTATTATCTAATCCAAAAAATGTGGTGAGCTGTTCTCATCACTGCGTAACACTAAAAACAGCACGTGTTGTTCGTGTGCATTTCAAGCCTTCAACTCAGAGCAATTAAGGAAAGCATCAACATTAGAGGGTGAAATCATGGCTTTTGTTAAATGAGCGTATGGTACGCAGCAGTGGGCTGTTTGGGAACGTAAGCCTTAAGTTCTGTAGATTAGATTTGTAGACAAGATGTGTTGAGGCATTGATAGAAACATTCAGGGCAGCAGATTCCGTCTGGGCCGAGTCATGAACAGCATGTCCGGACATGTCCTGTGCGTGTAGAGGAGGACATAACACACGACCTGATCCAGATCACACACACTGACAAGAAGCCCCATTTTACTATCTTCATAACTCATCCTCTCCATGTTTCCCTCACTGATTCACCTCCACAGTTCCTTTACTTTCACTAACACATGCATTTTCTTTCTCTGAAGATTTTCCTCTTCTTATATGTGATTTATGGTCAAACATGAATCAGGGTCTCTCTGCCAGCTCAGGCAAGAGACCACAGCTGATGATCAGTGAGAGCAGGTTGATTTCTGTCGGTGCAGGTCAACCAGTGGCTGGGCTCCGGGGCTCTGGGGCTCAATTGCAGCTGTTGTGTGGAACAGTGACCCTGCAGGGAGTTCATGTCATGTGTGGGAGGCAGTGACAGACTTGTGGTTTCTGTGTCTCTGTCTGGGCTGGCCTCCATTGAGCAACCAGCCACATGTTTTGGCTTTGTGTGCAGCCTTTGAGCCGGGGTTTCCTTGGTGTGACTTGCGCTTTTGTGTTAAGGAGAGGCGAGCCGTGTGGCCTGCGGGATGCCAATGGCCATCCTGATTAGTCTACATGTTCAGTGTGTCCAGCTGTCTGTCCATGCCAGCTCCCAATGCAACTCTCAAAACACAGAGGAGAGAGAAGGAAAGAGTGAGATGGTCAGATTTCCTGTTACAATGGAAAACATACTGAGCATATCTCTTTTATTTGTTTCCTCCCTGCTTCCTCTGCTTATTTGCTTTTTAAATTACAGAAGATTTCAGCCCAGAATGACTTGAGGTTTCTCCCTCTCGTGGTAAGTCCCTTAACCGGATCTCACTGTGGCTCAGACTTGCCAAAATCACGACGTCACTTTCAACACAAACATACATTCCACCCCTCCCTGATACCATGGCTGTGACAGAGCCAGTCAGCTGGTGGGCAGAAGCCACAGAGGTGCTGGCTCGCCTCCCACCACCACTGTTTCAAGAAACTCACAGAGGCCGCTGCTTTTTGATTTCCAAAAGCCTATTTTAAAAAAAAAAAATTTTATCTGCTGTTCATCTGATGCTATTTATAGTATATAGTTCTTGATTCTACTTCCCTCACATGTGTGTCTGAAGCTGGATTTTAATTGCAAAACATAAAACTCTTAGATGTCAGCAGCATGGCTCAAAAGATGGCAGTATTGGTTAGTTGGTCAGCCACCGTTTGGTTTAGACTGAAGTATCTAAATAGCTGTTTGATGGATTACATTTAAATTTTTACTTACAAATATTCACTGTCCCCAGATCAGAAAATAAATCCTAGTTACCAGAGACTGTAAGAATGAAGACAAACCACACATACCTCCCCCCTTCTCCCCTGCAGCCAATCATTAACTTTACAACAGCTAAACCAGCAAACATATGCAGCCAATCAAAGATGGAGCCATTAGAGAAGTTGGTGTCATGAAATTTTATGTGTGAGCAGAAGAAGCACAACCTCTTGGATAACGGGCATTTAAAATGATACTATGGGGCAAAGTCGGCAAACATTTTAAATACTGAGTATCAGATGTGGCTGCAGATTCCTTAAAAGCAGTTTTATGTCCTGGTGAGCATTTTAAAGTTAAGTCAAGGCTCCTTCCTCTTTCATTTAAACAGGGCTCTAGTCTTGTCAACCTGAAATAACTATATTTTGGGGTTTTACCAAAAAATCCTGACAGCTATCAGCTGAATTTTGTGCAAATATCCACAATCCCCAAAGCATTAATTCTTATGACTTAATTAACTTTGATGCTGAATGCATCCCCAACAGCTGTTAGGGGGGTTAGGGTTAGGCTGCTAAATTTCTCACTTATCCAGTGAAATGTTTCCACCAAAATAATTGACACAGCATCACTGGTTCATAGATGATAAATCTCATTGGCTTTGGTGATCCTCTGAATTTCCCTGCACCATGATGCTGATACCTACAGTTTTTGATTAAATATTGGAAGGATCTTTGTGAAATTTTGTGCAACATTCATGTTCTTTTAGAATCAATTTTGTTCATCTGACTTTTTCATTTTACTCCATCATCAGGTCATAATATACATTTGTGTAAGACTTTGGTTCATATACAAACGCCTGCAAGTTGCTTACAAACCCATCATTCTCAGCTGTACTTTGTGCTAAGTGCTAATTAGCAAATGTTAGCATGCTGACAGGCTGAGCTAAGATGGTGGACATTGTAAGCATCATATATGCTACACATCAAAGAGTGGACAGAGCATGGCTTCAGATGAGTCCTGTTTTCTCATTCATCAATGTACAGAGAATCAGAGGACAGTGTGTATGTTTAATGTCAAGAGGAGTTGGTGTGTTTGTGTGTTTGTTGGTGAGTCACACAAGGCGGTGTTCACACAGACTGAGCTCTAAACAGGGGCACGACAGTTGCTGTCAATGTTTTTCCCCTCGCTCCTTATACTCTTTTTTTGGGTTTTGTTCTAAAATACCCAGAACCACATCTTTCTCTCCCGGCTTTACAAGTGTTTGTTTGCTTTTTAATTGGTTTGTGAGGCGCCCCTCCCCTCCTAAAGTCCAACTGAGTTGCCAAGATACAGACCATGAGAAGGAATTTCAAGACCTCAGTTAATCTATGCAGGACTTCTGCAAATGCAGGCAAACATGATGTTGTCTTTAACAAAACAGCTCAGTACATTAAACTGCCATTCATCATGTGGAGAGTTTGTTTCTGGGACATGTTTTAATGTGACACCTGAGGGCACTGCTCTTTCAACAGGTGGCGCTTTGCTATTTGGCCTCAGAGAGGAATCAAAATATTCCCCTGGATCAGCCGTCCTGTCTGTGACTTACTGTTTATCCATGCCTCGGTCCGAGTGACCAGGCCTTCAGAAATGCTGTGGTCATCCTGTGTGTATGGCCTCAATGTTGAGAAATGAATAGAGGTTTGTTGAGGCAGCCATGCTGGTAACAAGGTGATGTGTGTTCCCTTTCTAAACCTTAGAGTTTATGTCACTTGTAAAACCCAGATTGACTGGTGTGTATATGCAGGCGGAGGGAACAGGGTTGTTTATCTTCTGCATGATGTAATTCTGTGATTAGCCCCGGTTTTTATACCTCCGCTCTCTGCCTCGCGCACACACAAACACAGTCGGATCCCAGGCAGACATTGCAGCTGACCTGAGAAAAGGCCCATATGAACTCAATTTTCTCCCACAGACAGCCAAACAACAAAAAACAACAACAAAAAAATGCATGCTGACGTATGCAGATAGGAAGGAAATCAATAAAAAAAACAAAAAAGGAGGCAGAGCGGTGAGATGAAAGGAGGCTTGGAGGGCAGGCGGTTGGAATTTAGCACATCTGTTACCTTGGCAGGGCTCTCAATCATGTGTGATGTTGTGGAGGCTTAAAGATGGTCAGAGAGCGGCTGTGTAGGTTGTCTCTAAGCTCGCTCACATGTTTTTCACCCATGGAAACGAGACAGGAAAGGTTATTTTTATTTCTCTGTTGTTCTTTAGACACACAACAACAACAAACTGTGAAAGTTGTTGATGTTTTCCTCTCAGTTTCAGTAACTGAATGCAAGAAGTTGTGCTTTTTCCCCTCCTTTTTCGCTTGTTTAGAAGGAATTCAGAGATTTTTAATGGAATTGCTTTCCACTTCTTGGACATTTCTGTTTTATTTATGAGTTTAATAGTTTACCACAGTTCTCAATAAACACTTCTGGTATGTGTTGCACAGCACATTATGAGCTTCTGTAAGTCACATGGGAAAATATGTGAGTTGAACAACAACTGTTTTTCACAGCACAGAGGCCAGACTGTATCAAGATTGTGTTGCAAAGAATATCTTTCCGCAGCTTGTGTCACGTATAAGCTCTCTTCTTCATATTGTCTTTTTGGTAGGCTTTAATCTGTGGCCTGATTTTATATTATTCTATATTATGTTATCTGCATCTTTTCTGCCTCTTGGCAGATCTCCTTTGCAAAACAGGTTCCCAATCTGACCCAGTGATTAACTGGTTCAGTGAAAAATAGAACAAGTCCAAATATCATAAAAAATACATATTTTTTGTTCATATTTCATCCCAGTTTCTCATTTTAGATCTTGAGGCCTTGACATCCACTTGGACTGAGTGTGTTATGTGGTGTTATTGTATCCTTGTTGCCCTGAGACAACCACTCAAGACAATGCTGTTTGCCAGTAACAACACAGTCGTACCAGTTTGCCTGCCCCACTGTTTCTTTTTCTACCAGTAAATTACATGGAGCGACAGCCACAACCCTTTGAATGAATCACGTTTGGACAAAAATAACAAAACTGGCAGCGATAACAAAACTGTTTTCCTGCCTGGTGATTATAATTAGAGTTTGGTAAATACCAATGCTCTCAGATCTCACCGAGTTTTTGTCTGGAATTCCCCTCATCCTGTTATAATCACACAGTACACGCTCAGATGAAGAGACACCCTTTATTTATTTTCACAGCTTTCTTAAAACCATTAATGTACAGGCACATTCCAGCCCTAGAGTGATTCATGAAAAGCTTGTGAGCATTTTAACTTCATTACCTTTAACTTCTTCCTGTTTGTCCCACAGTTGCTGCGGCTGGTGACCGTGTCTGAAAAGCGCTGGAGAGCCCGGTCGCGTGGAGCTGGTGGTGGTGGAGGAGACGGATGGAGTGACGAGGGAGAGGAGGGATTCGAGAGCGGTGACTGTGACGATGAAGATGAGTGTGCCGGAGTGTCAGGGCTGGGACCGCCACCGAGACGCAAACGGTTACGCATCTTTGCAGGTTAGACACTCAAAGTAGTAAAGTAAATCATAAAGTTGGCTTCGTGTGGATTTAAATGAGCAACTGCATCCAAATTGATAACTTAAAAAGATCTTAAATTGCATTTATGAGACAAGCTCCAGAAAAATGTTGGGCACAGGCTATTGAGTTGTTTACATTCAAGTCTGGTAACCAAAGCTATTTACTTTAAAACTGGTATGTGCATGAATAGTTTTGGCTTCTTCTGCAGTGAGGCAGAGAGATCACAGTCCAAACACAGGCAGTGGGCACAGCAGAGAGGTGTTTACATGACTACTGTACATGTTGACACCAACGTGACACTATGCAGCAGGAGACGCGAGACTTCCTCAGGTAGCCGCCTCATCTCGACCCCTTGACCTCCCCGCCGTCAATCCCTTGGAAACGTCAGACGTTCTCTCTGAAAGCCAAACAAAGAACAAATGGAGCTACAAACTGTTGGGAGAAAAGAAATCAAACAGAAAAAGAGGGAGAAAACAGCCAAAGAGCTGGAACAAGGGGGTTCGGTACACCGACACAAAGCCAGCGCAGCTGAGCAAACACGGTAGTGGGAGTAGTCCTCCTGTCGGGGATGTTGTGGCAGAGATTTGGGCTCGCCGGGCAGGGAGCGAAAGCAGGAACTCGGGGTTAACGCAGGAATCCTGCAGGGCCATCACTTCCAGCAGGCTGGGCCGTGAGAGCCTGATGCCCTCTCTTACACGCTCCTGTTAGTCTGACTGTACAGTTCTGCTTCGATACACAGAGTCATTATACTGTCTCCTTTGGCTTTTAAGCTGCTGAAGTTGACACAACGGGAAATTAAAGCGCCCTTTATAGTCTGACCTCCATCTCAGTCTCAATATCCCCTTCATTTTCCCTTATCTGCCCTGTGAATTAGCAGATTAGATGTGCATATAGTGTGTGTTTGTGTGTGTGTGTGTGTGTGAGCTCGTCTAGGGCTCATATACGCCTGTTTGTACACGAGCAGTAATGTTTACAGACCTTGGAGAGTCTCTCCTCATTGGCAGACACACAGATAGCCCCTGATAGCCTATGATGACCCAGCAAAACGCTGACCTAGCACGGCCACTCAGCCCATTTTGGTCAAACAGGGGACCAGGGTTCAAAGGTCAACCTACAGAGCATGAGGCCTAATGGGCTGCCTGTCTGTGCTTTGCTGCACTGAGATGGACGAGGCAGATCTGGTTTCACAAAGCCTGGAGCGGAGGGACGGTGAAGAAAACTCACACATGCACACACACACACATGCGTGCAAGAGGCAGGGAAAGGTGACAGAAGCCCCAACAACAAGGTGCAGACAGGAGAGAGGCGGGCAGGACTGGGACCCCCACACGGCCCAGCTGTCAGCCTGCTCACCACATAGAGGATGATCCCAAACGTACTTAATGATTGATCTGTCCTTGCTCATTCTCTGCATAGATTCCACAACCCTTCAATCACTAACAACACAACTCCTACAAACACACACACACACACACACACACACACACACACACACACACACACCCACCCATAATAACACATACACACTTCCCCTCCTGACCATTCAAACCTCATGTCGCACATTTCCCAGAGCATTCCAGGCCAGGGGAACTATTCCAGGACAGGGACACCCCCCCTTTACACTACACCAACCCCACCCCTCTAAAGCCAGATGAACAGCCAGGCGCTGGACCGGTTACAGCTCACACACCAGACAGATCACTCACTGACCTCTCTGTGATGTGTCACTGAACTCTATTATTTGAAGGGACTGTAAGTAAGTCAGAGGAGGATATAAAGGATCCCTTTTTAACATCAACAGCTTTCATTTTTAAATCATTTGAGGCTGTAACAGCTTCCTTTGAGAAGAACACCAACACACTGACTATTATCTTTTACAACTTTACTCATGTAACAGGATAAGAAAACAGTCACAAAAGTCCTTTTAAATTTTTTTTTACCTTTCAGCATTTCCAGTAGCATGAATTTAAGTGTTTATTACACAAACCTGCATTATGCATTAAAGAAAACTGTGAATTGTTTACAGTAGTTATATACTGTGCAGTCAAAAAAATACCAGTTGCATTCAGATGGAGAAAATCCTAAGCATTGAAAATAATTATTTTTTATGATTATGTTTTGTCCAAAATTGTGCATGTGGTTGCACTTGCAGTATTTTTTTTCTGTTTGTGTAAGTTTTTATCTTTAATCCTATAATGTGTGATACCCTATGGTCGTCTTCAGTTTATGATGAGCTAGCCAGGCTCCCATGCACACTTGCTCTCTAAATGTGCGTCCCTGCAGGAAACAAAGAACCTGCCACCATTCCCAAAAGGTCTGCTACAAACTTCTTTTTATTTCCTCAATCCACATTTCTTCCTTTTTTCTCCAACTGTCTCTTAAACTGGGCTTCCTAAGTAATTTATTGTATAAAGTCTTAAGATGTTGCTATCTGTTTGAAAAGTAAAAACACACCAGTGAAGTTGATTTGTTTCTGCTCTCCAAGTTTTGTAAAGTAAGCAAAAAGTAGCAAATTATTCTCACAAGTCTCAAGATAATGTTTCTTGACTTCAGTTAGTGCTTGAAACAAAATGACGTACACTGTGAAAATGTGGAAATAGTCCACAGAAATTCCTCTTTTTATAAGAGGAGTTGACCACTCAATTCTAAGCCACTTATAAAGATGTCTATTTAAGAGTCTAACGCTAACTGCTAGACGAATAACTTGTTAAAATGGGGTTTTTGATGCAGTTTGGAAACATTCAGCAGTGTGAATGCCAACAGTTGGTGGGCTCTGCCACAACCCAGCAGCCCGGAGCTCAGCTTTGTGTGTTTTCTTGCTGAGCTGGACGGGCCTTCGCTGAGTGCTGTTCCTCGCCATGCTCAGCAGGAGCTGCGTGAATAGGCCTCTTGTTATGTTCCTGCACTCAGACATTCGGTCACCGTGAGCACCCCAAAGGAAAGCTGCTCTTTTGGAAGCTCTTGAGCATTTTTATCAGCACAGGGGGTTAGCAAAATACAAAGTGAAAATATTCCTGTAATGTGAAACATGCAGCATATGATGAGGAGCTGGACTGGGCTCACCTTTCAGGTCTGCAACAAATTTTGTGACTGGAACAAGGGAGCAAGTAAAAGAAAGAAGAAGGTGATGAAAGAATGCAAGGAAAGAACAGAAAGACACAAAAACAGCTTTTATAAGTCCAAAGGTTTATACACTGGGAAACCTAAACATTCTTTAGGTTGTACGTAGGTTGAACTGACAGCCGTACGTGCTGCCAGTTCGCAGACCTGGTATGTTAATTAAATGCAGCTGCGGCCCCTGACCCTCGGCACCTGATAGGTGAGTAAAACGGCGCCGGTCCTTCTTAAGTAGTGTTAACCACATGTCTTCATCAAAAAAGCCATAATCCAGACATTGTTGACACTAGCTCTGGCAGCTTTGAGTGCATCCACCCTGTATACAGTTTCCTCCTCCTTTGAGCTCCATATACTTTCATAAAGCTGATTATACTCTCATGAAATGAGCTTCCTGTCAAAAGTCATCCACATGTGGTTGCCAGGTAGAGGCCCTGCTGCGTGCCACAGGTTGGCGTGAGACAGAAGGAAACAGGCTCAGACGGTGCAGATGTGCGAGGTGGAGTGCAGGTGTTTGGGTGAAGGAGGAATCTGGGTGCCCACATGGCTCCTCTTCGGTTTTTCAACAGCAAGCAGAGCCAGAAGATACAAAAACATGCAGACTTAACCAGTGTATAACTGTTTGAGGCCCACTACCATCAGGACATAATTATCTGCTAAAATATATAGATTAAAAGGGAACAGCTGAAACTGTTGAGTCCATTTTTCATCTAAAATGCTGACACATCTACGGCTCGACTATGTTGCTATCAGAGATGTGGAGCTGAGTTACATGACTTGAACTCAAATCTAGCAGTACTTTTGTTGAACAGACGGTATGGAGTTTCTGTTGCTTGGGGTCCCTAAATCAAACAAAAGATGGAGTTTGATGGTGTAATGTAGTAGCGTGGGGTCATGGGAGTTGTTGTTCTCACTATTAATCAACCACCATGCCAATAAAAATGAATAACTGTGCGGACTCATGAGTGAGTAATACAAATAATGGTAAACAGTGGAGTGGTCAGCTGGGTAAGTTTGCCAATTTCTTTCTCACTCTTTGATGATTCATCTGGTATTTAAGTGTTTTCTCGGAAGTTATGGCAACTAGATGAGGTAAAGGTAATATTTTTGCTATTGCTTTAGGGATGGCATGACTTGAAAATGAGGTGATACATCTCATGCGGTTTATCAGTCCACCACTTATGTCCAGATTAAAGTATCTCAGGGGGTGATGCGATCCCTCAACCCTCCATACAGAGCCATTATCAGGTAATACATGCTAACATGCTAAACAGAGGCGGTTAAACATTATACCTGCTTAGCATCAGCATGTTAGCATTGTGTGGCTGTAGCTTAGGAGGTAGAGTGGCTCTATTCTATTTCTCTATTTATCAGAGGTTGAACGGTTTGATCCCTGACTCCTCGAATCCACATTTTAAAGTGTCTATGGGAAAGATACTAAAGCCTAAGTTGCTCCCAATGGCTGTTTCATCAGTGTGTGAATGTGTTCATACATTTCTGATGAGCAGCAGTTGGCACTCAAAGAAAAGCAGCCTGCCATTAGTGCGTAAATGGGTAAATGCTGACTTGTGTTGAAAAGTGCTTTGGATAGCCAACAGACTAGAAAAGCTTTGTATAAATGCAGTCCTTTTACCATTGTAAGTGTGAGAATGTTGGTACGCTGATGTTAGAATCTGGCACCAAAGCACCACTTGAAGAACAGCCTCGCATGATATTAGCATTGCTGTTGGCTCTTGCTATTTTTATTCCAAGTGAAATTACCAACAGAGGCATAAATTATCAATCAGAACCCTTTTAAATACACCCAGCACTGAAAGACTTTGGTTGTGATAACACGTGTTGTTGCTGAAATGTTCATGCAACTAGTGATCTTTAGTGTGGCAAGAAGCATAATTATGAATCATTTTTTCCACAGAAATCAAAGAACAGATGTTTTTGTTCAGTTTAAGGCAATCAGCTGCCTCACAGCAAATCAAAATGTTCATTCCAAATAGAGATTTGGAGGAAACTTCTACTGCTCTCATCCCTGGCTGACGAAATTATCATTCTTTAGCCAACTAAACTCTGCTTATCTTTTAGATGATTTACGATGAACTTGCAGTAACGAGTGTTTTCCACAACGAATATATGATATTTCTGGAGGAGTCTTTGAATTGATTAAAAAAGCCCTAAAAACATGAGGTAGAGGAGGTGTTGAAAGGTTTGGGGCTGGTGTTGGTTGAAAGACTGATAATGTGTTACACTGGAAGTGTTCTGACCCAATGTTCCTCATTTCGCCATCCCTCCTTAAGCTTATAAACAACCTCTGTAAATTCAGCCAATCCTCCCCCTTCCCCACCTCCTCCACGCCCCTCACAAAAATAATGAAGCTTGCCACCATCTGTGTAAACAGGCTTGGCTAGTGGGAGCTGCAGTCTCTCGCTCTCGTTCTTGCTGAGGCAGTCTACAAGGCCCTGTGTGTCCCCAGTTATGAGGCTGAGTGTGGTGGCAGTGAAGGGGAAAATGGGAGAGTAGAGTGGAAAATGGGAGGAGAGGCATACAGGGATGAAGTTACCCCCTTATTGGACCCTTGTTGGTCTTCCGCCATGGAGCTTTCTCAAATCAATCCTGGGATAAAGCCCTTAAGATTAGCCAGAAGGCAGGAAGAAGAGCCCTGGTTTTAATTTCTGTGGATACAAGCGCACAGAGCTGACTGGGTTCTCATCATCCACACGAGGGGGGCCCACCAGCGTTTGAATCATTTTGTAGGCCTGTGCATTTTTCTGTGTTTGTGTATGTGCCTCTCGGAAAAGCGTTTGTTTGCTCAAGAGCTTTATTTACATTCACAGGCACTTTTTGGACGCACTAAATTGATTCCAGGCCCGTTCCTGGGTCATGTCCATCAGCTCAGCCACAGTCCACAAACACTCTGCACACAGCGGGACCATTCTCGAGGCCCGCTGCTCCACTGCTCACCGCCGCAGTGACACACAGCAGCCATTTTGTGGGAATGTCTTAAAAGCCTGGTTGAGGGTTTCGGGTGGTTTGCATTTTACATGTTAACCCTCTACTTTCACCTGCATCTCCTAAAATCCACCCTGTATCCAACTTTTTCTCCCCGTGGTCTGCTCCCACTCTCTCATTCCAGCTCATTCTTCAAAGTAACTCAACGATGCAGCGAACATTGCAAGAGCCCTGCTGTCGATATACTCGGAGCTGCTGGAGGAAACCGCAGGCTAACCACTAAAAAGAGCCCAGATAGATAGTGAAACTGCTCGACAGGAGCTCTCTGTGTTTACAGTCAGACCGGCCAAATTGTCACTCTTGGCTGTAGTTCTTGTCTGCCTATCCATGACAGGAATGTGGGGAGAATGCTGCATGTTTGTTGGCAGGGACATTTGCACAACAAACACACGTCTCAATCTGTCAGCTACATTTCCTTCACTGGACTGACTGCAGGACGCAGGATGAGAATGTAAACAATTCTGTGTGGGATGTCAGCTTCTCTCATTATTAAAAGATAATGATACCATCCAAAGAATGTGTTCCTCAGAGGCTCCCTGACCAGGACATCACTCAGGACAAACAGTGACCCACCGGTTACCAGCTCAGCTCCGTTTATGACCACTCCTGCCTCTCTGTCTCCATCTCTCTCTCTCTCTCTTCCTCACTGATAAGAACCACCATTGTTCTATCTCACCAGAAACTCCCTGCCAACCTCTGACCCTCCGTTAGCTCCGACCTCAGAGCTGCCGGAGGTTACAGGCCCTCTCTGTACGCGGCAGAGCTCCCCACCCTGAATGAGCCCCTTGCCCTCAGCACAGAATCAACTCTTTGTATGTTTGATTTGTTATGGTTTTTACCCCTCTCTCACACACACACTTTCCACCCTCACACAGCCGGTGCTATGTGGAATTCTGGGTCAAAATTTATGTCGCTGTTTCAAACTTTTATTTCTCTTTAAGCTCCTTCTCTTTCTCCTCTCTACGATCATATTAGCTGTTACTGGAAGTGGAGACTATAAATACATCTGAGTAAATCTAATTTGGACGGTGTAGGGAGAGGCGAATGGGTGCAACATGCTAGTCATCCTTTAACTGACACCAGCTCCCTTCACTGACCATGTAAATTAATAGGTGTTGACTTGCATTTGTCCCACAAAGCCACAATTTAGAAAGTGTTTGGGAGGGTTGTTTTCCCTCCTTTGACAGCTGGCTGTATTCTCTCTTATCAGAGCAAACCCACACATTCAGAACTTGGTGACCGATTTTTATTTTTTAGTTAGACTCACCTCACCATTTGTTTGCCTTGTCCCCCCCCCCCCATGTTCTCACTCAGTTTTATTGAGCTTCCTTTCGTCTGCTTACCACATCAATCACATCTGATTTCACCTCTCCTTTACCACTTTTAGAACTTCATTATGTTGGTTGTGTCCTCTGTCCTTGTTGGCATCAAGCCTCCCTGTCTTACTCTCTTGCCCTCTGAGTAGGAGGATCCCTTGGCCTAGAATAACAGTGAGTGTTGTGGAGGTTGGGAGGCCAGAGCAGTGCTGTTGCAAAGGCCCGGGGCAGGGCCTCCTCTGGGCGTCCCGTTTGTCTTGGCCCGACATTCCCAGCCTCTCCGAGCGCCCCTGTGGTCGGCCTGTGGGTGTGGAGGCAGACGGTCACATTCCCGCCAGTCCATGGACAGAAGCATCCTGTGCCGCTCCCTCAATCCCTTCCCAGCTCTCAATTAACAACGTCAAGGAGTCACAGAATGTGACAAAAAGGCCAAAAATCACAGTTCAGCTCTGTATCTGTTACCCTCTGTAAGATAAGACCCAATCAGTCAATCCAGCAGCCCCTATCATGTTTTTACAGAACCATTGTCTTCTTTGCAGCTGTAAGGGCGGCTCCTGATAAAAGATCATGCACTCACACAAACACACACACACATGCACGCTAACCCTCTTAATTTATAAATTTGCTGAGTGCAATATTTGAGTGAATAGTTTGCGCTGCAAAGATGAGATGAGTGATAAAATATTTGCTTTACCTCAGAGGCCGTAATATCTTTAAAGCTGTTGAATCTTAAACCTAGATCAAATTTGACCAGCTCAGGTGTGTTATGTGCACACATCGTCTGCCAATGTAGCAGCAATCTAAACCATCTCTCCCGTTTCATAAGAAGCACCTGTGTTTGGAGACTTAACATTCCACATATTTATCTGACCAAAAAAGGCCTTTGTGCATAGCACACATGTACTGAATAAACTGTACTGGACCATGAAGGTACACATTCGCCAGAGGGGTTATAATAATGTGTCAACTGGCTGCTGATGTGCACCTACTCCTCAAAGTAATTCCACTGCATTTAAGAAGCAGTGTTTACTGAAAATGCGAGATTGACACAAATGAACTGTTTCCTGTGATTTTTTTGCATCATATAATCATCACCTGTAGTTGTGGCGTGCTGGAAAAATGTGGCCTTCCACTCACTGTTGCAATTTTTCCACATAGTTTGCTTGTTGTGACAACTGCAAACTGTAAACGACAAGCCTCAGGCACGGAGCACTGCTGAAAACAAAACTCCAGACTCTCTCCCCCTCTTTCCTCTATACCCTTCTTCCTCTGCACACACAGCCACATACACCACACACACATAAATATACATGCATGCACACACTCCAGCCACTGTTTGACCTGTTGGGGGGATCCAAACAAACATCCGCTGGCCCTGAAAACCACAGTCTGGATTTATTTGTCTGTTCTCCAGAGGAATGGTCGCTGAAGAAAACATCAAGTTAAGGCCTGAACGCGATCCCGGCTGTTGACCTACGTGCGACTGAACCTACCTGCTCATTGTTAGTCCAGAGTCTTTGCTTAACTAATCAATGGGTGGACTGTTGACCTCTCCCCTGAGTCGTAACTTGAGCTCATAAGACCACAATAAAGCTAGCAGGGGCACGCTAGCAAGGTGGTGCACTTTGAGTACTGATAGTCTGAAAATGGAAGGTTTGAATGGACGAGCAGAAGAAGGGACTCAGTCCCTCTGAAAGCCAAAAGAACCCACTTTGGTCACATTAGTCACAGATGGGATTTGTGGCTCTATTTTTAACCGAAAGTTATCCATCTATTCTGCTAATTGCCCCTGCCTGTCCACTGTCCCAGCTCTTCCTTAAAAGGCTCTGAAAAGAGAAGGGGAATAGAAAATAAAGGAGAATCTGGATTACTTGTGTCTGTTTTCCTCTCTTTTCTTTTCTCTCTGTCAATACTCTGCAACACAGGCACAGGTGTTCATCACTAATGATACCAGGATATTATTAGTCCCAGGCCTGAGTAGGAGTGTAGGGGATCTAAGTTTGCATAGTGTTCAGTCCCTGTTGGGTTGTTTTTAAAACCTGGAGAACAAGGCCCCTCTGTGGTGCTGCTCATGTCGTAGTGTTTAAACTAGCAAGAAAGACCCTTTTTTTCCCCCTAGTTCGAGGGATTTTTTTTCACAGCCTGAGATTTTTTTCGCTCACATTATTGCCGCTGTAAAGCACACCAACACAATGCTCTCCCACTTAGTCTCCCGCTTTTTCACAAACACTCACAGGGACAGGCGCACACACCCCACTCAATCATCTGCACACAAACACACAAATGCGGACGCGCATGCCCACCCCCCCGCCTTCCTCTCATCCACAGTGTATATAAAAGCTGTATCGAATTGCACCTTGAGCTTAATTGGCTCGGCAGTACAGTGTGCCGCTGTCGACAGTGACAAATCGCTCTTTCAGAGGCCCGAAGAATGTCTGCCCACTGCCATGTCAGAGGACACAGGAGGAGAAAAAAAGTTAATTGTCCCCTGGCTTCCTTTCAGATGATGTCGTAACTGCACAGAAATTCATAGGAGATGCCGTTTGGTGCTTTGTGGGGTTTATTTATTTGCCTCCTTCCTCTGTTTAAGATGGTGCCTGGCAGCGTAGGGGCCTTTGGGCGCCAGAGACTGAAAAGGAAGGGCCCAGTCCTTCTGTGTTTCTACTCAAAGAGGGCAGGCCGAGGCTTTAGTAGGACTCCTGACTGATCCCTCTGATCACACAGTGGTTCAGATGAGCCACTTCCTTCCACTGGATCACTCCCACCAGAGAGAACAGTACACAGATCAGATGTGATGGCTAATTCAATTTGGGGCTATCTGTTATTTTAGAAGCTCAGATGCGACAGAGTGCATGTGTGAGAAAGAAAGTGAGTGCACGTGTGCATGGCCCCCAAGACTGTAAGAAGGCGAGGTATGTCAGAAATGCACCAGTGTGTGCGTTAGTGTGTAAGTGTGTGTGTCTGGAGAGGTGCTCTGCATCTAGCTTAACAGGGGACGGCTCAGCCCAGAGTTAGCGTTCCTAATCACAGAGCCGCTTTAGTACTGATATCGTCCTGCCCCCTCTCATAACTCAGCTTTCTTACTTTGGTCTCACTCACAGCTTTCTACCAGACAAAGCAGCACAGAATGTGCGTGTCTCTCTCTCTCTCTCTCTCTCACACACACACACACACATTGTGAGGAAGAGCTCTGCTCAGCGTCAGTAGGAGAACAGCTGTGGGTGCAGAGCAGCAGGACAGCAGTAAGTAAGAGCAGAGCAGCAGGTGACCATGAAGTCACTGCCGTGTACAGAACAGATGGAGAGGAAAGGAGGGGAACAGTGAAATACAGGAGTGATGCAGGATTCACACTGAGTCAACTTTTATTTATCAAACCATGGCTCTCTGTGGCTTTTTGTCAGTAAAAGTCTCTGCCTCATTGAGGACACACTGGGAGTTTCCAAGTCAAACCACAGTCTGCTGTTAACTACACAGCCTCACTAGAGCAAATGACTTAAGTACCTTGCTTGAGGGCACCTTTACAATAGTTGTGGAAGCAAAGGTGAAAGTTAAAGATGAAAGGCAGGTTGCAGAGGACTGTATTAGCAGTGGAAGAAAGAGCAGGAGCCCACACTGGTTTAATTCAGTCCACACTGTCCCTGAAGTCATTAGACTATTTTCTCAAAAGTCCCAGAGAACTTCACAGCAGACACGCAACGCTGTTTGAATAAAAACACAGCAGAAACAGAAGTGTTATCCTCAAAAATAAATAATAACTGCATACGGGAGGCAGTGAATTCAGTGTCTCCTGACAGCAGTGCCAGAGGACTCTGGAGTCTGTTACAGCAAGTTTTTGTTCTACATATAATAGTATGAGAAATCTGTACAGTTATATTTAATCTACAGAGCAGAGATGCAGAAGTTGAACCATTTTATCAGATCTAGAGGAAACATATTTTGCAACCAGGACGGCAGAGCTTTGGTTTTATTTTGAACATATGACAAATTGACAATAATCTGTGTTTCCATCTCCTCTACCTGGGAATTGATTTTAACTTTTTGGGTACATAATCAGTCAACAGAATCACAGAGGCTAAATGCTGAATCAGTTTCAATGCGGTTAATCTAAGAAACCTTTAAGGTTTAGTCATAAGGGTGAAAAACAACAACAACAACAACAAAACCTTTGGTTTTGTGATGATGTTGAAACCTGCTAGGCATGTCTGCCTGTAGCACCTCCACCAGTGTCTAAATAATGAAGGGGAAAATATAAAGGTACATTAGTGCTGCAAACACACAAAGCCATAATATTGCTTTAAATGAGTCATTTATTATTTTTGGTAAAATACAGTTTCTCTCCTTTCTTGCCAAGGTTTGCATGAGAAACCTTGGCAACCTTACCAAGAGCTGGATGAGACTGATACAACTCTCATGTCTGAATGAAGAGTGAAACAGCTCACCAGGCTCAGTCCAGTGCTTAAAAAATAACCCACAACAACTTAGGCCACATCATGTTTATTTAATTGCTACACAAACAATAATGTAAGAGCATCGATTGGTTCTACAGAAAGTAATGTACTATAATATTTCTTGGAGATCAGCATGAAGTTTGCTGTCAAACCCAATTGTGGTGTCTTTACATCTTGGTCTATTCAACATCTAAGATTGAACTTGTTAATTTGTGATCTAAACAGCTTCTGTAGGTGTATTTCTCTTCATGCTAAGCTAATTGGTTTACAGCCCTAACTTTATAGTTTATATAAAGACATGTGAATGGTATCTATCTCATCCAGCTCTTCATAAGAAAGTGAATAAGTACTTTCTCCAAAATGTTTAACTTTTCCTATAAAATTTGAAGCATTAAAGATCCTCACAATGTTGTTATCTGGGCATTAATTATAAAAACACAGCGCCCTTGGATGCTATTGTTGCTCACATAATCCTGGTCATGCTTGTCCCTGGAGTGTCTCCCCAAACACCCAAACACACAAACTCTCTGGAGCCTACAATGTACTGCAGCTACAGTGAACCATCTCAAATTAAATATAAAAATGATCATCCCCTTTCTCCAGTGATTCCCTTACACTATGTCCTAAACTGTAAATATCTCTCACATGTGCAAATTTAAAAATGTAGGTTATATGATCATTTAGGACTGATTTACTAGAACAGTTAAATTCTTTTATTTCAACAGTGAAGCTCAGTGCTCCTCCAAGGGAAGATTACCATCCATCAAAGCGGTTGTGTTTCAGATTTTGAGACATGACTTCATGCAGCCGGTGTGGTTTTTTATTTTTATTTTTTGTTGTCAGCATCTCACCACTCAGCTCCACACTTCAGTCTCAGTAAATTGTGTAATTCAGCTTGTGTCTACAACAATAACATGCATCGTCTGGTTATATGTGAAGCTTGTGTTTCTCATTCTGCCAATGCGACATTGTTTTTACAGCTGTGTAAGACATCATGCTAAACGAGGACAGACATACCACACATGGTTTTCAGCTCTTGTGACACTGTTTTTGCCCTAATTGCCTCCATCCTCTTTCCTGTCTCTCTCATATTCTTCATCCTTTGCCTCCTTCCTCTTTCACGCAACCTTCTCTGTATGTCTTCCTCTTAGACCTGGCTGATAACCTGGCAATGGATGACTTCACCTTCCAGGAGCAGCTACTGACCCCTCGCTTGGCCACAGCTGGGGTTGGGGGCGTCTCCTCACCCGCTGCTCCGCTATGGAGGAGCTGCCTGGTCCCAACTTTCCCCATTATACTCGCTCTGCTCCAGCTTTGTAACCACTGACCACTCGCACTCTACCATCACCTCTGTCGCCTCTGATTCAATCCAAACTTTATGGAACAAAACATTTTTTTAAGAGTTTCCAATGTAAAGTTCAGCAATTCATTAAAGGAAGCATGAACAACAACAAAGAAATGCCACTTTTTTCTTTATCCGTCTGAGCAAGAAGCTGTTTTGTTTTATTTTAAATCACTGGATGTTTTCAACAAAACTATTAAAGCACACCAGAAACACCCATGGCATTGTGTAAATAAGGACTTGCCCTCTGGTCCACTCCCACTATGGTTATCCCAACTTTTGTGCCCTGTTGCCTCACCTCCTCCCTGCTTTCATACTGACTTCTGTATAATAACATTGTGACAGGGGGCCCTCATCATCAGACAGCTTTGTCACGGACCTGCAAGTGAGCAGCTACTTGGAGAATAGACACACAGCAGACCTTATTCAAATGCTCCTACTCCCAGTCTGCAACAAGTTATTACCCTCACAAACAAGCTGAAGGAAAAAAAATTTTGCTACTCTCCTCCATGGCAGCGAATGATCTGCCAGGACGTGACTTCAGAGCTGCTGTGACCTCCTGATCTTCAGCCTCAGAGGTTAAACCTTTCTTTAAAACTGCACTGTATCCTTCAACGCTCTGTCACTACTTAAATCACACTCTTTCTCTCTCATTGTTTGTGTCCTAGTGGTAGCTAAACTTATTTCAGACTGGTTCACAGGCCCACCATCAGTGTTTGCTTTATTTTGTAATGCTTTTTTTAACAGCAACAGCCCTGCGATAAAAAAGTCACAAGGGCTGTCGAAAGAGCATATGTCTCCAAATTAGCCTGATAACTGTACAGATGTATGTTTCTGCGTGTTGATGCTATGTTTACAAAAATATGTTTAATTTACATATTGGCATATCTCCCAAGAAAATGTGTTTTATAGATTTAATTATTTGGCTGGACTGTGAAGCATTGCTGCAATTTCTAGCTTATTCTATAGCACTGTGGGTAAAGCCGGAAGTATTATCAGATGTAAATATGTGTAAAAATATGTGTAAATTAATTTTGCAATGATCGTTTGCACTGGGCTCACATTCTCAAAATTTGGCCTTTGTATTTAATTTGTTATTCTTTTAAATTATGTTTGAAACATAAGTCAGTTTTTTATTGTTTAATTATCTTTGTTTGTTCAAAATGAAATGTTGTAAAAACTGGTTTTCATCTCCCATGTTTAGACTAGACAACATGTGATGGATGTTTGGTAAGACACTAATTAAAAGCTGAAAGTGTATCAGCTGCTGCCACCCAGCTGACTTCACAGCTGTGAAACAGACTATCCATCCATTCACCATTAGCTTTGCCACTTTATCCTTGAGGGTCATGGGACGGTGGACTCAATCCCAACTGAAACTGGGGGAGAGGCGGGCCGCACCCTGGACAGGTTTCCAGTCAATCACATGGCTGACGGACAACCATGCACGCTCACATTCACACCTACTGGCAGTAAGGAGTCGCTAATTGAACTAACTTGTTTGTGTCTGCACTGTGGGAGGAAAGACATGCAGTCGGGGAGAAGACCTGAAGACTCCAACCGAGGCACTGGACTATCAACACGTGATTTAAGGAATAGCACAGGCGTAACTAATGACAATAACAATGGCTCTGCTCCATTTAGGTGCGCCAGTTAGTAATGTCAGTGAGCTAGCATTGACCTGACACCTGGGGCCTGACACTGTGACACCTAAACTGAATGCAGCCCTAATTAATGTAATTGGTTACACCTGTGTTTGTCATGCCCTAACAAACAGCCAGAGTCAGACCCAGGATAGGACCTTGATAAAACTGAATGCCCTGTAATATGTTAATTTATTCTTTTTTTCGGTAAAATGTCAATGAGGAAAGTACAATAAATAAGTGAACATGTTTTCAAGTTTTGTGCTTTTGTTTATTCTCTGACGCATCTACAGAAGTCAAATTAGTACTGTGTACTGTATGTTAAGGGCTGGTGTTTACTTTAAACTGTGTTATGAAAGAACAAGAGTGTAATGAATGTTGACTGAAACATATGAGACTGTTCTCATACTGGAGTTGAATCCAGGTCTTCAGATCAAAACCCAAATATCCAACCAGCTCAACCACACAAGATCTATACATGATAAACATTGTACTTTATATCATGATCCATCAATTACAACATGAATGGTGCAAATTCCTTAAAGTGGATTTGTCTACATTTTTTGTCATAAGAGTTTTAATGTATTGTAAAGTAACTAATACTAAAAAATTACATATGTTTTCTACAATGTTTTGTAACAATCATCACAGACACATGGTGTCAGTCATGAAACTTATGACTGCAAACTTACAGCTCCCCGATATTTAAATTTATATCAACTGGCAGCACAGGCAGAGGCAGCAACCCAAAGTAACTGTGCTTAAAGATCTGGGAATTACTCTTTAAACAGCTATTGTTCTCTGTAAATTAGTGTGTAAAATAGGAGGGTACAGATTGCTTTGGAGGGAACTTGTCAGTGAATAACTCCTGCCTGCTGCTCTTAATTTTTTTTTATGTAGTTCTCTGGCTGCAGCTAGTAGCTGTTATTGGTTTGGTGGCTTAGTTAGCAATGCAGGTCATGAACAGGGACAGAACACAATCTCCAGGACAGACTGAGGTCAGTTTGACAACAGAGCTCCCAGAATGGAGGATGATCAAGCATCATCAGCAGGGATTTCTACATCCGAGGTCCTAGTTAAACTAAATCAGGTGCTGTGCTGAAAACCAAAATTCTCCAGTTCATTTAAATGTGGGTAGTCTGATTAGATTGTGGCAGTGTGGGCTCAAGAGGATTCTGGAAAAACAGGCAGTGGCCCTGATCTGTATTTTAATGTTGGCTCCAAAGTGAAAGATGATGGGACAGATTTTGGGTCCAATTCATCCCTTCAGATAATCATGTACAATAATCAAGCTGACTAACTATTATAAATCAGTCAAATCTGTCATTATGTCTGTGAGATTTTTAAAAGCAGTTAAAATTTGAAAATCCTCAAGTGTGCAGGAGGCATAAGTCTCACCTGACTAACCAATCATTAAATGAGGGTGTGGTTAGGTGTGGTGTATTGCAGCTCTGCTTGTGACCACACCTAAGTGTGATGTAGCACTGCTCAGCTCCTCATTACAACAGCTAAAAGGCAGACTTTTTCAGCCTGAGCCTGAAAAGAGAACTAAAAGGCAACCTGGAGACCTTTAAGTTATTTTTACTTGTATAACAGGTCAAACAAAGATGATGTGAGGTCATGTCAAATATATCCATTGCAGCAACACTTTAACAACTTTAACAAGCACATCAATATGACAAACAACTTCAGTCATCTAACACATCTTCAGTACATTTCTTGGTCAGTTCCTCAGACTCAAAGACCAACAGATTCTTCCAGGATTTTGCACAGCTTTGAACAATCAGGGAGTTATCCGTTGTACAAACAGCAGATGCCAACGTGTACACCAACAGGCCCAACTAAAATGCATCATTTTTTGGGTAAGGGAAATGAATTGTGCTTTTTCTCAAACTGAAAAACTCTAATTTTATGCTTTCTCTATTGCTTTCTTATTATAAATATAATCCACAGTCATAGTAATTAGACGACATCAAGGAAACAACATTATAATGAAGTCACTTCCAAGTTTTAGGAGTTATTCTTGCAGCACTGTGTTGACTGCTGTTTTGCCTGGTTAGAGAAGTTATTCACAAATCAGAACTTTGACATCACCATGAAGAATAAGGACACTGACTTATTTCATAGCAAGCTAGTCTCTTAGCTCCTTACATACAAAATAGTAACAAAAATGTTGACAAGTAAGGATTAGATTAATAAAACTGCACAAGTTGCTGTGAGTCAACTTCAAGAAATAAGATCCCTTCAGTTGATATTTTTGGATCAGTTTGAAAAGTTAAAATGTTAAGTTAAAAGCTCCTGGCAACCGCAGACACAGCTGTGATGACTTTAAGTCATGTTAGCGAGAAGAATATGTCACTCTGATTGGTTGGAGCAAAACTCAAAAATACCAGAAATACCAACAAGAAATCCAGTAAGATGGACTCGGTAAAAGGCTGAGCAAATACAGTGAAAAAAACAGCATTGTAGTTTGGTGGTTGGACTAGTTTTACATTAGAATGTGAACAGAAAACACCAGAATAGTGTGTTCTTGTTGTAGTATTTTTTTAGCTTTTTAGACAAGACCATCTTTGAAAAAAAAACCACTGTTAAAGTGATACTGACAGAAAGCAAATTTGCTTAAAAACTAACTTTGGTTCTATAATACATGTTCATCAGGATGGTCTGAGGTCAGTCTAGGAAATATATAAAGTCGTTAGCCCTTTTTGCAAAGAAATCTTGCAATATTTCTGCAAGAAAGACCCTTGTTTATGGCAGCTTCGCTTTTATACAATCAACAAAAAACAATGTCAGCATAACAGCATCCCAGCATGTGATTTTATAGAGCAAGACAGGAGCAAAGGAGACATGACAGGAGTCACTTGAAATGATACAAACCCCCTCCCAAATGTGTTGTCATACCAAAAGAATATTGTAGCAGATCACCAAATAACTTCTGAAACACCTTCAGCATCACACAGGCTATTTAAGTATCCAGGTAGAAATGTTCCTTTAAGAGCACAGGGAAAACAGGAGAGAGAAAATGGATGGCATGCTGCAGAGGTTAGGAATAGGACATGTTGCAAGTGTTACTTTATGTGCTTTTCACCCTCAGATCCACTTCAAAGTCCCTCATGAATCATATAATTTATGTTACTCTGGACTGTGCGGGTAGTTCTCTGAATCCTCAAAGGAGCATGTGAATCATGTGTGTTTTTCTTTGGATCTGTGTTTCTCATTCCCAGCAGATGATGGACCACTCTGTGCATCAGACTCTGGGCTCTCTGCCCCTCTCAGCAGCGTCTCTCTACATTGAATCCCATTAGTGTTACCCCTGGAGCCACCTTAACCAGGTAACACACACTCATTCCCAGCATAACAATGAAACAAGGCTCATTAGTCCTGATTGTTTGTGTTTTGTCTCCAGTTTTAAAGCCTGTCTTCTTTCTTAACAAGGCCGATCACTCACAGCTCCACACATAACACGCCTGTCACAGCAAACACACTTCAAAATCCTGTTTCTGTGTCCTGGCGCTCTGCTGTAACTTTTCACACCCACGCACCCTCTGCTCCCCAGATCCAGATAAAAATGCCATTGTTATCCAGCTGTGCTTTTCTCCCCTAGCCTGGATTGCAGCTTTTAAGATGGAAAAGAGAGGCTGATTATTAGGAGATGAGCAAACGCTGGCTGCAGGGAGAGCAGCAACTCACCCAGGATGGTGGTGGTGGTGTGGAGGGGGTTATACTCTGAATGCTAATGCGAGGCTGGAGAAAGGGCAAACAGGCCCATTGAAATGCAGAGTTCATGTGTTTTCTTAGGGTAATATTGGGGCAATGTTGAAACAGCACGCATTATGAGAGTGAAAGGTCAATTTGATGTTAGTCAGCAGGACTGGTGAGAATAGCTGACTATCAGGAATTGTTGCATTTTCTGCCTGAGTGATTGACTCTCTATGAATATGTATTCCAGCACTATTTTATAGTCACACAAAGATGTTTGGGCTTGGGTACCTTCACAAGCCTGAGGGGTCATCAAACAGTGCATATGAATTAAAATAACAATATAATTCAGGTGTTTGAGTCTATATGGGCTCCCCAGTCCATTCCAATTTTTACCAAGCTGGATGTTGAAATTCCTCTGCCAGAGTGAAAAGCCTGAGACATGTCACGTCGTTCAAAGCTCATTCATGTCTAATTACCATGGCACTGGACCATTTTCTTACCCTTTGTTGGCCTATTGAGAGGAGTGCCGGGCCCACGCTCTCCCATGCACACAGCTCCAGCATCCTCCTCCTGCTCCTCAGCAACCCCTGGCTTCCCCTGCAGCAGCCGCAGTCACACAGAATGAATGGAGCCGGCTGAGGAATGTGGACACAAAAGGAGGAATGTCATTTTGCTGAGTGCTACCCCCCAAACCAATGGACGGGTGTCTGCACACACACACTCACACACACACAACACACACTCAGAAGCACCCCACAAGTCCAGGCATGTTTAAACACAGGGGGGTAAAAAGTCTGACTTCTTTTTTTAATGAACGGATTTGCGTACATGACTGAATATTACAGACTTGGGAGGAAAAAAAACGTCAGTTTCTGCATTTCTTAGTTATATTTAGGACGATAAACTTTATGTGTGGTTGAGGCTGAGGAGAGAAAACGATGGAGGCAGCTGTGATGTGGCCAGTTAAAGTGATTTAAAAACCTGACAGTAAACTTTTCACCTTATATTGATTGAACTGATTGTCATATCAGTCAAGAAAATAAACAGCGCTTTGCAAAGAGGGCAAAGGTCAGAGGCAGAGATCAGCATGGCAGCAGATACAACAAACTGCCTCCGTGAATAGATAAAAGACAAGACTGGTGCAAATTTATGAAAAAAAATATTTTTTCATAATTTTGTTATTATGTGGAGAGCGTTATTCAGTTGAGAGGAGAGATATTCTTAGCAAGTAGAGAACGAATCTAAGTATCTGCTCAACAGATGACAGTTTATTAGGTTTGTATAAATTGGTTCCAAATGGAGGAACAAAATACACTCACATTTCAGGACGCATGCAGATACAATTGACAAATTTAGACTCTTTCAGGATGGAATTATTCTGCCCGAAGGTCAGCTGGTTTTGTGATGAATAGTTGTTATTCTCAGTCTTGCTGTTACTGGATTGACTGGGTTATTTCAAGCCTACAGTCCTCTTAAATCATTTTACACAGTTTTACAAATCACATTTTTGCCACCTTGTCCACTTGCACAGCTCCACCATGCTTTTGCCTGACTGTCTACTGTAGTTTATAACACTGGCCACACTATGACAAGGCAGCTGCATATTACATACACAACTGCGCGGTTGCTAACAGCACAGAGTCTGACCTGTGTTTGTGTAAAGAGCAGGCCTGTAATTTTGACTCCATAGTTACCGTAACAGCAGTCAGGTTTTAATCTGAGGGTTTTAAGCAAACTATGACTGTAAATGTTAGGCTGAAGAAACACGTTAGGAGAAATCATGATTTCAATGTCATGTGCTTTTCTTGTTATTTAAATTGTTGTCATGCAGCATAAAGTGTTTAAAAAACAAATGCTGTAATGTCAAATAAAATAACTATGACATGCCACCTCTGACAACCCTCAATTACAGAATGAAGTGGCTCTCATTTCCTAATGGTCTTTGAGGTGTTTCCTTGGGGTCTAAAGCAAACCAATAAAAAACAGTTTATCATTCCTAACTATTTAACTTATTTCATGTCAGGACATTAAGAGAAACACATGGGGAGTCTGTTTAGTTCAAAGGAGTTTTTATCTGCTGTTATCACATCGACAGTAAAAGCAGATAAGAATACCCCCTCAAACTCAAGTCAAACAGGGGCTTGCAATGAAAGAGATTTGTGTTTTTAAGGACTTTTGGTTATCTGCTGTGTCTTTTCATAGTGCCATGAGGCCCAATAATAGATCTTCATGTAATGCCACAGTGTAGCTCCACCCTCAGCTCCAGTCCTGATTTTCAAGACTGGTTAGCACTAATGTAGACACAGCAGAAAGAGAGACATCTGAGAGTCTGAAGTCCCCGCTCCATGCTCCACCCCTGGTGTTCCTGTTTTCCAGGTCTTTGTCCCCGGAACTTGCACTCACTCCTGGGTGTCCACTAGGGTTTTCTGCTCGCATCTGGATCCCAGTTCAACTAGCATACAGTCCAGCGTCCTCTCCTACAGAAACCACGGCCTCCTCAAGTCTGGAGTGAAAGCAAGAAAAGAAAGAAAAGAAAGAAGAAAAGCACCTTTGGCAACTTTCTAGCGTCTCCTTTCCTCCTCAGGTTTATACTCTCGTCGAAGCGGTGAATCAGTAGCGTGACTGAGATTCTTGCCTGCAGTTAAAAAAAAACTTTTTGACGTGTTTTAAAACTTTTTTTTTCTCTCGTCTTCGTGTTTTTTTCCGACTGAGTCTGGAACTCGATTTTTATTTCACACACCCGAGCTCTGAAAAGGACGACGTTTGTTTATCGTTTAAGACACTTTGGGGTGTTTTTTTTCCAGCCTCAGTGTTGTTTGAGAGGTGGCCTCAGAGCTGCGGTGAATGAAGTATCTGTTGAGCTGAAGAAATCAGCGCGTCTCCATGAGGAAACTCAGCGTGGGAGTCGCTGAAACTTTGTCCTAGCTTACTCACACCTGAGCGACTATACAGATATATCTGTCTTTTTTTTTTGTTAACCTTTGTGTGCAGGTAGCTTTGTAGGTTTTTGAACTGACAGCAAAATGAAGACACTGTTGGTGCTGTGTGTAGTTTGCACGCTGGTGGTGTTGTCTGTGTCGGGCACTGCGGAGCAAAAGTTGAAAAACTGTAACGAAGTTCGTGCTGCTTACAGCTCTAAAGGCTTCAACGTGAACGATGTTCCCAACAAAGGAGTCAACGGTGAGTGCTTCAATTTTTGACTTTTTTAGGCCTGTTTTAACCTCAAATACTGTAGTACAGAGCAGTGTTTCTAAACTGGTGGTCGGGGACCCCCCGTGGGTCCTGGGGAGGTCTCCCGGTGGTCCAAAGGCTAATGAGAACTTTTAAGCTAGCAACATTAGCATAATGTGTGGCCGGTTAAAGGTCAGTGAAATCTGCTCTCAGCTTCTTCTGTCCCATTGTTAGCTTTTCCAACACAGCGGAGACAACCAGCCAGCTCACTTCAAATCGTTTTCCAGATGGTTGTCCTGAAGACTAATTCTCCTCAAGTATAGTAAAGTCTGAGAGACACTCGCAAGGTCTTACAACAAACAGTAAAACTGTCGCTTTTGTAAATGGACATTTTGTGCCCTTGTCAAAGTCCATATTAAAACATGGTTAATCACTCTGACATGGTGCTTCATGTTTTGAAAAGTCACAGAACATTGTTAAGTCTGAGGGAAAGTGGCCATGAAACATTTGGGGAGGATTTCTTGAGGCAAATGTGCAGCTGGAAAGCCTCCACTGCTTCAGTGGGTAAATATAGTCCTCATCTAGGAAATACTTGTAGGTAATTCATAACAATAAAGAGGTATAATCAACACACAAACTTTGCTCCCTATTGAAAGAAGCCATGTCTGTGTTTATTTCCAGGCTTCCTTAGTTGAGACTCCTATGGCTGTGAAGTGCAGGCAGCCTGCAGTGATTTTGTAAACACTCTTGTGCGTTTTGAGCAAGACTTGTGGATGTGTTTTCCCCTCTTTGGTTTAGTCAGATTTGGGGGTCTTAACATTTTCTGTGTGGGCACATGTTGTACTTCTACATCCGCCTCTAGTCCAGTCTGCAGGGCAGGATGTAATGCCCAAATGAAGACCACTCAGTTAAAAAATGGGAACTGTTTTGTTAGTAGTCAGTCAGGGGCGAGAGGGCAAATCAATTTAGCTAATCATGATCTGAACCCAAGTGATGGAAACTGAGGTGGGTGAGGATTTTTTTTGGGGGGGGGGGGGACGACTTTTACAGTGAAGGCTTGAGTGGAGCAAGGGAAGGGGGTTGGGGTTTAAAATTCCACTGTGCCCTGCATACTTTAAATCCCTCCCTTCTCTCATTTCCTTTTCATTTTATGGTGGTTAAAATGAATATGCACACATACATTCAAACCCCTAAATCCAGTCCTGTACGGTCACTAGTTTTGCAGAGGCTTCACCATGACGTTCTCATTTAAACTTATAGAAGTAGGTCATCCAGGCATGGCCGCAGTCATGTTGGTGTCTTGTTTTCCTCCTCTTAAAAGTCCTTTCCTTATGTGGGTTTTCTTAGTAGACTAAATAATTGGATTTTCTCTTTTTTCTCTAAGCACTGTCTCGCTGTAAACATTTTGGGGCCCAGCTGTTCAGTGTTGGCAACATATTTGCAGCATTATTTCATCAGACAGGAGTGACCAATTTGTCTTCTTCATTGTGGTGATGCCCTTTAGTAGTTTACTTTGCATAGTAAGAGGATGTTCAGACCATCTTTTCTGTTAAAGCAGCAGTGGCTCATTAGAATTTAAGTTTTACACAACTGTCAAAGAGGCCAAAAACCTTTTTTTTCCTTACATTTCACAGAAGCCTATGGTTCCTTTGTTTCCTGCCTGTATGTCTTTGTGATGCTAAATGTCATTGAGAGCACCCCAACATGTCTGCAGTGGCTGGATTTTTTATTGTCTTGCATCTCTTGGTTTTGAAAGAAGGATCTGAATGAAGGCTGTTTTATTGTGCAGGTTAGTGTGCTATACACATGTGCCTTTTTTCTTACAATAGATGCCTGGTGTATATCTGGGCCTTAGAAAGGGCTGACCTTATTGAGCAGCTCTTGTCATTGAAGGAGACTGAGATAATTGATCCATAGAAAGCAACAAGGTCCACTGTCATTAAAGAGAGTTTGGGGTCTCCAGAAAGCAAAAGGCAGATAAAGAAGCCCTGCGCTCTTGAAATGTTTTATGTTGCTGGGGAGAAGTGACTCCAGATGTGCAGTCTGATTCTACTGAAGTCATGTTTGTCAGGGCTTCACTTTACACTTTGTAACATGGCAATCTCTAAACATTAATTCTTACCTTATCATAACACAGTCAGTGTTTAAATTTAACTTGATGTGAGGTTGCAGAAGGGTTAGACTATTCATTATGTGCCTTTGTTTAACACATTTTAAGTTTTAACAGTTAATAATTATCAATTAATCTGTTAATAGAGGAGAGTTGTTTAACATTTGCAGAAGTTTAAAAAAATCAAAATGTGATTCAGGAATTGCAGTGAAATACTTTTGTTCCACTGTAGCCTCGTGGTTGTAATTTCTGCCAAAATAATGGCCTTTTACTTTAACCAGAACTGTGCAGCCAGAAGAGACATACTTTGAAAATTATATAGTATCTTTGCCAGTTGTCACAGAAGTAGTTTTTGAAATGTTTACTTCCTTTGATACATGCATCATAAATCAGTTTCGTGGAATATGAGTCTCTCTGGTTACACAGGATTCAAAAATTGTCTTTTGTAGCCACAAACATCTCCTGCTGTTGTTGGCAGTGTGGGGATAAGAAATTTTTGTGACCATTCAAATTACTGATGGACTCAGCTGAAGCCAGACTTGAGCTTCGATAAAGATGTTTTAGTGTAAAAACTGAAATGGAAACTCTTATTGCTCCTACATAGACTGACTTAAGTGATACATAGAAACAACATTTGGTAAATTCCTTGCTGATCCCATGGTATCAATCTTTTACCATTTATGTGGAAGCAGTTCAAGAGCTTCTACTCTTGTCTGCTGAATGATGATTTGTATAGGTCCTGTGGTGGAAATATCTCCCTTAAAAGGGGAAATAAATAATGGGTGCAGTGCTAATGATGACATATAAATAATGTCAGTAATCATACAAGACTTAATGGTGGTGTAGCTGTCAGAACCTGGTGTTTATTTTTCTTAACAGTTATATTTGATACTGTGATAAATGTTTTATCTGTTGCACAGTTGCAAAATGGGCAGGCTCTGGAAGCTCAGGCTTAAAGCAGAGCAGTTAACACTGACCAGATCAGCATCTGTTGAAGCCTCTCTTTGCTGGGCTGGATGCTACGTCCCTTTCTCGCAGCTCTTCAAGCAAAATCTGTTTTGGTTTACTCTGGCAGTCAGGCTTGATGTCATGCTTCAGGTATGGGACAGTGGTGGAGATCAAAGAGAAGAGGGTCGTTTTCCCTCCCTTCAGCGCAAGGAACATCCCCTGCTCATAATCAGTTCAGTGCATTATGACTGAAACTCAAAGCGTGCATGACCTCAGTGCGTTGGCCTCTTGGTGAGTTAGAGACGTTCTGCAGTCTCACTTTGTGAGGGCTCCTTCCCTCTTAGCCGGTGGCTGCATGCCCGGCATCATTATGGTTTGGGAAATAACAAGTTGTGTTATTGCTGTGACATTCAGCAGATAAGATAAGAGCAGTTGGAACTAGGGCACACACAGTCTGCAGGAGCTTTTACAGCTCAAAGACTAATATTTGAGTGGCTCTGCACTGCAGAACTATGGCCCAGTAATGATTAACTAATAAACTTCCTGCTTAGTGTCTTGCTTGCCTCTCAAGGTCAAACTCATAAAACTCAAACGGCTACCTTTGTTTAATGTAAAACCTGCACTCCAGACTTGCACAATTGCACACACCTGGTTAGCACTGTCTCTGGGTTCAAAGCGGCCGGCCGGCTCAACCTTTCTGTTTCGCTTCTTCCCACGTCTGGGTATCCTGTGGGTGTCCCATCTTCCCTCCCACAGTCTAAAGATTTGCAGGTTAGGTTAATGTGTGACTCTAAATTGCCAGTGGGTGTGAATGTGAGTCTGATTTGTTGTTTTTCCTTATTTGCCAGCCTTGAGATGAACTGGGGACCTGTCTAGGGTTTACCTCGACGTCTGTCAACTAGATTCAGCTCTAGCTCCATTACCCTGCAAAGGGAAGGCATTCACAGTTGATGAATAATGGACTTTACAAGTCTTATCATAAAGACTCACTTCCGTGAATCAGTGCTCGGTGATGATGCTCTTTTTCCAGTGATTTAAAAGAAATGGGAGTAGAAAATCACAGAATAAATGTCTCTGTTGCCACATTCCCCTGATCTCCCCTGTTCTTGCTGTCCAGGGGGTCAGTGGTCTTAAAGCGACTCATATATAGATAGAATTGTAGTATCTCATCATTAGTCACACAGTAAAAGTACACTTTAAAGTACCGTATTTTCCGCACTATAAGGCGCATCGGATTATAAGGCGCACCTTCAATGAATGGCCTATTTTAAAACTG